>VZSC01014170.1:574032-600028 GCA_013398225.1 Steatornis caripensis | reverse complement strand
GCTCCTCCTGTTTATTCCCCATACTGCGTGCATTGGTGTACAGGCACTTCAGGGAGGTAGTCAAGCACGCAGATTTCCCTGGAGGGGCGCACAAGGATCCACTGTCATCATACTCATCCTCATCCTCATGTCACCATGTTCAGCAATAATTCAAATAAAATGTTTTAGTGTCCTAGAAAGTTTTATTGCAGGAATGAAAAATTCTTCCGAAATTTTTTTATGTCCTCATATATCTTTCTTACTATAAAATTTAAGAATTTACGGAAGAAAAGACACAGATGAAAAAATACTGTGGAAGGAGTTTGGAGGTTTCAAAATAGGTATGATGGATAAACCTGCCTTACACATATTAGTAAGACAGAGAAAAGGACAAAATGATTCACTCCCAGTTTTCAAAATATGAGATCCAAAGCATGAAACTACAATGAACTTAAGGAAGTATCACTTCACCCTTAAATTTTAAACTTTGTTTTCTCAAAATTACATTTTGCAACTAAAAAATTGCCCATGAGCAGTTCCTGACAATTATTCCAACAATTTATTATCTCATGGGGGATGCACTATGCATTTGACATTGTTATCTTTCTCAGTTTCCCGGTTTTTTTTTTTTTGTTTTGTTTAGGTGTATACGTGTGAACTAGTTTCCCTAGTTTTCTGTCTTATATTTAAAAAAATGCTCTGACATTTCTAGCTTTTTTTTAGGGAAATGTATCACAAAGATGTGTATACTCCCACAAGAATATTAAAAATGTTGGCTGAAAAAAGCTTCATTATCAGTAACATTCAGGGAGTATTATGTCATCTGAGAATACACGATGAGTGCCTTTTCAGGTTCACATTTCTGCTATGTTTCCATTAAAATTTCGTGTATGTTTTACGAAGCTTTGTGCATTTTCTATGAGACTGGCCATGTACAATCTATTTTCCTTGCAAATCAGCTTCAAAAAACCTATCTTATCGCTGCTTAGCACTTTTGTGATGGGCTCAATTGTGTCTCACTGGCAGTGTTAAGTGTGTGTATAACAGAATGTTATCATTTATCAGTAAAAGCTATTTATTTAGGCAAAGACACTAGGGAACCATCAAGAACTGTATTCTGAAAAACAGCTATCAGTCTAAATGGCTCATATCCCAACAGCTGCTGGGAGTATTACACGGAGGGCTAAGGCACAAGAGGGAGGATACAGCCTCTGCTTGGTTAATCATTGCTTGGAGGAAGAGAGACTTTTCTTTGGAGATTGCAGTGTCTGAAGGTTATGTTAATTGTTTAATTTGTTTTGACAAAAGTCTGTTTAAGTAATGGAACAAGAGAGAAAATGCACGTTTGGGGAATTTTTATTAAACTGAGTATAAGGTTTACCAGATTTCCAGTCTAGTAAAGACCCCCTGTCTGCTTTTCTGTGCGTGGTTGGAATACATGACCAGTGATGGTGTTGAGCTTTCCGTTCAGAGGCATGTAGGGCTTCTAGGGGAAAGTAGAAATATAGCATGTCTCCCTGGTGCAGAGAAATGCATTCTACCTTTGTGGTTAATACTTCAGAAAAGTCCTTGGGTTCAGCATGTTCACATGTGGTTGTTGGTGATTTTTCTCCCTGTAATATGTCTGAAGTCCTCTGGGGGCCTGATGAAGATAGATGATCTGTTATGCCCAAGTAGTTTTTGAATTTATATAAAGGGTTTCCTTGCCCAGATTACTTGAAAAAACCCCAAACCCATCCTAATCTCTTTTCTCTAGACCCCTTGCCAGCATTGCCACAACAAGAAGTATATATTTTAGTGCTATAACTGCTTTTCTATTAATCACTACATCTGACAGCATAATGATATAACTTCATTTTCATGCTTGCATTTTTTCCTTGTTCAGTTAGCACTGATAATAGTTATCTCTGCATAGATTAATGGTATTCCATACCCCTAATTATATCATTCATACAAATGGTATATATGTTTCTAACTTTTAACATTACTTGAATTTAAAAAAGGTATTTATTGTTCAGACATCTTTCTGTGATAACTTTTTCCCATTAATTCATCCCTACTATGTATTTTGAACGATACAACTTGAAAGCTTTTATTTGAAAGGCATAACTTTATTGTTATGTCTGTAGCAAACTATTACAATTCATAAATGGAAATGACATTATTTTTAGATGCCAGTGCAATGTATTCAATCTGAATTCTTAACATGGTGGTTTTTTAAACCCCCTCTATAGTGATTCCACAGTAAGAAAGTGTGCAGATATTTAATTGATTAAGAGATTCAGAAAAGGATCCATCTGACTTTTTTTGAAAAATAGCTCTTTCATCTTGGCAGTGATACCATCTATGTGTTGATCTGAATAAGAAAGGATGCAGTCTTATATAAGAGTTTTATCCTGGCACGTTAAAGTTAATGGGAACTCTTTCATGAATGGAAATGGGAGCAGCAGCAAGGTTGTACATCATTCACTGCATACAAATTTCCTAACTTTAATTTGAAAAAAGAAGAGAACAGGAAATAGAAGTAGAAATAGCAGTAAGGAATAAGATTTTTATGATTAATAGATCTTCCTTCCAGTTCCTTTCTTGGATTTGGACATGGGAAAAAAAGTTTCCTTGCACTCTGATGTGTTTATGGCAGAAGTGGGACTACTGCTTTAACTGGCATCGTCCAATTCCCTTTTATTAGACAGTTAACAAATACTTAGAAATTTTGCCAAAACATTACTCAGTTAGGTTGATATATTCCATGTCAGAGGTCTGCCTAAGCCAAACCACCTCTGTGTCAAGCAACAGGACTGAGGAAGTAACATTGTTTTGCTACGTTGTCTTTGAAGTGCTCTAGCTGCATATCCAAAACTGAACAGGAATATAAATTCATTATTTGTCATTACCTCCATAGCTTTATATGTGAAGTAAGAAGAGGAATATATTTCTGCTATAGCTCATCCAGAAAAAATCGATACTTTTTTTTCCACCTGACCTAATGCAGTGTAAGTTGATTGTGATTTTGCTTTTATCGATATAAATAGTGGATTTCTGTGCTTCAGCCAGTAACCTGATAATATAGTAGTGTACTTTGCAGAAATACGAATTCCTTCAGGACAGGAAAAAGATTTGTCTTTCCTAAACTTTTTTTCTAATCATTGATTTGTCACTTCTTAAAAGTAAAGAAATGAAAATAAACCACAACGGTGAAAAGCCACACTGGACCTATAAAAATTATAGTAATAACTTCACCCTGTAGGAAAATACTAGATGAACCACCTATTGAAGGGATCCTACAATTGCAAAGTGGACACTTTTCTTCCAATGATTGAAAACGATGAAACTTTTTTCACCAAATTACCTTGATGAGACTGGCTGTGTAGGGAGGTTTCATCTCTGGGGCTGACAAGATAAAGAAGAGGCATGATGGCAGGACAATAACCTCTACAGTTCAAGGGCTTTGGCTCAGTATGTAGTCAGGGAGATAAGCTGGTGGGCTGGTAGGAAACTATACAAGTTTCCAACCACCTTATAAAAAAAGTCTGTCCAAATTGTGTTGCCCCCCCACCCCCCCAAAAAGTGCTCTGTTTTCAACAAAAGAGCAAATTCTAAAGGAAAATGTTTTGTTGGATTGTTTTTTCCCAACCAGCTCTAGAATGTGCAATTACATTTTCAAAGTCAGATTGAGATGATGTAATAATGAAGTGTTCTTATTTATGTTTTAGGGGAAAGAATTAAGCCTTAAATATTGTAAATTATTTAAGACATTTTTGGTGCTCTTCTGGTATGCAGAACCTAGTTAGCACTGCCCAGAAAGTTAACCACTTGTTCGGCCTCTTTAGATTCACAAACATGAATGAATTGATGTCATTGTTGCTCAATGGGTTTTACAAAATTAATATTAAGAAAATGTATTGCCTTCAGTATGATCAATGCTCTGGCACGAAGAGAGGATGAGGAATGTATGGAGTGATTTGCTTTCACTTGCAGAAAAATAGAGCTGCATTGAAAATCTATCAGGAGAAACTTAAAGAAAGGCTGAAAAAAGCAGCCACGTTAGTCTTCTTCAGTAACAATGCTGAAACTGAAAAAGTGAAAGCTTTCAAACGTTGAAATGCTAATAAATAACAGGAAAGAATAGACAATTTAATTTAATTTTGATACGGTATATAAAATGATGTTCTATCTTAATAGAATAGACCATGTGACAGAATTTCTGTTTTCATTTGTGTCGCAAGATTGCTTCCTTCTATTTTACAAAAAAGAGTGCTTTTTTATGACACCTTAGCAGCCATCCTTGCTGAGATGCAAACATTGATCTCTATCCTAGTTCATATGTAATTTAGTGAATTTCATAGATTTTGCATTACGGTCTTAATTACATTCATATTAAATATTCTGCATACAAGAAGGGGGGAAATCTGAACCTATTGCCTCAGTGATCCTACTGCATAAATCTCCTACCATGAAAGATCTAAATAGATTGCATTTTTAATTTGCCATGAAGTGAAGGTGAAAACTAAGTATGGAAATTATTTTTAATGTATTTGGAGAGTGATATTAAAAACCAGAGGCCTTCATTTCTCAGGAAAAGGCAGTGATGGTTGTTTTCAGTGTGAAAATGAATAGCAAACGGTTCTTCCATCAGTTTAATTATTTTTATTTAAAATTATAGAAATTAACAGGCTTTATCAAGCACATAGCAGTCTGCCTATTTCCATGCTGAAGTAAATGGATATTTAAATACGAGAGCACAGTGCTGAACTTGTAAAAGAAATAGGGACCAGAACCAGTAAACCACTTGAACTGGATCTGCAGAGTCTGGGGTGTGACAAGGCTGAGGCTGCTTAACCCATTCTTTAGCAACGACTCTGGAAGTGAAAACTGCACGCTGTTCCGAGGCTCCTTTTTACAACAGTTAGTAGAACATAAGTACTGCAGAATAAGATGCAAACCCATCACCCCATTTGGGTGGGAAGCTGCTGAAATCTGCGCAGATCCAGACTTCCGCTTGACAGATATCTATAATCTTTCTTTGAAAGGAGTAAGTTCTCTCTCCTTACAGAAAGGGAAGTTAGTTATTTCTACAGCTTCATATTTCTTCTAGCCTAGCCTTTTAGTTAGAGCAGTAATTCTGGAAGTGCTTCACACTATGAAGATTCAAACTCACAGCTCACTCTCCTAGGCTCTTTTGGCAGGTGAAGACAATTCGAGATGTCTTAGGAGAGGGACAGGGAAAGAGAGGAGAAAATAACTATAGACCCGTAGACTAATGACAATCACACTCATCTAGGAGAATATTGTCCAGGTTTTTAGACTGTTATCTAATGTTAATCACTCATGGTAAGGAAAAGTCCTGGGCTTAAGTGCTGTTAAAGTTTAGGTTGCTTGCAGGATAGAAGTACATTTGGATCTTTGTAGGCAAAACAAGGAACCATCCAGTTCCTCCATGAGTGCCCTCATGACTAATTAGCTGCACAAAGGACAACAACTACAAGCTGTAGGGAACGTGTTCTGATGGTATATCTACTGTGTGTGTCTTGAGGACATCTATAGATCAAGTATCCTGAAAGATGAAGGTGAAGGAGCACCTTGTCTATGCAGACATCAGACATACCCAGTTCCGGTTCAGAAAATCAAATTTTGAGACTGAAAGTCCCTATTTTTCATGCTTTTTTCATTACAGGAAAACCTATGAGCTTTGAGATTGAGCTGTGGAGAGTTCTGGTACAAATTCTACATAACACTATAACTAGTTTATCAATAATGTGTGTATTATTCAAAATGTGATAACAAAGAAGGATTGGATTTGCCCCAAAACTGGACATGTATAGAATTTGTGTTATGGCTTGTTTATGAAGTATTTATTTATTCCTATACATATCCCTATGGACACACAAGCCAACCTACTTAATTAATTGTATATAGTCTTAGATTTATTATAACACAATAATTCTTATAGAAGTTTCTGGATGTACTGACAGTATGAAATGTAAGAAAAAATAAGGAGAAACTGTACAAATGCGTCTTTCGAATCAAGTTTGCTATAAGCAACATGGCAGTTTTGATCACTGCTTCTTTGTGTTACAAAAAAGTTGCTAATGCTGCGAATGATTATCCTCAGACTTTGCATCAATTGACATGAATGAGACAGCTGATGCACATAAAATCGAGCACAGGTATGCGTATGTGTAGAATCAGTGTTCTATATAGTTGCATTTGGTCACTTGACAATATTGATGAAGATTATTAATTCACGTGCAAAAGAATTGCATACAGCACAGCAGTGAAGCTGCAGAACAAGTCATTTTTTTATGGGTGTTGTGGCATTTACCTAAGGTGTGTCTTTATTAATAGTAAATTTATATCTGGAATGAGTCTTTCTACTATTTTGCATTCTCTGATTTTCTAGCGTTATAGTGCTGTAAATGATAGTGATGGATTTCCTTTTTCCTGCATTTGCTTTTTTTTTTTTACTGTGTATGAACTGAACACCTTGTGCTTTCAGCATGTCCCTTAAGTGGTACAGCAGATATTTTGGAAAAAGCAGGGAAAACCTCTTAGAAAAAAGTTCAATAATACACACTTGACAGCCAAACAATATAAATTCTTGTCCACTGCCCATCACATTAAGGTGTCTGCAGAAACATATCAGACTTTGCAACAAAACTTACCTGGCATGAGCCCTTTCTTCTAATTACCTTATGGACAGTGACTCTTAGCTTGTTGTTCATTTCCAGTGCTTACCAGGGAAAGTTCATGGCTCAGTTTTTGAAATTGCTGATGTAGACCTGTAGTGGCAATCAGCAAAGACCTCAGCTATACCAATTTGTAAACGGCCAGAAAAGAAACAATCCCGCCTCTTGCAGGAGACTTGAAAAACTTTTGCAAAGATGCCCTGTGCCAGGAAGAAACTCAAGACTGTCTTCAAATCAAGGCATCCAGTGGAGAGGTGAGGGATGGCTTTCAAGACTTCTTCTATCCGTGCTGTTTTGTGAGCTGAGCAGTAATTTGTTTATGAGAGAAAGGGAAAATTCAGCAATGGGAATACCAAAGATTTGGTGTGAATCAAAAGGAACTTGAACAATCACCCAAATGACAGAGACCATTTGGTCCCAAATGTGAAGTGATATGGCACAACTTACATCCAGAGAGCTGAATAAGTTTACCGCCATCTCACCTATTTTTGTATTAACTTGGGGTTTTGGTAGGAGGTAAAAGTATATCAGGGACCATGCTAAAATTAAATGATTAGCAGGATGATGGGATGGTGGCTGTAGATTTGCTTTGACACAGTTTTGTTTACTACAGAGCACAAAAGGTATTGAAGAGAAACCCAAAGCCTCAGTTGAACGCTACCCCATGAACAAGTTTCTTTGTTCTCTTGTCTTTGTTCTAACGTGATCCATGGTATATGACAGAGTAGTAAGTAGACAGATTGTGTAGGTCAAGCTGATTTATAGCATTGTTACCTGCAAGAAAGCAAGAAAGTTTCTATCCAACTTGTGCAGTGAATTCTCTTGTAGTTGAGAAGATCTTGTGCAAGTGTGCTTGACTGGCGCTTAATGGTTTGGACAATTGTGTCCTAAATGCTGAAATCCTGCAATAACTGTTCGTTAATGCATGGAGCTCTAAACTTTCACCCTCACTCAAGCTCAAACCCCAAATCTACGCTTGACCACTTGCAGTCTTAACCTCCAATAAACATGAGACGTTTACCATTTCAAACACTGTCAGTCCTATTAACTCTTCATGTCTTACAGAATTTAGCAATAAACCAAATTCTGCAGCCACTTCTGTCCATAGCATTACCCTAATCCTAGCCATATCTTTTCTCTGATCAGTATTCGTACCACCGTGTTGAATTTCCCAGTCCAAAACAGTTAATCAACCTCTCTAAGAGCTCATTATGAAGCCCTGTAGACCTTGTTGTCTGAAGTAGTATAATGAGATTTCTATCCACGTTCAAGTAGCATGTTCTGCCAGAGGTGAAAGTCATATCTTGTTAGGCATGCGCCACAGTGGTGGTGTCCTGCTTAAGCTTAGAGTTGACTTAATCTTAGGGTGTGGGGAAGAGTAACTACAACTTGGCTTACTGACAGATGAGAGGCAGAGGAGGTGTTTGGAGGAGAAGGACTGTAGAACATTATTAATTCCTAAGTTCTTCAAATTGGATGACATCAGAAAAATGGCTGCTGCTGCCAGAAGCTTAAGATCTCATTGTACCGATGGGATCGGAAAGTCCTACGTAACAAAAATGCAATGCTTACAGAAATCCATGAACAGAAATCTTCTGTTTAACTTCAGATAATCATGCTTTTGTAATGACTAAGGCCAGCTCTAGGGTTGGCAAGAGAGTTAGGATTCAGAAAAACAGCATCTGAGGAACTGGCTTGTTGCTGTTTTCTGCAGAGGTCACCAAGCTGAGATAAGTGTGGTAGAGACAGAGGCCAGTGTTGTTCAGTAAACAAGGTGGTGTATTGGGATCACTGGGTAGAACTCAAACTGCATGTTGATCAGGAAAATATGAGCATGAGGAATTTTTTTCTTTCCAGTTCAAGGACTCCGCCCATTGTGAAGTTGTCTGGCTTTGTCCTGAATGTATTTTAGCAGAGGAGATCTGTCACTTGGGAGTTCTCTGCAAGCTGATGCTCTCTGTAAACTCTTCCAAGAGGGAGCACTCCCATGCAAAGGTTTGCTGTTAACAGTTAACTGTGGCTTAACATACATGAATTTATCACAAAATTAACTCCAAAGGATGGAAAGATGCAAATAACTGTAGTATTATTTGTCCTGTTGCAAAATTATATTCCATTTCAGTGAGAATTGGAGGCACTTAGTGTCTTGCAGGATCAGTAGTTTAATAGCTGTTAATGGGATCGATAGTGAGCCAAGTAAAGTGTATCCTGCTCGTCAGGGGAATTTCAGGAACGTTCGGCACTCCTAGGTTGAGAACTGGTGGGTTTTTTTTTCCCCCAGAGGAATGAAGTCAGCCCCATTGCTGAGCCATTTTATACAAGGCTGGGCAAGATCTTCATGAGAGAAAGAATCTTGCGATGAAGGAAGTGGAAAAAAGTTTCTTAGCTTTTTCCTGCCTCCTATGGAGTGAAATGCTGTCTGCTGGGTAAATGACATGTCTGTGACATTAGCGTATGAGATCTGAATAAGATGGCAAATACAGAAATGAAACTTGGCAAAGTTCTTTGGCTGATCCTACTGTTTATGTACAAGAAAGATTTGCAGAGTAGTATGAGCTCGTGTCTTTTGACTGAAAACTCCACAGATCTGTAAATTGCTTACACAGATTTACTATTAGATTGCTTACTTAAATGGTTTTATTTGTAAGTCAAAAGTCGATAATACATTCAGAAAGAGATTGATAATTTAATTTTTAATAAATTATTTGATATGTTTTATTTTGGAAAAAACCTGTTTCGCATGAGGTCCAGGAAGTATCAAATAGGAGTTAACACTGTCACTAAGTTTGTGCTTTTCCAAGCTGCATAATACTGAAGTGTGAAAAGGCTAATCTGATATGCATTCTAGTAATTTTTCATGCATAAGTCTTTTGATATTAGAGCATTACAAATCTCTCAGAGGGAAGCCATTATCCAATATTTATGCAAAGCTATGCGAATACTCTGTTATCCCTCTGTAAGCTTTGCTTCCTCTTTCTGGACATTATGCAGTGACAATAATCAGGCAGCACTCACTTGTGGAATTTACAGAGAGATTATGTATTCGCTAAATTGAGTGGACCACAGGCAGGACTTAGGATGCTGCTAGGGAAATAAAGACAAAGTGTGCTTTCTCTTTTGTTCCCTCACTAGTTGTTTAATATAAAATGCATTACTTCTGGTATTTAAATAAATTAACTGGCAGCTGTAAGAGATCAGTTTTGTAACATTCAGCAAGGTGTTTGGTATTTGCAAATGTAAAGGTCTTAGAAGAATATCCATTAAAACCTGAAAAAATGAATGCGATACTTTGCAGCCTGAGTTAAGCAAGGCTCGTTGGGAGACGTAAAACCTTTTACTAGACCAGCTGATACAGTTAGAAAGAACAGAGAAGTTCAAAGATATGAAAACCTTTCAACACTTTTGAAATACAAGACATCAACCTTCAAAGCTAAGTACTAGTGGACAATAATTGCTCAGAATTCAACTTGCTGAGAAAAAAGCTGGTTAACATCAGTAGAGCAAGATACTCCAAGGGAATATCATAGCAAGGTGGTGCTGAGTGGGGGGGAAGAGGGAATAATTTTCTGGTGAACACTCAGTTATTCGTTAAAAGTTGGGGAAAAGGGGAAAAGAAGAAAACCACAGTCTGACAAAAAAGCAGAATCTTTTTTGTGTCTTTGATTTTTAATGTTCAGAGTAGTTACAAATTTGAGTTTCTATGCAGCACAACCACGCTATAATACAGGTTGTCTTTTCTGTATTTTCCTGTGCAACAATATATATAGTATTTGTGTATAGCTAAACAGGTATTTTTAAACAGAAAAAGCTGTCATCTTTGATGCAGTTAAGAAAACAAGCTAAGTACATGTCCCGTTATGTACTCCCAGCAGCTATGCCCTTTTGGCATAGGCGCTTCTACAGACTGGAAGAATCAATGATATGGAGTATCATAAGGTTAAAAGAATAATTGTCCATCAGTTTTATTAAAGAGCTGTGCACTGAATGCAGGCCAGATAAAGTGTAGCTTTCCCTAGAGACGCTGAAGCAGGGTTTTGCAAACTGTGGATACTAGCTAAAAGAGTTAAAGACCCTTGGAAGGATTTTTAATTTTTCTCTGGGTAACTCATCAATAAACTATTTCATCAGGCTTTCTATGTGAGCCAAATAATAATGCTGTAAATAATAAAACCAAAAATGGTCTCTCTTTCCACCGAGAAGAATTTTTACCTGATCTGAACTTTTGAACTGTTCTGTGTGACACCACGTAAAGAAACCAATGGCTCAGACAGAACTCTAGATGAAAAAGGTACAATGACTAGGTGTGGTTTATTGTTTATTTCGTGTACGTATGGTTGTGTAGACCAACAAAAGAGAGTTTTACTGCCCACCCCCTCCGCAGCTTATTTTTCCCAAGTCTACAAATGAAACAGATGTTAGCTCATGGGTATATGTCATTGCCCATTGTAGTGTCACAAAGCTGTTCAGTATCTGTGCATGCATGCAAGAAAATGGAGATGTTATTTCATGTGGGAGCGGAACAGGGTTCAGCAGAAAGTTGTGTGTTTAAAGGAAGAAAGGATCAGTCCTGAGGAACTGGCTCAGGGAGGAAGGATTTAAGCCTTAATCATGTCAGCATTCTCCTCCTACAGAACTAATATTTTTCTGATGTATTGAAGTTAGAGTTTTCAGGAGAAAGAAGCAATAGCTGAGAACTGTCTGAATTTTCAGCTCAGCCTGAAAAATTCTCTCCGAGTGTCTAGGGAAGGAATGCTAAGCGCAGATGGAGTGGTGATATACTGGTCTGGGGGAGCTGCCCAGACTGTTTGTTGTTCTGAGTATTTGATTTTGTGAATAGCAGTAAAGCCTTTTTCATTGACCTCTGAAGGATTAATTTCCCAATTTAGCACTCTGGCAAAGAAGCCTGCAGAAAAAAAAATTGGATGTGCACATAATGAATTGCAGTGTTTACAGTTTGTATAAGGCACAAAACCCATAATCTACTGATTGCAGATGAATCTGAAAAGTGCTAATTCATGAGCTTTGACATTCCAATTATTTTGTTATTAATACATTCTGCATCCACCTGTACTGCTCTCTTAGCATCGTTTCAATAGCCCTGCTAAACACTATAGGCAGACAATGGGAAATGCCACATCACTGTGAGTTTTTCTAAAGGAAGGAGTGGGAAATTTAATGAGACTTTTATTTGATTTGAGGTGGCTGCTTTTCAAAGCAGAAGTACAAGGTATTTTTAAATTGTGCTGACAAAGGAAGGTAGAAAGTGAACAGAAGTTCAGTTCCATTCAAATTTTGGACTTGTTCAACCAATATTTTTTGTGCTTGGCATATTTATCGGTGTCTTGCTGCAAATGGCTTAATATTGCTTTAAAGTGTTGAGTTCATTTTTAGTTATAAATTATTCTTTTTCTTTTTTTCTCTGCTGGATGGATTTAGCCACAAAGATAATTACCCAAGTCATGTTGCCCTGTAATTAAAGCATGCAAGAAGGGAAACAAATATAAAGGAATACAGATGATTACCTGAAAGTTCTTTTCAAGGAGTAAGTATTTCTTGGTTACAGTGAAATTGTTATAGAAATAAAACAGTGATATGGCTTTAAAGTTGTGACATGCAGACTGTGTAATATGATAATTCCAGACCACCTTTCTTGGAGTGACTAAAAAAAAGCCAATGCATCTAAAATCAGATGGGTATTAAGACCACACAACTGCCTGAATTTGCGTATGGTGGGGCTGTCAAAGAGAATACCTAAATTCTCTTATGTAAAACCAAAATTCTTCTGGTGATGCAATTCAGCCAAACTGCCTGTGTCATGCTGTACACCTGATGCTCCCATGCCCTGGGATGCTGCTGCGTGACATTGCAGTGTACCAGGAGCAGAACCGCAACACGTGACCCTCTTCTAATAGGCCTGCAGCTCCCTTGGGCAGGATTTATTTCAATCCTGAATATGACCTTATTAAATTTAGATTTTGTTTTCTCTGCTAGACAAATCTAAGAAGAAGAAAGATGATTTTTAAACCACCCCTAGCTTGCCCTATTTTGCCATCCGGCACATGAAAAAAGAAACGGGAAACCAACATTATAGATCTTAACAGCAACACTGGAGCCCCTGGAGATTCAACTTTTCCTCTCTGGCCAAAAGCTGTAAGATAAGAGCCTTTGACAACAAATGATATGATTTTTAGTACTTCTAATACTTCCCCTTGGTGGTATTAAAGATGCATTATTTGTTGCAATTTCTATTCTGAACACATTAGAGTACATCTCTTAAAGGTAAATACACCAACTAGCCAAATGATAATAAGGTAGATCATGTACCTTTATTCTCTTCATAATCTTTTTAAGCAATTCAGTGGCACTTTTTTAGGTTGTAATAAGTAATGAAACCAGATGCCTGCTTTATTCCGCGGAGTTTTTCTTAGTGCATACAGTGCTTACACAATCTTTCCTGGAGCTGTTTCTCGAGACAGTTATTTCTCTTTTCTTCCATGGTCTATGTAACATAGAGATAATTTCTCTCTAGTGACGAAGGAATGTTCATATGGACAAATACTTTCATTATCGGGGGCTAAAAAATAGACTTTTTGAAGACCATTGCAGTGTGATTAGTGATCACTTCAGCAATTGTTTGGGTTTTTTTCCCCCAAAGAAACAAACTCCTTTTTGAGAACTTTTCTACTTAGTTTTTAGTGCATAGATAGATGTCTCACTTTAGTGGGAGGAAATAACTTTTTGTCTCTGGGCATAACAACACAGCAAGAATTTAATCATTAATATCAACATTCATGCGTTTGTTACCAACCTATACTGCCCGTCTGTGAGTGAGTGTAATAACTTCTTTTCTGACATTCTGATCTTCCCTCTTCACATGGGAAGGACTGCTGGTCCCTGCTTGTCCCGAATGCTCAGAGGAAGTCAGGTGATGCCGCTGAGTTTGAGCAGCACTTGAAGCCAGAACTGTGAAGTCAAGGAATACAGCAGCACAATGAAATGATTGGTGACAAACTTGGAATATTTTTGATGCTATCACACATAGCTTTTTCAGCCATTCCAAATCAACAGAGGAAGCTAGATCTGATTATCATATCGGCAGAGTAAGTCTATATAGAATCATAGAATCATAGAATGGTAGGGGTTGGAAGGGACCTCTAGAAATCATCTAGTCCAACCCCCCTGCTAAAGCAGGTTAGCCTAGAGCAGGTTGCACAGGAATGCATCCAGGCGGGTTTTGAATATCTCCAGAGAAGGAGACTCCACAACCTCTCTGGGCAGCCTGTTCCAGTGCTCTGTCACCCTCACAGTAAAGAAGTTCCTCCTCATGTTCAGGTGGAACTGCCTGTGTTCCAGTTTGTGCCCATTGCCCCTTGTCCTGTCGCTGGGCACCACTGAGAAGAGTCTGACCCCGTCCTCTTGACATCCACCCTTTAGATATTTGTGAGCATTGATCAGATCTCCTCTCAGCCTTCTCTTTTCCATATACTCTACATCATGTCTCTGAGACCACGCTGTCCATACGGAACAGTCCCGGCTTCATGACAGAAAATCAGTAAAAGATGAACCAGACATTACTGTCCATTCTGGACCTGACTATAAACTCTCAAAATAATTCAAAAGATGAAGCATTTCTCAATGGGTTGCAAGGAGCTTTATATTGCTCTGCATATGGAACCAGAAATGATAAAGAAATAGCCTGGAGCATTGAGAAAATAGAAAAGAAGATACATGTTTCATTAATGGGAGAAATAATAAAAATAATAGGAGAAGTCTCCAAAAAGGTGAATAATTTCTTACACATGGTAGAGAAGATGGTAGTACTTGAGTTTCAAGTCTCCACTTACGGGTGAATAAGAAACTTAGCCAAGGACTAACACTGGAAGAAAAATGCTTTAACTGAAGAGTAATTAAGTAAAACTTTTAATTAATTCTGTTAGTTCTCAAGTCTGTTAAATGCATCTTAGAAGATGAAATGTTAGCTGTTAATGTTCAAATGAAAGCATGAAATCTGTTAAAAGAAAGACTTACAAAGCATTAAAAATCACAGCAGAAAAGTTAATAATGTTTTATACATTCAAAAAGATAACTTTAAAAATATGTTGCCCAGATTCTTAATTCTTAGCTAGACCAATATGTTCTGTATGGGTTTTTTTTGTCATAAAAATTAAGGAATGCATTTTTATGGAAATGAAATAATTTTAGAAAAATGAATATACACTTGTATGAAAACAAATTCCTTTGTGGATTATGTTGTTAATTATGAATATGAGTCTCAAATCAACTAGATATAAAAATTCCTTTGCTACCTCGTGATTTACTATACACTTGGTAAACAGCAGGCCTGCGATCATCAAAAGGAAAAAGTATTTTATGGGAAAACTTTGTATTTGTTGGGTAGATTGAGACATGCAACCTTAAGCCCATAGTCTTCCCTGGATTACAGTTCTTCAAACAGCTCTGCTGTGTAGGAAATTCCTTTGATTTCTGCAAGTCTCCTCACATGAGAAAAGCTGTACTTCAGCCTAGAGATACTCAGGATAATGTCCTAGTTTTCTAAAAGTCAATGGCAAAGCTTCTGCTGTCTATCATGTGGCCTGGATTTCACCCAAGTCTCACTAATAAATCCCATTTTCCTCATAAATCATCACCATCAAATATGCACAAGGACTGGGAATTTTAGTAGAAAGCAAAGGATGAGAAGTAGATGTGTCTCCATGAGAATGAAAGACAAAGTCACCTACAATTTTAATACAGTTGGACAGAAGAACAGAACGTATTTCAAGCCATATAAGACTGACATTTTCTCTGTATTTTATTCTTGCAGGGAGGGAGCAGACAATTGGATTTTTACTTCTGATTTAATGGAGTCGAGATCTTCTGTACATTCGTACATGTTCTCCTTTCTACTAGAGTACAAATTAAAGGCTCATGAGATCCATGTTGAGCTATGCACCATAGAAACACAACTTCTTTTTTTGTTAACTTATGGAAAAAGGCAGGAAAAAACCCAAAAGCATAAAGAAATGAAGAGACCACACATAGCACAGCAGTTGTACCTGGTCCCCTGAACTGACAAGGTTCTGTCCAGTAAGTCAGAGATCTCTTCAAACAGGACTTTTTCCTTTTGGAAATGTAGTCCAGAGATGGCTACTATGAATATGCTGATAACAATGAAAGCCTGAGGTACTGAATTTTTATGTGACTTGAGGTACATTTGGAGAAAACTCTTGCACAAAAAGCCCTTCGTTAGGTATCATGCTATCTTTTACTGAGACTCAGGGACTGAGATAAATAAGGAAATGGAGATTGACAGTGTTTGCTACCAGCAGACTTGAGGCAACTCCCGGTGTCTGGAATAGAAAATCAATCTGAGGGTCTGGAAGAGAAAATGAAGCAATTAACAGGTAAATTGTTTCCAACTGATCTACTTGGAAAAGAGGCTATATCTTCTCAGACCTGGGAAGAGCTTTGTTGATGTTGCCCGCATTTTACGTTGTCTGATGCCATTTATTTACTATATTTATAGGTAATGAAAGTATGTAAATCTGGTATGAAAGAAGCAGAAACCAATTCTGGTTTATTTTTCTTATTTGTGATTTCTCACATTTTTTTGAAATGACAGGTGCAAGAAATTACAACTATCAGTGGAGTAAAAATATCTATGTACTTCCCCTAAAAAGAGGCTTATTGCATTTGTATTCTGCACCGATACCGAAACTTACAGAACCAGCATATGATCAGTTTGATAAGGAATAACTCAAAGTCAGGACCACTTTTTAAAAAGGACAGATTTTTGACAATTCGGGATCTAATCTCAGATGTATTTAATCTTGGTGCCCCTCTGATAACAAGGATTTATTTTCTGTGCTAAACTGTTTTTTCCGCTAAAATAAATAAATAAGCCTGATTATTTTCTGCAAATCCGCTTATGTGGAATATAAAAAGTTTTTATGGTAACTTACAATGGATCTCAATTGAAAATTCCTCAGGAAAAAAGGAATTTCTTGACAGCTTATGTTAGTTTGTGAATGTTAGTCTTGAGATTCAAATCAGGTCCAAACTGTCTGGAGTCCATAATTAAAGTCAGACATAGCCTGATAATGCTTCAATAGTGCTAGGTTATCCCCCATAGCTCATATGAGCTATGGTACCATTGAATCTACCTGTTCACAAAAAGATCCTACTTCATCTGTAGGAAAAAAAGAACAGGAAAGATTTATGATTGAAAACCAATGCATTAATTTTCCCTGCCATGTACAAAAATCTGCTGTATTTACCAGTGGTAGATTTAGAAGTCAAAATGTAGAAAACAGGGCTAGAATTATATTTCATATTATTGTTAGTTATAAGTCTGCAATGTGGGAGAGGGATATCTTCACTGAGCCTGCTTATACCAGAAAAGCTTGTCAAATATGTTTCAAAGTGTGGATTTTTTGTTGTTAAATCATGATACAGAAGATCATCGTCTTTAACTCTTTAATGCTGTAAGAATGACTGCCTTTTGTGTATTCTGTTAGTCGTCCTGCAGTATGCTCTAGACCCACTGAGAAAGACTGTCATACACTTTTGTGTACTCCTTTTTAATTTTTTCCCATTTTAATTTCCCTTGGATCAGGAACCATTGTGGCAGTCGTGCACACATTCACCCNCAGATGTATTTAATCTTGGTGCCCCTCTGATAACAAGGATTTATTTTCTGTGCTAAACTGTTTTTTCCGCTAAAATAAATAAATAAGCCTGATTATTTTCTGCAAATCCGCTTATGTGGAATATAAAAAGTTTTTATGGTAACTTACAATGGATCTCAATTGAAAATTCCTCAGGAAAAAAGGAATTTCTTGACAGCTTATGTTAGTTTGTGAATGTTAGTCTTGAGATTCAAATCAGGTCCAAACTGTCTGGAGTCCATAATTAAAGTCAGACATAGCCTGATAATGCTTCAATAGTGCTAGGTTATCCCCCATAGCTCATATGAGCTATGGTACCATTGAATCTACCTGTTCACAAAAAGATCCTACTTCATCTGTAGGAAAAAAAGAACAGGAAAGATTTATGATTGAAAACCAATGCATTAATTTTCCCTGCCATGTACAAAAATCTGCTGTATTTACCAGTGGTAGATTTAGAAGTCAAAATGTAGAAAACAGCGCTAGAATTATATTTCATATTATTGTTAGTTATGAGTCTGCAATGTGGGAGAGGGATATCTTCACTGAGCCTGCTTATACCAGAAAAGCTTGTCAAATATGTTTCAAAGTGTGGATTTTTTTGTTGTTAAATCATGATACAGAAGATCATTGTCTTTAACTCTTTAATGCTGTAAGAATGACTGCCTTTTGTGTATTCTGTTAGTCGTCCTGCAGTATGCTCTAGACCCACTGAGAAAGACTGTCATACACTTTTGTGTACTCCTTTTTAATTTTTTCCCATTTTAATTTCCCTTGGATCAGGAACCATTGTGGCAGTCGTGCACACATTCACCATGAGGGCCTAGGATTACTGTTCTCACTAATCCTGTGGGATTATGGATTGAGTTTAGTGCAGACAAGAAGTGGTGTAAATTACAGAAATGACCAATTATGAGAATGTAAGAGCCTGTCATGTCCATGGGTGTTCTGTTCATGTGATAAACAGATGTACAGACAACAGATGGTTGGCTGTGAAACATCCTAAGCACCTACAGTGTGGATACACATGGTGTTCCAGACACACATTCCCACACCGGAATGACCTAAGAAAGCAATGAAGAGATGTGCAACTTTTTGAGTAAAGGTCTTAGATGAAAATAAAATGATCTGGGACCTGATACAGCCCTGGAGAAGGGAGGAGTCACACTATACACACTGAAGAGATAGCTGGTGAGAAAATTGTTCTGTGGTGAAGGGCTGTATTTTTATGAACCTTTTCAGGGCAGGAAAAGTGGAAATGGGAGGAATTTAGAGATACATCTTTATTTTTCCTGTGGATTATTTTTAACTGAGATCATTTAGTGACCTTCTTTACTGTGTGACCTTCGCGGACCACTCTGTTTGTCCATCTGTGAGGATGCAATAAATGTCAACATAGGAGCAAAAATAAGTTAGTGGACTGGGAAGGAAAAAAATCTCTTAGGATCTCTTTAAGCCACATTTGCTACCAAAGTCAGTAAGTTCCGATATTGGTGTAAATTTCTGTGNTATGCTCTAGACCCACTGAGAAAGACTGTCATACACGTTTGTGTACTCCTTTTTAATTTTTTTCCCGTTTTAATTTCCCTTGGATCAGGAACCATTGTGGCAAACGTGCACACATTCACCATGAGGGCCTAGGATTACTGTTCTCACTAATCCTGTGGGATTATGGATTGAGTTTAGTGCAGACAAGAAGTGGTGTAAATTACAGAAATGACCAATTATGAGAATGTAAGAGCCTGTCATGTCCATGGGTGTTCTGTTCATGTGATAAACAGATGTACAGACAACAGATGGTTGGCTGTGAAGCATCCTAAGCACCTACAGTGTGGATACACATGGTGTTCCAGACACACATTCCCACACCGGAATGACCTAAGAAAGCAATGAAGAGATGTGCAACTTTTTGAGTAAAGGTCTTAGATGAAAATAAAATGATCTGGGACCTGATACAGCCCTGGAGAAGGGAGGAGTCACACTGTACACATTGAAGAGATAGCTGGTGAGAAAATTGTTCTGTGGTGAAGGGCTGTATTTTTATGAACCTTTTCAGGGCAGGAAAAGTGGAAATGGGAGGAATTTAGAGATACATCTTTATTTTTCCTGTGGATTATTTTTAACTGAGATCATTTAGTGACCTTCTTTACTGTGTGACCTTCGCGGACCACTCTGTTTGTCCATCTGTGAGGATGCAATAAATGTCAACATAGGAGCAAAAATAAGTTAGTGGACTGGGAAGGAAAAAAATCTCTTAGGATCTCTTTAAGCCACATTTGCTACCAAAGTCAGTAAGTTCCGATATTGGTGTAAATTTCTGTGAATTAAAAACTAAGAGAGTTTTGACAATGTATAAATTGCATTTATAAACTGAGCCTGATTGATTGATAAGCTGAATTATTTTCTTCTGTTGATGCTAGGTCCAGAGTATGGTATCCTTGTTTGAAAGGAGTCAAGTACTGGGAATGAATGTTTTTTATGCACAGAGATGTATAGCATCATCCTAATTTGCAAGGTGCTGAGAGACTGCTATGGGAAGCTGTTTTCATGGCTTCTCTGATTTGTATGTCTTTCATCCAGCAAAGGGAATCTGTTCTAGTTTCAAGTGGGTGACAGAAGGTGCAGGGTTGGAATGTCTAAACTCAGTCAACAAGCTGTTTGCTTGGTTTAGGCAATACCTAAGGCTGCTAGTTGTCTGCCTGAAGTTCAAAGAGTAACAAAGGTATTTTCACAGGGGAAAATATACCCAGACTTAATTGTGTAATGGTAACAATTGTGGTGGAGTAAGAAAATGAGCTGACACCACATATGTTGACAATTGCTCTTTTCAAAACCCATCTGTGAGAACGGACCAGGTAACTTATGTCACATGCTGAACTCAAGCCCATCTGCCTCAGGGATTAAAGTGGGGAGAAGCGAAATACACTGATAGCCATCCACAACCTGTCCTGTTTGTGGATGAACAGTGAGTAGGTTTATGCACCTGACTCCCATCAGCCCTGTTCCACACGCACTGCACAGGGTGATGACCAGGGTGACGATGACCTTTGCTTTAGCACGTGCATGTTGAGTCTGAGACATTGCACAATGCTGAACTCACTGTCTAGCCACTGTCCAGTTCTTGCGCACATATTTCAGTCTCAGAAATCTCAGACAGTAATGTGAACCGCCAGGGCTATAAATCACCATTTTCTCACTGAACCCTAAGGCTGATGAAGCTCGGGTTGGCTTCAAGCCTGTACACAAACAGTGAAGATGTTTGGGATGTGGAAACTCTGGGGGTTTTAAACAAATCTCTAAAGTTTTCAGACTGTAGAGATTTCAGATGTGGAAAAGGGAGTGATCAAAGAGAGCTGAACAGATGATAGGTTTTTAGATTTTTAAAATATTTTTAAAAAATTCATATTTCTTGAATCCAGTACCATTTGCCACAACTCTGTGTGGAGATTAAATGTTGAACTGCTACTATTGCAAGGTGGGCAATCCCTTTCCCATCTCATTTTACCTTGGTTCATCTGGAGACATCTTTTTATTTCATCTCCAAATCACAACTCTTCTTGATTAAGTTCTTTCTCAAGCAGAAAAATTCCCATCTCCACATTGGTGTTTTTCCAAATGTAGTGCCTTTCAGCCTACAAAAAAGAATCAGCTAACAATTCCGTTCCACTTCAGAGAACTTTACCTTTACTCAAAGTGCTTATTACATTTTACACTGACTAAAGATGGCTAAAAGGTGTTTGCGTTGGTCTGCTTTATTTGCTGCAAAACAGCTGTACTGCCAACAAGTTGTTTTTCTAAAACTAATCCTTTTTTTTTTCCCTGCTGCGAATGTACATTTTTCATTTTAAGGAAATAATTTTTGCTCACTATTTAGAAGCATCAGGACTGAATCTAGAACTGTAGGTATACTTCCAGGAATGGCATGAAAATATATACTGTATTAAATTTTATTTTATCTTCCATGCTTCTCAGAGAAACCATTTGTTCATACCATTTGAAGACGGCCGAAGAAAAGAACCGTAACTGAAATTTCACTATAACTTTTGTTCCACAAAGAAGCCAAGTGGGGAAAAAATACAATCAAGTTCAATATCCAGGATGCTCTACCTTCCACCGCAGTACCACTCACTGCCCCTGCATGTGTGTGGTGTTTCCCTAATGATTATTAGTATTATATGAGGAGTTCTTCAAAACTGCTCTGCGTGAACTAGAGCTGAGTGCTATCATGGAAGAGAATTTTACTGGGAAAAGTATTCACAAGCTTCAAAGTTATGGATCCAAAAAGAATGCTTCAGTGTCATCTTTTGCTATACCCAAATAGCTGCCTCACAGCTGAGGAAATCTGCATGGAGTCGTCTCCACCAGAAAACATTCATTAGAAAAAATGTAAGAAAAAGCAGTAAGTGAAGTTCTTCATCTCAGTATATTTGAATGCATTTCCTGTGATCGTTGTATTCAGCTACCATACCATAGCTCTTTGCCTTCTGACTATTAAGAGCTTTGGGAGCATACCTGAAACATCTTAGCAGTTACAAATCAAAGATGAGCTTTTCTTACAATATTTTTATTTTCTGATTAAAGTTGCCATGTACTATTAAAGAAGGGATTTTTCCTGGTCTTGAGCAGACAGATACGTAGGAAGATGCAGGTCAGCTATACATTTAAACCCTCATGTTCCGGACTTGAATGCCTTCCAGCAGAACAGAGACCAGCAAGGTGAGACACATGTGAAGGGGAGAGCAGCCCAAGCCATCGGACAGGCAGAGCAAACGCTGCACTGCCTCACACTCGTAAAACCAGCTGGCCGTGTGCCTTAATCAAGCTATGAGACTTTGGTTTTATCATGTGTAATGGGCTTGGTAATTGAAACCAGACACGTAACTAAAGCTAAAAGCTATGAGGTGAGAGAATTGGCCTTTGTATTCTTTATAAAGTGTCACAAACATCCATGGCTCTAAAAGGAAAATATTTATTCTTGTTCTTCTTGTTCAGCTCTAGCCGTTGTGCCTTCTACAGGTTGTATGACACTCTCCAGAGTTACTTGTTCTGCTTTTAGTTAAGATTCACAGTGTCACTTGCCATGTGAGATTTTGTTTTCAGTTTCAACTATGCTTCTGTAAGTCTACACCCAGGGACATATCATATAGTCAGGTTTTCATTATAGTCTGAAAGATTAATCAAAACCAATCCAACCATTTTAGGAAAAAAAGATAGATGGAAAATACTGTTTGCTTATATTAAAAGTGTTTAAATGAGAAGAATTTATTATCTGTGTCCTTTGAGGTAGAAGCTGGAAGAGTGGTTAATGATTGTTTCTCTGTTGCCAGGTGAAATTGCTTGAATATGCAAAATCTGAGTATTTAAATTTAAAATCTCCAGTAGAAGCATTTGCCACACGTGAGACAAAAAGACCAATATTTCTCTACTTGTTGTCTATACCAGAAAGCTAGTCATTAAATGACTGCAACTCTTCTTTTCAATAGGTACACATCCACCCGCATAAGCAAGAAAATAAACAAAATGGAAACAGTGTCCAGTGTTAGCCGCTTTTTTTTTTCCCCAGAAACAGTGAGTCAGACTTGATGGTGTTTCAGAATGGTTGTAGAGTTCAGGTTTAAAAAAAAAAAAAAAAAAGAAAGTGAGTTTGGAAAACACTGCTATGGACAATAGATGTATTCACAGCACTTATTTCTAGGATGCTCCTCCTCGTGTGCAGAGAATGAGACAGACATCCCTAGGAACAGTGTGGAAGCTTGTATTTAAAGACAGAATTCTATCTGAGGACTGAATCACAGCATGCAAACACAAATGTGCTGTGACAAGCCATATGTTTCAATTCTTGATTTCTTCTTTATAAGCAACTTGAGGAGGTAGTAAAACCAAGTACGCTTCTGTATATTGTCCATCAGTCTACTTGGTATCCATTTTTGGAGTGTATGCCAAACTCTTCTAGAAAATACAGAGTAAGTTACAGTGTCATGTGCCCAGCTCATTTTAAATATACAATTTTTCATTAATATTCCATACATAGATGACTCTGTTCCACTCCTGCTTCTCTTTTTTGGTTCAGCTTGAAATCAGTGTAATTTGAAATATTCTACCTGTCAAATTAGGTCTATTATATTATTCATAACACACATTAAAGCAGTTAAGCTTTTTTTATTTTTCCTTAAAAATATCCCAGCGTACTGACAAATTTAATAATATTAGGTTTGGGCAGGAAGGACTAAATGACAGGAAATAATCTGTATTTCATAGCTCCAAGCATCAAGGATAAAATACATAGTACTCAATTTCCCTATTGCCCATATGATTTTTTTAGGAATAACAAATTGGAAAATTAAAATTGTCCTCTCGTTTTCATATATTTTACTGACATGAAATTTTGATCATGTCGAATCAGTCTTCAGGAATAGAAAAAAGAAAGATAAAAAGCTATAGCTTGGAAACAAGCGGGAAGAGCAAGTAAGCTATTCAGCATAGCAATACTTTGTCTCTTTAATGGTTTTCTGCTGATTGTACAACTTCATATGGAGAACATTAATGAAATAGCAGTGTGAATATATGTCTGGTGATACTAAGGCAATGTAATAAGCAACTTTGTAGGTAACGTTTTGTGACTTTTAAGGAGTATTTTTTGTTTGTTATTGCCTTAAACTTGTTAAATGTGCTCAATTTACATTTGCGTTGTTTCTCAGATGTGCCTTCTGTGATACGGGTTCCTCCAAACAGAAAATAGTGAAGGTGCCAAAGCTTATAATAAAGGAGGGTTTAGAAACAAAGTTTTAATCTGAGGCAGACAGGTTAAGGTCCTGACTTTTTCCAGCACTGAATACCAAACAGTTCCTGCTGATTTCAATGTTTAAGAAAAATAGTGACTTGTTCTTCTGCCATGGGGTACTTAAAATTTTGTGCTATACTTGTCCTGGCTCTCCTAACCTGGTGCGCTGGGAGGACAGCTAGACTGCAAGAGCTGCTAGTCCACTTACCTGTAGGGTGGTGTCACCGCAAAAAGACTTGACAAACGGCCAATAGTAAACGTAACATATTTGCAAGCAGCTTTACTTTTGAATGCATTTGTTTTTGCTGCTATTCCTTAAAAACAGGTCTTTCCACTCCATTTCCTTTGCTTCTCAATCCTTCTCCTGTCCATGTAATGCTGAACCCTGCAGGATAATACAAGATTCAGATATGCAGGCCTGGTGCCTGCCATGTCTTCATCATCTGGCTCAGCACAGGGCTCCCACTTTGAGCTGTGGGGGTGGGGCAGAGAGCATGAAGAAATGGGGATAAGTTCCTTGCAACACTTCTCCCAGCAAGACCACCCAAGATACTCATATCATAGAATGATAGAATGGTTTGGGTTGGAAGGTACCTCAAAGACCATCTAGTTCCAACGCCCTGCCATTCGCAGGGACACCTTCTACTAGACCAGGTTGCTCAAAGCCCCAAACAATCTGGCCTTGAACACTTCCAGGGAGGAGATGTCCACAACTTCTCTGGGTCACCTGTTCCAGTGTCTCATCACCCTCATCATGAATTTCTTCTTAATATCTAATCTAAATCTACCCTCTTTCAGTTTAAAACCATTACTCATCATCCTATCGTGACATGTCCCTGCAGAAAGTCCCTCTCCAGCTCTCTTGTAGGCCCCTTCAGGTACCTAAAGGCTGCTATAAGGTCTCTCTGGAGCCTTCTCTTCTCCAGGCTGAACAACTCCAACTCTCTCAGCATGTCTTCACAGGAGAGGTGCTCCAGCCCCCTGATCATCTTTGTGGCCCTCCTCTGGACTCGCTCCAACAGGTCCATGTCCTTCTTATGTTGGGGTCCACAGATGAAGTACTGAACACAGTACTTCAAGTAGAGTATCGTGAGGGTGGAGTAGAGGGGCAGAATCAAGTCCCCCGACCTGCTGGTCATGCTTCTTTTGATGCAGCCCAGGATATGGTTGGCGTTCTGGGCTGAGAGTGTGCATTGCTGGCTCATGTTGAGCTTCTCATCAATCAACACCCCCAAGTCCTCTGCAGGGCTGCTCTCAATCCATTCCCTGTCCAGCCTGTATTTGTGCTTGGGATTGCCCCAACACATGTGCAGGACCTTGCATTTGGCCTTGTTGAACTTCATGCTGTTCACACAGGACCACCTCTCAATCCTGTCAAGGTGCCTCTGGATGGCTTCCTTTCCCTCCAGCGTGTCTACCGCATCACACAGATTGGTATCATCTGCAAACTTGCTGAGGGTGCACTCAATCCCACTGTCCATGTCACCGACAAAAACGTTAAACAGCGCGTGTCCCTGCGGAACACCACTCATCACTGGTGTCCACTTGGACATCCAGTCGTGACCGCAAATCTTTGAGTGCAACCATCCAGCCAATTCCTTATCCAGCGAGTGGTCCATCGTCATATGCTTTCCTTAATGTGAGGGAAGGGGTATTCTAATTCATAAATCTTTCTCCAGCTTTGTCCCAGGAAGCATCATGTAGCGCAGTGCTAGACAGAGCTCATTGTATCATAGAATCATAGAATGGTAGGGGTTGGAAGGGACCTCTAGAGATCATCTAGTCCAACCCCCCTGCTAAAGCAGGTTAGCCTAGAGCAGGTTGCACAGGAATGCATCCAGGCGGGTTTTGAATATCTCCAGAGAAGGAGACTCCACAACCTC
>VZSC01014170.1:550701-572192 GCA_013398225.1 Steatornis caripensis | reverse complement strand
AACCTTCGGTGTTAGTATCTGAACAAAGACTATGAATAGGGAAGGTCTTAGTGAATATAGAAGGAAGATTTAAAATATACAACTCCATTAGGTCCTCCTAACTTTATTCCCTCTGTAAATTGTAATACTTTCAAAGTATAGGATTTCTTATATCCATTTGATAAATTATGACAATATGACAAAGTTCAAAACAACCTTAGAAAGACAGCCTAAGAGTGCCGTCCGGCACAAAGTGAATACGCTTCTTTAAACAATCGGTCTGAAAGTGATTGGCTTCTAACAGCGAAAAAAAATGGCTATCTCTGAATCAAAATACAAATCTTAACTAATTTCTATTTTACTTCCTAAGTGAAATAGCAAAGGGTAATGAGTACAAATGTAGTTTTCTAATTAGACAATTACAATTGTCCCTGCTTTTGGAATCCAGTGCAACTGGCATAAAAGGAATTTCAGAAAATCACAGTCCAGAAAATGTAAGTTAATGTAATGTATTTCTGGCACACTGCCCTCTCCAGAGGCAATTTTACAAACAAGTTGTAAGCGATTATAATGAAACCCACTGACTGTCTCTAGCCAGTGTGCAAGCGGGTGTAAAGCAGCCACCGATGACTCAGCCTGGCAGTGACGGTGCACTGCTGCGAGTGAGGCACTGCTCATGGCTCAGGTGAAGCACCTGCTGGAACAGCCGCTACTTGCCGATTGCTAACCCGTAGCTAACACGGCTGTTGAATTTTCCATTCTAGTATTTTTCCTAGCTACAGTAAAATGGTTCTGACAAATGTCAGACTGAAATCTCAGAAAAATTCCACTTTTCTGCAAATCTTGCTCTTCAAAGTGACATAAAATAAAGGAGTTCCTCTGTCTTTGTATAAATGACTAAAGCATGTGTCATCAACTTGTTGAGTAGATTTTAAGTACTTCCATTTTTAACTCTGTATTTATTTTACAATAGCTTTCACAGTAAGCTCTCTGAAAAACAAACATATTAAATGTGTGGTTTTGTTTAAATATTCAGATAAATCAAAAAGCCATTCTCTTAGGATGTTGTCTCAGGGCAGAAAGAAATTTGGCAACTGAATTATAAACCCTTGACAGTCATCGACAGTAAAAATGCTGCGATACAGCAGGAACTGTAATGCTGTGACCAGTATTGCTGTAATATAAATGTTCTACTTTCCTTTTTATTTTGCTTTTTCTCTTCAAAAGCTTGTTGTGAGCTTTAACTAATGCATTTGAAATAAGCCACAATAATCTCTTGCTCTTCGTTTTCCAGAAAGAGAATTCCACAGGCACAATGAAAACTTACTAATCAAAACTAAGTGTGAATTGAGAAAATAATCTCAAGATGGTCACAAACACTGTTTAACTCTCTTGTGATAATGTTGCATCTGGTTTTAAGCTTGAGCTTTCCTTGGATCTAAACCTTGTTTCATTGAGATCCTCACAGTCCAAAAGCATGATTTTTCTCAGCATTAATTAGTAATAACAATAGCAACACGTAGAATTATATAAAATCTATAACCAGTGAGAATCTGTGGCCAGAAGCAAAAACTCATAGAAGAAAGGACCAGATTTGGTTAATCCTACTTTATAACACTTGTCATTGCTTTGAGAAGGCCCCAGGGCACGTTAGATGTTCTAGAAACATGGCTTGAAAAGACATAGGACCTCTGCTTTGGATGGGCTCTGAGGGTGCACGTGTGAGAGCCAGGTCCTGGGCAGAGGAAATAAGCGTAAGGACTCTAACAATGGGTTCTTAACACGTGAGATTTGAAAGATGTGCACTAGTGGTTGCAGAGATGTTACATCACTTAATTCTGACCAAATTAAAACCTAGGCTTTCTTCTCTGTATATTAGAAAGATGAAGTAGCTGTTTGTCATCCTAAAATAAATTAGTGCAATTACAGAAACAAGACTTTCAGTCTCAGGATCACACAAAAACTGTGATCTTGAATATGTTCTCACAAGGAATGTACTTGTTAGACAGATGAGGCTGAAGTCACAACATGAACAAGAAGTCACCGAAATACTATAGGTCTGGCTGTCCTAGAGGCCATGGTTGGATTTACTGAGTATTTACAGCATGTTCTAGGCTTATGAAGCATCTACTTGTAAAGAGTAATGCCCAAAAAGATACCAGAGAAAAGAGTCTGATGAGCCAGTTTGTGTTTACAATATTCCATGAACCAGAAAGGCAGAGTGGATGCTGTTTGCTGTGTGAACATAATGAGGATTACATCATCTACAGAGGATATTGACAACATTGGACTAGAATGATCCCAGGATCCTGAGTTGCTTTTTACATGTGACTGGATCTACCAAGGGACTGAGCAGATTTGCTACAGTTCAGGGTAAATTATCATTTGAGCTGGTTATTTGTGATCTAATTTTGAGGTTTTCAATTTTCAGAGGATTGATTCTGTAGGATCTTTATTCTAATAAAGCAGCCCACTACCATTATGCATAGTGTCTTTTCCTGTTGCAAATGCTAAGATAAGGAAAATACTACAAGGGACAACTGCTTCTGTTGTGTAAAAAAAAAATCAGAATGCCTTGATGTAGAAAGTCCTTGAAGTTCCTATAGCTTGTCTCAAAAAACCTGTACCTAATACTACGGGCTGGAGACCACTTATTGCAGGATGGACAGCATTTTCTTGAAGGATGAGATAATGCAGATATTAGGTTAAAAAGATGGAGAAAATTATGGCTGTGCTGATAACACTTGAAATATTACAGTTCATCTGAATTGCCACTGCAGAGACCTGGGGACCGTTAATGGGGATCTGCTGAGCCACTCATCAGGATACTGGACAGCCTTCCGATTCTATAGCTACTTGGGAAGTAAAGACAGTAGGAAGTGCTGAGGGCTCCATGATTGGAGTATTAATCAGTGAAAAAGGGGAATGTAGAGAAACTTCATCTTTACATATAATCAGCTGGCATTCAAGTCACTGTCTCTATGGGATTAGTTTTAGACTCCATCGATGCAGCTGAGCTGGGCATGTTAATTCAGCAGAGTTGCATGTGCAGATAATAGCTCTCAGATGCTGTCTTGAGTCCTGAAATGAGCATAACAGTGTTGGCTATAAATAATACAGCAGAGAATATGCAGGCAATGCTGTTTTCAGTACTCATGTTAATATATTACAAGTTTGCTTTGGTATCTCTCCCTGACACAGAGTTATGCTGCTTAGAATTACCCTTCATGTGCAAGCAGTGGAGCTCACTGGTTTTCCTGTGCTTGGGCAATACGTAGCTCTATAGTCACACTGTACTCTGAAGAGGGAAGAACAGATGGGCTGAAAGTGAGCATGCCCTGTGCAAAATGTCAGTTAAAGGGAAATGTTTCTTGTTGAGGGATGAAAATCCAAAGGAGAAAAGTCCTCAGTTTATTTTGGTTCAGATAATGGTATAAAAATGAAGACTGGGTCGTGGTTTCACTGAAAGACTGAGGAATGAGAACGCTGGCAATGGACAACAGGGAGGCACAGAGAACTTTAAAATACTGTAAAACCTTTTCATCCTGATAGTATTGGAGAAAGAATGGGTAGCCTTCAGGTTACAGGTACACTGTGTCCATTCAGACATCTGCCCCTGGACTGGAGGAGCCTTAGCTGTGTTTGGAGACACGAAACCTGCAGGCAACAGTCTTCTAACTCCAATGGCATGCGATACATGAGTGACTGAACACAAGGCTAGCAAACACCTGGGCTGTGCCCCTTATAATTGCCGCAATAAGAAAACCTTGCTACTGTCCTCAGATTTCTGATAAACTACAAACAAGTTCACAGTGATGCCAACAGGGAACATTTAAGAGTATCTTTATTTTATTGTCTGTCTCATATTATGTTGTATCTGATTTGTGGAACTCAAAGTGAGGTAAGTCAAAGGTAAGTACACGTATACCTGTGTGCCCACATATTTTGAATTTGTTTCTTACAACTGGTCAAAAAATCCTCTGATTTCTATAAAATGTATTATGATAAAATGTAACAATATTTTAAAAAAAGGCAATGCCTTTGCCTAATTTTGTGTGCAGTGAAAGAAGAGAGAAAGATGACAACACTAATATACGAGGAAGGATGAATCTTGAAAGAACAGGACTGTAATACAAATTAGTTTGATCAGGCATACGCATTCACTAGAATTTTCAAATTAATTTTTTCCCTTCTCAGCCATGTGTTAAAAATCGTTTATTTCTTCTCAGAAGCCTCTTTGCAGTCAATAACATCTTGTGGGAACTGGTGTACTGTCATGGAAGTTTGACACTTGAAGAAAAGCGAGGGCAGAAGCAGACAGGTCTGCGGGTTTGCAAGCTGCCTATGAGCTTTGCTGGGAGCAGGGGGAATGCTCCACAGCTTGGAGGAAATCACAGCGTCGTGTCCTAAGGCTATAAGGTCAGTAACTCTGTACATGCCTCTTTCTCAATCCATCTGCATAATAAGCTTTTCCTTTTTAGTATGAGTATTTTTGAAAGTGTTTCTGATCTATATTTGCATATGGATGCCAGATGATGATGCGTTCAATTTTCAAGCTGATCCGAGCATAAAAACATGCTCAAATGAAGCAGGGAAATATTGCTGTGTCAAAGCCACAGATAATATTTCAGACGCAAAATTTACCCAGTAAGTTGCTGGAAAATAGCTGTCTCTTGACTCTTGCAGCAGTAGGATTAGCACTTAACTAAAACAACAGTTTTCTTTGATAAAGAGTACATAAGAAAGTAGTAGGATAGATCTTTAAAAGGGTCTAGTACTGGAAATCAGTTATGCAATGGATTTTGACTAAAACCAAGTTATGATTATACTCTGATAATTCTATTTAGAAAAAAAAATGCTTGAACATGTAATTCACATTGCTTCTCAAGTCACCTGAGGCTTAAAGATTAGGAGTATGTTATGCATGCCTTCTGATGATAATATAATACACGTGATGTGCCCCATTTGACTTTGTTGTATCTGGCCATGCTTGAAGAGCTATTTCTAAAGTATGTTTTATCACTCTCAGTGCACAGCATTGCCTTAAGCAGTGATGTGTGATGGCTGAGATGCACTTCAGACAGCTGTAAAATGTGAGATATCCCAGAATAACATATATCAGGCACATCTAGATAGTCATGTTCTGCTTCAAAAGCAAAACATTATAGCAGCACTTTCTTCAAGTACTGTTTTCATTCAACCTTTATGAGAAGACCACCTTTGGCATAGACATTTGATTATTTAAATAAGTATTGAAGAAAAGTGTATTAAAAGTAAGTCCAGAGCCTTGAGTTTTGCTCCTATTTTCCTCATATATAACCCAGTTATTCTTTACTTGGAAAGAGCTCTGGAATCACCAACTGGTCTCCTTGGAGTGCAATTAGGCACTGCCGGATGAACAATGCTTTAAAGTGAACCTGGAAGCAGATTTCTTGAACATCTGTATAAATGTGACGTCACTCCTGGGGTCTATTCTGGAGTCAGCCTACCAGCCAGCTTTCTCCAGAGCAATGCCCAGGATGGCTGCAGGGACCCCTTCCACTAGGCAGGATGAGTGACTCCATGCCAAGCTGGGCTCAAAAGTGCCCTGCACAGCTGCCCAGTGCTAGCGCAGCTAACTTCCCACCTTTGCATATGTATCTTCATGCTACATATGTTACAATTTGTCAGGACTCAAAAAAGCCTTTAATATTTTACTATAGAACCATCATTTCTCCCTTGCAACATAACTCAGTAAATGCAAGTGACTGTGTCTTACCACTAAGGGGATCTTCCTGCTGGTCTGGAAAAAACAGAACACTAGCCTCCATATACACTGAAATGCCCTAAGGATAGAAATGTTTTGCCTGTGTCTGAACCAAACACCATTCGGTGCTTCTGAGCTGATAGAGAGCAGACTGTAAATGCCCACCTGTCTGTCTCATAGTCTTTCTAGAAACTATGTCTCTGTGAGAGAAGCAAAAACATATGTGAGCTTTTCTTTTTTTTCTCCCTCCCTTTCCTCCGAGTTTTTCAGCCAATCCTTGTGACAGAAAGGATATAAAGCAGAATGGTTTTCTTTTTTCTTTGAATTCTTTGTTGGTGGTGCTAGTCTTAAAGCACTACAAATTTAATTTTGCTTGGATGTCTTTTTAAAATGAAGTTTCGTGTGATGCATTGGAATGTTCCGGGTGTTTCAATGTCTTGATATGTATATCTCATGAAAAATTTTGAGTTATAGAGTTATTGAGTGACAGAGCACTGGAACAGGTTGCCCAGAGAGGTTGTGGAGTCTCCTTCTCTGGAGATATTCAAAACCCGCCTGGATGCATTCCTGTGCAACCTGNACAGGCTGCCCAGAGAGGTTGTGGAGTCTCCTTCTCTGGAGATATTCAAAACCCGCCTGGATGCATTCCTGTGCAACCTGCTCTAGGCTAACCTGCTTTAGCAGGGGGGTTGGACTAGATGATCTCTAGAGGTCCCTTCCAACCCCTACCATTCTATGATTCTATGATTATAGAAGAATGAAGAGACATCCAGAGGGTTCAGTTTAGAAGAGCGTTTAATGCATTCAGGAAGTCAACAGAGGAAGTGTTCTAGTTCCACTGAAGATAGGGAACCTGAAGTATACCCTTATACAAAATATAGCTTTTAGAATAAAGAATACTTCAAATTACAGATGAGAGCTGTTAAATTGTCTTGATATATCTTCTGCCTCAGGAGGTTATCCCAAAGAATTATTCAATGTTTTGCAGCAAAAACATTTTTAAATTGAGCAATGCTTTCATATATTATAAATGCAAGTTTTTAGTGCGATAGTAGCGGTTAGTAGAAGAATTAGCATAGTTCAGAGCTTGATAGTCCCAAAACATAGCTGTTTTTCCCAAATTTATCAGATGGTCTAATAGAAGACACAATTTTTTCCTCTAAACTCAGCCTGTCTCAGCATAATCATTCTTGGGTAGAAAATTACAGTTTTTGCAACTTCCTCCTTTGCCATTTAGACAAGACACTATCTGATATTACAGCTGAAAAACAGAGAGAGAGAGAGAGAGACTTTGGCATGTACGGCAGCAGGAAAATCCTCAAATGGGGATAACGGGAAGATCATCTGAATGTCCCTTAGCCCTCTTAAACCCATTGATAAGAAGAGGTGGATCAGCACAGAACGATTATACAGACTGGAGAAGAAAGTGAATGAAGTATCTAACTGTTTGAAAAATTGTTTGTTGATAAGGACCTCTAGTTTCTTGACCATCAGAGCCTGTTTTCCCCTGACCTATCACACCCTTAATCCTGAGCGTGTTCTCACACACCTAGACCCTCTGTGGGTTGTATTTTAAGCATGACAGTGAATGGTGCCTTCACATTGCCAAGGAAAGAGATTTAAGACCTGAAATCACCCAACATGTCACCTAGATGGTCATCTTTAAAGTATACACCCAAGGTGTCACCTAGATAGTAACCTTTAAAGTATGTGGACATACATTTTCATTGATGGGAAGAGGGTGTAGTGCAGCTATAGGCAATGGTAGAATAATATACCATAGAGAACAGAATACTGCCTTTATGCTGTTATAAGACAGTTAAATGAAAAGTCAGAGAATATGTACAAATTGTGTTGGCCTTGCTCCTCTGAGGGTCATGCGATAGATAATGGAAAAAGAAATATGGACTAAACGTAAGAATATTTCCCCAACAATTTATGTCGCCTCCTTTTACGATATGGAGGTATTGTATCCAAGCAATACATAAATTGGGACGATTATAACTGTAGTTAGGAGCAGAAGAGCCCTGTTATTCTTAGTCTGCCTTCAGACAGCAGTTGTACAGGGAAACAGATTACATGACAAAAATGCAGAGAAGTGTTTAAGATGCAAGTTAGTGATTGGTTAACAAGAGGCTAAAGACACTGTAGCAAAGAGCCTAGGAACAGATTCCTTTTAATTTTGCTACTTTTTAACTGGAGTGCTTGATTTTACAAATTTGCAAAAGACATTTTAAGCATCTTCCGACTTTTAAAAAATGCATCTCCTACTAGTTTAAAATTAAGTGAGAAAACAGAAATTGTCTCTGTTGGAATGGCAGGGAACAAGACCTTATGTTTTCAGCTAGGGAAACTGATGGGAATAATAAGGTTAATGTCTTTAAACCATGACATAGCCTTCATGGCACTTTGTCTTTAGAAGGAAGGAAAAGAAAACTTTCACTAGTGAATTATGCTGAATTTTACTAGAAATAGGAGGGATGAGCCCTGGAAATGCTGAATCCAGTGGCAGGCTCTGAAGGCAAGTATGCTGTCGCCATCTGACTCCTTCACCTTTTTCTGCCTTTCTCTTCCAAATGATCTCATTACCCACTTTTTTCTTCTCTGCTTTTATCAGCATGGTTTTCATGTTTATTCACCTTTCTTTCTTTTCCTTCCCCTAGAAAAATGATCTTTTTTTGGTCTCCTGCTCCCTTCCCACAGTCTTTTAAGCGTCATCCTGAACTTTTTCTCTCTTACTGTTGGCACTGGAGCTAGAACTACAGTGCCTCGGAGGGAAGGAGGAGGGATTAGGGAAGTATGGACAGGGAAAAGAGGCAGGGATGGCATTAGGGTTTCTAGGAACTGAGTGAAGGAGGTACGTCAGGGCTGAAGAGTAAGGATAAATATCCTGAAGATAAACTCGTGCTCATCAGAGGGATGGGGGTGGAAGGGAGAAGGACTAAAAAGCAGCATCTGTGGAAAACTGTGCAAAGGTGACTTTGAATGTGCAGTATGAGCGATGTTTGCTGCTGTAACAGCTGATATCTCTCATCTGCCTAGGCAAAGTGAGAAGCTTGCAGCGCTAGCAACCCTAGCCCTAGCGGTACAGCCAGGCTGTAACCCCAGGCAGGCTTTCCTTTTTCTAAAGCTGTTCGTGCCGCGCTTGTCGACATTTTCTTTCCCAGGAATTTTACCTTCTCATTTTCCTCAATACCTGGATGCTGGCCAAAGGTTCACTTAGCTCTCACAACTGGGAGTGTCTGTGCCATTGCTCACTGCTCAGCACCTGGGCGTGGGGAATTGAAAGGTGAGTGACTGCAGAGCTAGAGATGCTCCATTGGTTTGTGAATGTTCAGTGGTGATGTGATCTCCAGACAATTTAGTGGGCAGCCAATATCTTCTTTTGTTTTAACATAGACATATTTTTAGTGAAGTTTGGTTACACAGCAGTAAGTCTTATCCCTGAAATGAGGATACCCATACTCCTTGATCTGAAATCTTTGATCAAGAACATTTAAATGATTATACAAACTTCTCCAAATATACTCAAACATCAATGTTTTTCAATCTATAGTAATTTCTTCTTTTCCAGTCCCATAAGAAATAATGTATCACTATCAGTTTCATAACAACTACTTATCTGTGTGAAAATGGAATCCACAGCCTATTTCTTTGCTGTAGTTCATTGATGAACCACCTCTGCTACTTCAGTTTTTCCAGGATGCCTGAAATATTTTGTATTTTTTCCTTCCCTACAAATTTTCTGTGTTTAGATTTTTGTTCATGTGTAGCTCTTAAAAATAGAGGCCTTGCTCAATATATATAGCATATAGTCCCAGATATAGTAAAATGATTAAGTTATAAAAGCGTATTTAGTATATGTTAGAGATTTGCCTTTTATGACAGCATTGTGATTTACAGTATACTTCTAATCCTTTCCCAAAGTAGTTTTAAACTTTTTACTCCATATTTTGCATTTATACATTCAATCTTTTCTCTTCTCATGTGATGTACATCATACGTAAGACATCATATATCAACTTCTTTCCTTGAGATGATTTCTCAAAGTTAAGATAATTTTATCCAAAATTCTTTTATCCAGAGAGCTTTCTATTTGGTGTCATCTGTTAATTTTGCTGATATATTCTCTGTATAATTTTTCACCTTAACAAAAATATTGAAGAATTTAAGATGTAGGGCATATCTCTCTGAGAATCCATTTAATCTCCTTTCAATAGAAAACAGAGTTTAAACTACTCTTTATTCAACCTTCAGTACAGCAGTTTTATCTAGAATATATTTCTCTAGTTTTATTATGAGAATGTCATGTCGGTCTGTGTCAAAAGCCTTAATAAAGACAAGATATATCGCATTTCATGCTTCCTACTTATCCATTTAGCCAATTATTTTGTCAAAGAAGGAAACTGTATCACATAAGTACAATTTGTTTTTGACAAATACATGTTAAATGGTTCTTATTAGCCTCTTGGTGTTAACAAACTGATAGATTATATCAGCTGATTGATAATTTATTTCACTATCCTTTGAGATTCTGAAGTAAGGTTGACTGGTCAGTAATTCCTTAGATACACCTTTTTCGTCTTTGACAAGGATTTTCTCTTTGCCCTTTTCCAGTCCTTTGGGATCTCATTGTCTTCTAAGGTTCTTCAGAAATCAGTGCTAGTAGTCCTGAGACTGCTCTGGCTACTGCTGGAAGCAGGGGGACACTTTGTCAAGCCCTGCTAACTTTGCTGTCCCTAATACCTAAAGAATCTTCCATGCTTCTAGTTTATCTCCTACCCCCTTTCACTAATTACACAATAATTTTGGTATGATTTACTNTCCTTCTCTGGAGATATTCAAAACCCGCCTGGATGCATTCCTGTGCAACCTGCTCTAGGCTAACCTGCTTTAGCAGGGGGGTTGGACTAGATGATCTCTAGAGGTCCCTTCCAACCCCTACCATTCTATGATTCTATGATTCTATGAAATCACTGCTGTTCATTGAGTGACTCCCCATGAAGTCTAAGCGTTCACCAAGGATCCACATCTATGGCTGTGATTGGAAGCTCTAGGTTAGGTTCATGTCCTGCTCTGCTTTGCTGTCCCAGGAAGGTGTGCCAAGTTTTCCACTGATGTCTACAGGTATCTGAGGCTTCAGGAGCACTGAGCTCAGCACAAGGCCTGATCTACAGCTGTTTTTACTTACATGCATTTGTGGTTGTCCTCATGCTTCCAGCCACTGCTTGCATAACAGGTGAGTTGCTAAAACATTCACTGAAGGAAGGTTCAGTTCCCTCCTGTGGTTCAAATCCTATCTGTCTTATCTCTCAGAAGAGTGATGGAGGCTTCATTTTCCCTCTATAGCAAAATTAATCTAATAGCTGACATCCAGAGGTGAAGTCCCAGTGTCCATGATATCCCTGGCCCTGCAGCCCCTATTATGCTGTTATGAGAGCCAATACCATGCTAGGGATGTACTGGGAGTACACAGGAGGGAGGTAGAAAGGAAGAGCCAGGACAAGACGGGCGAGAGCCGTATGCTGCTCTACCGGTTTGCACGAGCTAAGAAGACAATAGGTTAAGCTATGGTCTCTGCTCTAATGATTACTCCTGCTTCTTTGGAATAAGAACTGTTAAAGTTTAGGAAAGTTCCTTGTGGTAGAAAACATCGGCAAATTTAATGAAAAACTCATTTTGCAAAGAAGACGTGTTACATTGTAAAATAATGTTTTAAATGAAATAATTTGGTTATCCAGTAGCAAGTACTCATTGTGTCATATTTGTCATGCCTTCTAACATAACAAATTTAGCATTTACTGCAAGACACAGGGGCTGCTGTCACAAGAGATAACGAAATTGATTTAAAAGAGGGACAGCATATAGAAAAAATATCATTTTGATAAAGGACGTAATGCTACAGTAATTAATAAAAGAAGAAAATAATCTTCTTGTATAGAGGAATCTAATACATTTAAATTACATCACTGGAGCAGTTTGCCATGCTTTCAAGTCTAGGCGAATTTTCCTAGATGCAGTAAACTTCCAGGGTAATTTAATTCATCAGGACTATGCCAAGCAGGTACACATAGCAGATACAGCATAGAATACATAATAAGCTAGAACCTTCTTCTCCCTCTGAAATCTGACATTTTGGCTTGATGAAATTTTGTACAAAAGTCTTCCTTCCTTGAAAAAGAAAGCAGTATATATACTTGAGCTGGACTGTCAGACTTCCTTGCTGTGGCATCGCAGTGAAATAAAATTTTTGATTTCAAGATTGGACTGAAACTAATGGCCTGTGTTGACTTCTCTGGATTCTGGCTTGCCTAGAAGTATAGCTGAAGTGCAGAAGTCAATGAAGAATTATTGTTCTTTGATCAGGCAGACAATAGGGAAGGGGAAAAAACCCAATGTACATGGATTTAATTAAAAAGTGGCTAAAACTTCTGTCTCTAGAGGGCCAGGTGGCTGTTGCAACTCTACTGAGATGGTTATTCTAAAAGTCATAGCAAATGAAAACATAAAGCAAAGACTCATGAAGGTGTGTGTATTCCCTATTTTTCCAGAAGATAAGAAGTAAAATAATTTCTAGAAGAGAATGAAGTTGATCTGCTAGATTAATGCAATTGATTTTAAGGACTTTTACTTCCTAGAGAACAAGGAATGTGGGGTAGGATAGGAGTGAATGTTTCACTTTGTAAAGCTCTGAACAGTAGGTTTGACATATTGCAAACAAGTGAGAAGTACGTCCCTGGAGCAGTTTGCTGGCAGGCAAGAGAGATCTCTTGGATAGTAAATAGATTTTGTTAAAGTGAGTGGCTCCAATAGCCTAATCTCTGTTCATTTCTATGGACAAGATGCAGTGAGTCCTTCAGAAGCTTTTCTATCACATTGTGTAAGGCCATGTCATGCACACTGGGTCTGCTACATGTGCACAGAACAAAATGCACCTGCAAAATCATACAGACTGAGGAGCATAGAAAATGTCATACGCAAATGCTGTACAAGTCACCTGTGGTTTCTCAGCTTCACACCAGGGATCCCTCTTGAGATTTTTCATAGGGCGGGAAAATGGAAGGTGATTAAAAAAAACCCTCAAAACAACCCCAAAACAAATTTCAATCAAAAAACTCCTTCTGAGAAATTAAAAACATGGTAAGCTTTTTAAAAAGAAGGCACTATCTCAGGGATGTGACATTTTACTGATATGGTCAGACTTTCTGTGACTTTTCTCCTAAAAAACTGTAGAAATGAAGTGCACAGACCTGGGGGCAACTTATCTCTTCCTGACATAAATCTCGTCTTAGTTTTCCAAGCACTCAATTTTTCAAGCATTTCTCTGAAATACTGATAAGCTTTTCTAAGATGAGATTGGAGAAGTGAAGAATGATAACTATATGAAAATGAATTTTTTTTCTACCTCATAGAAAATATCATGAAGCAAGGTAAGAGAGAATTCTTGTTTATTAGGCTGTAATAACAAGAATCCAGTCTCTCAGTTTCTTATTTATCATGCTCTAGCCAGCCTGATAAATAGACTTACAACATTTGCACTTTATGGATAGTACTCAGCCAAATGAAAATTTAATTTATTCTCCTTTATAACATTAAGATGAAAGATTATTTTTTGAGATTTGAAAACCTGCTAGATTTTTAAAGCAATTTTATTTATAGAGTGTTGCTTTTCTTGGTTCCTACTTTGTAATAACAAAAAGAACAGTGACTTCATCATCCAAACAACATTTCTTTTAACCTAATCCTTTTAAGGAGCAAAGATCTTACAAAGCTTCTTGCAGTAACAAATAAGCAATCAGGAGCTCAAGAGAACATGGCTGTTTCCAGCTGCCCAATGCTACACCTTCAAACCAAAACTCAAGAGATGGCCCTGCTCTGTGTAGCAAACAGTCAGTCTAGCAGAAATAACCACTAATACATAAAAGCAAAGAGAAGAACCCGGTATAATGGGAATGGAGGGAAGTTCATACATGTCTGCTAAAACATCTGTATCAGTTTGTACCTATCGCATCTCATCGACACCTGAAAGCACAAACTGGCAACAGAGAATGGAATCAAACTTGTAAAGACTTGGTGTTTACGTTTTCTTGCTTTTCAGGAGAGAAATGTAACTTAGAGCTGGGCACAGACCAAAGAATGACTGACCTCTTTTGCATATATCCTCCTTAAATAGTTGAGTAAGACAAACCTGAGTGAACTCTCACCAGAATGAATCAAATCACTATCAGGGAGCTTTAATAATAATGTATTTTTCTCATTATTAATAACTAGTACATTTTTTTCCCCCAGAATCAAAAGCTCAGAATGAGAGACCACAGATGCTCTTTTAAGCTTCTCCCAGAGGACCATTTCCATGCCAGTCAGTTGATAGAGTTCAAGGGTGCTGTACTGAAGAAGCATGACAGTGTTAGATCTGAAAGTTGCTGAGAACCTCTGTGCTTTCCTCCATGACTTTCCATTGCTACAAAATTCCAGATCATCCAGGGCAAGAAGAAAATTGCTGAGGAGTTACCCTGGCCATGTAGGAATATAGTTGAACAGAACAGCATGAGAAAGATTTTTGGCATTGCTCTTTTAATAGGTACGCAATTTTGCAGGGGATGGTAAATAATGGAAAAGTGTTTTTCATGGAGAAGCTCATTCACATAGCCACAGCTAACTTGCAGTCTTGAAGACAATGGAAAAGCACACATTATTAGGAAGGGGTGAAAATGATGCAGTCATTTGCTTTCCTTTAGCAGAAAGTTCAGATTCATTTTCGTGTCTGGGTTTGGATGAAATGTTCCTGCCACTTGCGCAGCCCAGCAATAACTGCAAAGCATTCTGAATATTTGGTTATGTACAGCAATATTTTATGTCATAAATCATGCATCACATTAGCCAGGCCACCCATAAACTCAGTAAGCAATGACAAATGGAAAGCCAAATTTGGCCTTCAGCGGCACTGTTGTAAATCTGTAGTAGCTTTAGTATCTACAGAACACTAAGTTTTAGAAAAAACTCTATTTGCAATATTCCCAGAAGACCTGAAAATCAAGGAGCCACTTTCACAGTACTAAAAGCAGCATAAAATTTAAGATAAAAGTTCAAGAAATTGCGAGATTTTGTGAAAAAGAAACTTGTTTTCTAAATTTACATGTTCCAATAAATGTTATCATAGTTAAATAAATGGTGGCAAATGTTCAGATTAGCAAATATTAAACCTGAAGAGGCCGCAGAAGACAGTAAGCTGAAGCAGCATAGGAATTACATTGTTTTGGATACGTTCTGGGATCAGTTTGTATGGATGTCCTGGTTTGACCAAATGCAGTATTCCATCCCCTACACCAGTATAAAGCTGAAGGATCAGAAGGGTCACTCTGTCTCCTTCTATGGCCAGGGGTCTGAGGGCACTAATGGGCTTTAATGACCCTAAGCGGCCTCACCTGGTGCTTCCGCCCACACCCATGGCCCATGAGCTTATTTCAGCCCAGCATGGGGCTGTCAGGGGGTTCTAGTTGTGTTGCAGGGTACTGCTCTCCAGCTCTGCCCAACTTGAGCATCTGAGGAGGACTCTGCCTGATTATTCTGCCTTCAATCCTGATCTGTGCACTCCTGAATCCAGTTCCTGCCTGCTGTTGAGTACAGCCCAGGACTTTCCTGGGGCATGCCCCACAGCAACTGGGTGACATATTCCTCATTGGGGAGGGTGGAGCACCGTCTTGGGTTTGTACATATTTCATTATTATTCTTCCTATTATTATAATACGTTATTACTGTGGTTAGATTAAAGCTGTTTTAATTTTTCCAACCCATAAGTCTCTTTCCCTTTTCTTTTTCCCCCTTTTTGAAGAGGGAGGGAGTTAACAAAGAGCATCTGTTGTCCATTTAATAGCCAGCCCAGCTTTAAACCATGACAGTGGATGTACTCATATCTCCTCATTCCTCTGCTCAGGGCTGGCAGGAATGTTCTGGTTCATTTTTTTAGCTGTGTTGCATTCTGTAAGCAGGAAAAAAGTCTTCCAGTCTAGGCTGGGAGGATGCTGTAGCTGTTACTCCAGACTCTATTTGAAGACCTAGTTCTGAGTAAGAATTTTTCCTTGCTCTCCTATAGTAATAGGTCTGGTTGTTGCTTTTTAATTAATGAGGACCTGATTGTTATATGCTAATGGGCAGTTGCAGATGGTGAGGAGGCTAAGGATAACTAAAATGAGGTAGAGAAGAAGGTGGTATTGTTCTCTGTAAGCAGGAAGGAAAAGAAGTCCAAAACCTCCCTTATCCCTTGGTCCTGAGATGCCAGAATTTTGTCAGTTTTTGCCATTGTGCCCTGTGAGCAGGGAAGGCCAGAACTCTGTCTAGTGTTTCTCTGGGCACAGGCCTAAATTGACAGGATCTGTGGTTTTAGGAATTATGTCTTAGGCTATACCTCCATTGACAGACGTTTCCTTGTGAGGGTCTGTACACGAGGGTCTTGGAGGCCTTTTTGCACGGCAGCGCATATGCTCAGAGAAGCAATTTGGAGTGTTTCCTTATTTGAATGCATCAGAAGCACAGCTGGTAAAACACCAATGGGACAGAAAAGAAGTAGCTGTTGGATGCCAAGTGTAGTAGATGTTAACTTGATGTAAACAAGGTCTGCGCCGAGGTGTGTATGAAGATTTTGTAGTGCTTTTGGTATGAATGCAGAATACGGATGTCTAAACTCCTTTCAAATGTGGATTAGTGTCCCTGTTGCCTAATTCATGAGGGACTGGCAGAGTAAAGCTGCATGTGTCTAGAATAGCTCTTTACTAGGAGGCCTACAAGTTCTGCTCTAACACTGAGCAGTTTTGAGTGAAGAGGAGACATCGGACTATACTGATTTAATACATCTTCTAAGCTCATGTGTATGCTTCCATTGATGTGTGATTATGTATGAGAGGCAGTGCCTCTCAGTATTGCTGTGTGGAGCAGGTAAGGATGAAGTTGTCAAAACCCAAGCATAAGCAGCAAAGCTGCTCTACCTCAGGGATACCTCACTCCAGAGCAGAGGAGAAGTGGAGAGGTATAGGAGTAATGCCTACTGCTGGTCTGTATTAACAAAAAACCACTGCATGCTATTTTCATTCTCCTTTGGTTGCTCTTTGCTAATCCTTCACTAGTCAGAAAAAGCAGCAATACTTTGAAGGCTTAAGTTTATTCACATCTGTTCTGCAGATGTGCAAGTAGTGAGGAGCACATGCTTAGAATACTATCAGTCCAGGTGTTGCATGTGTTCATCTAATTGAAGATCACGTGGCTGCCTGAATGAATTCCTATTAACTAGAGTTTTTTGAACTGTTACTCCTGTTTGTTTCCTCTCCTGCCACTAGATTACATGGAAAAAGAACCGTTTCTCAGCTAGTCAGTTAGCCAGAACTTTTTTTTAATTGAGCATCAATGTAGCCTCTCACTTGTCAAATTTGTTGTGTGAATTGGTAGCAATAATAAAAATAAAAGATACTTAACATCTACAACCTTGTGAAACTTGCCCTCTACGGAGCCCAAACCACCTATCATCTCTGGTTTGCTCAGCTGCAAATGAAAGATTAGTGGTTTGCTCAAGACAACATGAATAATAACATAGTTTTTTCTCCAGCGTTTTCAGCATCACAATTAATCATCTGACATACTGCCTTTTTAAGATGATACCAGAAGTCTATTCAATTTGATTCTAGCATAGTGATACAAAGTAATATTTGGCCAAAACTTTCAGGTTCAAAGCAAAAGCCACAAACTTTCAGACATATCTTCATTGTGTATCCTGACTGTAAATAACAGGACATCCCAGATGTTTTTGATAATGTGTGGGGAAATAAACTGAACAGGAACATTCAAGAGAAAAATTGAAAGACTTGATGAAGCTGAAAGTACATTAGATTTAGGAAACTTGTATCAGATCTCCACGTTTGAACAAAATATTTTGATCCTGCAGAATTTGAATTCTGCTGGCAGTACTCTGAGCTTCATAAAACCCCATATTGTCATATTGGAAAAATATCTGACCCTAATATCTGAATTTATAGGTGTTTATTAAATCAGAACTAGAGAAACATTCTTACTGAACCACATGGTGACAGTTATTTGAAGCAGAAAAGGAAAATGAGTTGAAATATACAGAAAAAGAGAAAGCTGAGCTAGAAAGGGGAATAGAGGAATGAAATAATAAAACAATAATGGATGACTGTGACACAGATGGGTTATGAGCTCAGCTTCGACTGGTCTTATAAGGTATAAAAAAACCTCCTTTCCCCTAGCTTTCTCCTGTTCAAACTGTTCCATCACACTATTTCTATTTTTCTGGTCTCAGATAAATTTAATCTAAGGACTGCTTCAAAACATTTGGAGGAATCCCCTCTGGTGAGTTCTTGAAACATGTATTTTTTTTCTTTTTCCTGGAAAAGGCTATTCTGCCCTACTGGCAGGCCTGCTTCCTTTCCTTGGGCTCTATTTCTGTGATAGAGGATCTTGTTTGCCAGAAATTATCAAGTTTCTGCAATGGCTAGGATAGCCTGGCCTGCTTTTAGCTGCCAAGAAAACCTTTTTTACTCCGTGGGCTAATGCAGGACCGTTCCAAAACAACAGGCAATATGATATGGCATCCCTCTGTTTACATTCTCTAGAAGCATAAAACCTGCTTATGAGCCTGTTCTAGTGTAACACATTTTCCATCTTTTTAGTTAATTGAATCCTTCCTGCCATTATCTAGCTTAAATACATCTTTTCCTAGCTTCTTATATATGTCTTTTGAATTAAGGGTACTAGTTTGTAAAACTCGTTAGCTGATGATTGGTGATTCTGTGCTTTTGCCTGGTGCTTTCCAATTAGGTAATTTTCTCAATGTTCTTTGAACTCCCTTTTCCGTGATCTGCATGTCACTTTGATTAATTCATGTGTTCTTTTTTCAATCTACCTTGCCAAAGGGCTGTATGATGCCTACCATTGCCATTGTTCTTTCCAGTAATCAGTCATGCTTCATTTATCACTGTATTCTTCTCATCTTTCTGCCTGACAGTTTGAAAGATTTCCTTTGGTCATCTCCACTTCGCTGGTAACGGTATTGTTTGTGTGTGTATGCCTTTAGTTCTCTTGTCTGTATCAATAAGTTCTCCTTCAACTCCACTTCAACTTCTGCCATGTTATGATATGAGATTAAGATTTCTTTTTTTCTTGTGATTGCATTAGTATTGATCTACTTTTCAATTTTGCCTTTTTCGTGTCACCTCCAGTAAAGCCACTGTCATTACAATGTTCCTGTAGACACACTGGGACAAGTGCAGGGTTGATATGAAATGGAGCCATGCCTATAAATCAGTGGATATAAATGGAAAAGATTTGAAAATGTAAACTGTGTGGCATAATGCCTACTTAGATCTGATTAATATTATGGCTATGTCTTTTAAAGTAACGCTATATTAATCTTTCATGATACCTTACTGACTCCCTCAGGAATTGTCCTCCCCACCCCAGGCGAAAAGCCTGTTGCATAGATGCATATATAATGCTAAGTTTCACGCTACAAGTGAGCAATTATAGCATAAAATTCTACAGTATATTCTGTTTCTCTATCTGTCTATCACCTGCTATTCTGATGGATGAAATAGTAAAGAAACATAGCAGAATTCCTGTGGTTTTCTATTCACAACTTCTGTGTCATCTGGAAGCTGGAGTTTTTTGGAGTAAACTTTATCATCCTGTCTGAAGAAAAGTTTCAGAATTTGAAGAATAGATGATGTGGTGTTTGGTTTCCTGCTCTTCTGGACAGCAGAAGTTGTTTTTTTTAAAAGAAATCTGTATTTTCATTGTGCTTTGTTTCTGAAATAGGTAACAAAATTTAGAACACTATAGTACTAATTTGGAACAGTTATAGTGAGAGACTGACCATGTAGAGTTTAGGTGAGGATTGCCATTATCTATCACATGTCACAGTACCAGTTATATTAAATGTATTAATTTTTGGTAAATCGGAGAGAGAACTATGCGTGTTCTTTTAGCACTGAGTTTCTATGCTTTCTGGTAAGTGTTACCTCTATCTGCATGATGGTAAAAGACCTATTTTACTTTTAAGTGGTCGCTTATAACTCATTGTAAGTAAAATATATTTTCTGAGACCTGTGGCTTGATAGAAAGCATGGGAGTCTGTTCTTACTGTGCCAAAAAGTGGTTGACATGCATACAACATAGAGACACTAATTTAAATTTTAAATCTGCTTACTAGAGAGAGGAATGTGTTTTCAAGCTACAGTTTCATAATTTGGAACTAGCTAGAACATCTGTTCTTTTGCAGATAAAGGGCAAGTGTAGTCTGAATCAAATTACATCAGCCATTGTTTTATCTCTGTGTTGCTGGTATCCTTGCATGTATCCTCAACACTTCTGTCTAAACTTTTTAATATTGGAAGTGACTTGGTGAGAAATATTTTAGTCCCACTTTAGGATTCAATTTGTTGCCTACAATTTGTTGTACATTCTTTCTTCTTCCATTGTTAATTACCTTTGTCAGCTCTTTTGTAAGGTTAATATTGTGAAACATAATTGAATAGAAAGAATCCTACCACTTCTACGAAGTACCAATACTTCAGAAGAAAATCCTGTTAACATACTCTTAGTTTCCCTCCTTCTGCATTGCTTCCTTTCTGTGTTAACTGTACATGGAGGTACACAAAAGTCGTAGTAATTGTGTTTAAAAACTTCTACTTTATGCAACCTAAGAAGCACTGCATAAGAAAACAGCACATCCATGTCACCATATTTCTTTGATGTTTTAGGGTTAGCACAAGCCTCTCCTATGATGACTTCTCAATTACAATTAAGGAATGTCAAAACATTTTTCTCGTGCTCTCTAAACACCCTTTCTCTGAGGCTAGGAATCTTTGCTGCATATAGTTTGGTCAGTGCTGTCTAGACTAGCTTTAATACTGCACAACTGCTAGCAATGAAGTAAAACTTTGGCAGAACTCGTCAGCCCTCTTAAGGTCTCAGGGTTTTTAACCACCATATTGCTGATTTCTGGGTAAAGTAATGGACTTTATCTAAGTCTTTTATATTCCCTGGATATGTTCACTGGTTTCAAAGCCCTAGTATGAATAGTTCCACACCTAAAATATCAAGCTGAATAACAGTCAGCCACGGGAAGCAAAGTACAGCTGGATAGTTTAGTGGGTAAGACACTTGAGAAGAGCTTAGAGGTAGTATTGGCTGTGCAGTCATTTTTTAAATTTCACTAAGAAATACAGTAAACTGTCTGGCTCAGTTCTTTCAGTGTAAAATGAGATTTCTAGTGCTTCATGATTGTGTGTGTGTATATAATATATATACACACACTCTCACGTATACACAAAGCCAGGTCCATCATAGTCCTTACTGTTGTGAAGAAGCTGGTAAAGCTCTTAAGCATTTAACACCCGTAAATAAAAGTGGGATTCATCTCAGTCAGTGATAGTCTTCTAAATACTTAGGCATCTAGAATCTCTCAATAATTAAGAGAGAGTGAAAGCCTCAGTCTTACCTGCCTCAGACACCAATCATCAGATAGAATAAATCACTGCTCTGAAGGTGCATCTGTCTCCACAGGGAGGAGAGGAGTTACCAGATTAAACTATAATTCCTACTTTTAGAGGCTATATTCGTTTGAGGTTCATATTCTAAATGGAAATCTCTACAATGGCTGTAAGTAGAAAATACTGTTTGTTACCTTATAACGAACCTGGCGTCATCAGAGATGGTGATATAGCAGGGAACAGCTCTATCAAATGTCTAAATGCATTGA
>VZSC01014170.1:511769-547064 GCA_013398225.1 Steatornis caripensis | reverse complement strand
CTTCAGAAGAAAATCCTGTTAACATACTCTTAGTTTCCCTCCTTCTGCATTGCTTCCTTTCTGTGTTAACTGTACATGGAGGTACACAAAAGTCATAGTAATTGTGTTTAAAAACTTCTACTTTATGCAACCTAAGAAGCACTGCATAAGAAAACAGCACATCCATGTCACCATATTTCTTTGATGTTTTAGGGTTAGCACAAGCCTCTCCTATGATGACTTCTCAATTACAATTAAGGAATGTCAAAACATTTTTCTCGTGCTCTCTAAACACCCTTTCTCTTAGGCTAGGAATCTTTGCTGCATATAGTTTGGTCAGTGCTGTCTAGACTAGCTTTAATACTGCACAACTGCTAGCAATGAAGTAAAACTTTGGCAGAACTCGTCAGCCCTCTTAAGGTCTCAGGGTTTTTAACCACCATATTGCTGATTTCTGGGTAAAGTAATGGACTTTATCTAAGTCTTTTATATTCCCTGGATATGTTCACTGGTTTCAAAGCCCTAGTATGAATAGTTCCACACCTAAAATATCAAGCTGAATAACAGTCAGCCACGGGAAGCAAAGTACAGCTGGATAGTTTAGTGGGTAAGACACTTGAGAAGAGCTTAGAGGTAGTATTGGCTGTGCAGTCATTTTTTAAATTTCACTAAGAAATACAGTAAACTGTCTGGCTCAGTTCTTTCAGTGTAAAATGAGATTTCTAGTGCTTCATGATTGTGTGTGTGTATATAATATATATACACACACTCTCACGTATACACAAAGCCAGGTCCATCATAGTCCTTACTGTTGTGAAGAAGCTGGTAAAGCTCTTAAGCATTTAACACCCGTAAATAAAAGTGGGATTCATCTCAGTCAGTGATAGTCTTCTAAATACTTAGGCATCTAGAATCTCTCAATAATTAAGAGAGAGTGAAAGCCTCAGTCTTACCTGCCTCAGACACCAATCATCAGATAGAATAAATCACTGCTCTGAAGGTGCATCTGTCTCCACAGGGAGGAGAGGAGTTACCAGATTAAACTATAATTCCTACTTTTAGAGGCTATATTCGTTTGAGGTTCATATTCTAAATGGAAATCTCTACAATGGCTGTAAGTAGAAAATACTGTTTGTTACCTTATAACGAACCTGGCGTCATCAGAGATGGTGATATAGCAGGGAACAGCTCTATCAAATGTCTAAATGCATTGACTTTCTGAAATAGGAGAAAAAAATCATTTTTAGAAACTGAAGCTAAAGGAAAAGAAAGTAACAGAGCAAAGTTCATTTTTTCTTTTGTTCTTGGTCTTCCTGTGTTTTCATGCTTTCTGGGATGTGATAGCATTCCAGAGAAATCTTGCCAAATATTTTATTATGACAGCATTTAAATTCAGGGTGATGAAATCTCTAAGTATCCTGCCAGATCTAAGAGAGGAGGCAAGTCCACTCACACCACTCTACTGTCTCTCCCCACTGAAGATTGAGGATTCTAAAGGATTTCCAGCTACAAATTTCCCAAGATGTCTGCAGCAGCCATGGTCAGCAACTGCTGGTGATATCTGGGGGAAAGAAATGCANCAGGGTGATGAAATCTCTAAGTATCCTGCCAGATCTAAGAGAGGAGGCAAGTCCACTCACACCACTCTACTGTCTCTCCCCACTGAAGATTGAGGATTCTAAAGGATTTCCAGCTACAAATTTCCCAAGATGTCTGCAGCAGCCGTGGTCAGCAACTGCTGGTGATACCTGGGGGAAAGAAATGCGCAGATGGAAGAACTTGAAGCATAAAAGAAACTCCTATCCAGATTACGATACTTGACTTAGGATAGTTGACTTCACTTTACTACCTGAGACACTTGTTAACTTAATTCTGTATTGTGTTTTATTACCACTTCTACACAGAACCAATAGGAAATTGTGACTGGGGCACTATGAGTCTGAGGTAGCCATGAGCGAGTAGATGTGAATGTAAAATGAGTATCCGTCACATTATACCACTTTAAACACCTACCTCTATGCCACAGAGTATGGAGAAGCTGTGGCTCCATGTCAGATTATGACTTGAATCTTCAAGCACATCTTTATTCAGCAAAAGCACGGTTAAAATTTTGCAAACCAAATGTGGCATGTAGACACTCATCTTCCACTGAGATTAGAGCAGATCCATTCTTTACATGGTACTCTGGAATGCTAAGAGCTGTTATTTAATAACTGCTAATCAGAACATTTGCCACTATTTATTTAACTATGACAACACTCATCGGAACATGTAAATTTAGAAAACAGGTTTATTTTTCACAAAATCTTGTGATTTCTTAGACTTTTAAATGAATGATTAGGGGTGTATTTTGACCAAGATGCGCAAGAACACAGCTTCACTTTTTAAAAAAATCTTGCATTGGTATTCAGCAAAGTCTCGGAATATGCTTGGAAATCTGAATTAAATGCATAAAGAATACATAATCAGAAAGAAAAAGGCTATGTGACTAACTTATGTGATTTCAAGTTGTGTCTGCAATTGTGGCACTATTTGCTAATTTAGATAATGATAGTTTTGTCGCTTAAAACTCAATGTATAAAGGAAGCTACTTGTCTGAGTCCTGCATATTCTAAAGTCTTTGCTATGAAATAATTGAAAAATATTCTACCCACATGTGCTGAAGTGTATTCTCTTTAGAAGTTTTCTTGCTCAAAGGTCATTCACTGCTGCCTGCACTGGATAAATAACAGGATCTAAGGATCTATTTATCATAAAAAGGCATTGTATGAAAGAACAGGATGGCAATATTCCCTTTCACAATAGCTGTGCTGCAGCACTGCCTTCATTTCTGAACACCTTGTATCTGTGTAAATTATTTGTAGGAGATCTGAGAAAAGAAATTATAATGGTGAGAGAGTCAAAGAGACTGACTTGCTAGAGAAGATGAAGAGCCACGCATACATGTGTTAGCTTGGACAAGTGATTAACGGCTACTGGAACTATGACAGAGGTCTTCCAGTATTTAATGGGCATGAACACAGAGAAGTGACACAACTTTTTAGCATAAGGAAGGTGGGGAAAAAAAGTGTAAATCTTTTGGGATTGGATTGTTGTGTAGGAAATAGTCTATTAGCTCTCTTGAAATAATCACTGTTGGTATAGAATTGTCCTAGTTCTGGTTTGTAATTTTTGCATGACTGCTAGAGATTTGCTTTAATAACAATAAGGAGAAACGTACTCAAAGTAACAAGAAAACAAAAACTCCATTTTGAGAGGAAAATCTTCCTGACTGGTGACTTTGAGCTCAAGAACTTTCTGAAATGTAGTTAAGTCCTGTCCCTTAGGACCTTAGTAGGAGAATGGGAAAGATGTAAACAAATGTATAATAGCAAGCACTTTTAGACTGACAAAGAGCAGAACTAGATTTGCTGAGGCTTGTCCATTTTAAACTGCAATGATAATCAAAGTCTTTTAACTTTTCAAAAACACATTGCACCTTTGTACACCCATAATTCAGGAGAAGGTAGAAAAACTGAGCAAAAGAAACAAGCAAAATGTCCTTCTGTGTTGGGGCACTCCTTCTTTTTTTTTTTTTTTTCTTCACTGAGAACTGTTCCCCAGAGGTATTGATGGAGTGAGTATCATTTAAGTCCATTCTGTAATATAAGAGTCTTCATCAGGACTGGCATGCACTTGCCTTTCTTTACCTACCAGCACAGGATGACAAACTTCAGCAATTTTTATTGTCCACTTAAGCATTTGCAGCATAACTGCAGCCAGTGAGACATATGATATGGCATCTCAGAAGCTCACTCCTAGAAAGTGTGGGGCAGTTGCTGATGCTGCCAGGCCTGGGATGGACACTCATAAGGTAATGCCAGGGTGCTTGTCATCCATATGTGTACTCTCCTTTTTGCCTGGGGAAGAAATGTACCTTCCCAACCTGTCCTCCTGACCATGCAGACATGTTCAACTCCTGCCAGTTGTTCAGAATTGTGGGTTTGATTTATTTTACTGCTCTGGTTATAGTCATCAAGTACAGGGCTGCTTGACAGGTACCCTTGATCGCACTGGTTGTGTAATCGACACATCTTTTTTTGTTCCTTCATTTCTCTACTTTTGCACTTGCATTTTTCTGTGCTGATCTTCTCCCAGATAAACAACCAGTTTTGAACTAGTTTTTTCCCCGTTTGTGCCAGTTTCGGGACATTCATCCCATATTTAGTATTCTGTTACAATTGCTTAGATAATCTTAACCTTACATGGTGTTACTTATCTGGTGACCCAGGCACTGTTGCCCTTGCAAGATTTGACTACCCCAGAACTCCCCCATGTTCCCCTCTTGTTATCTGTGAAGTCTGGCCATTTCATATGTAACTTCTCCTTAACAGCCTGTGAAATTCAGACTTCTCCTACAGCACTCTCTGTAATCATCTCACACTGTTATCTGTCACATCTAAGGACTTCTGAGGTTGAGTTAATCCAGTGGGTTTTCGTGCCCTGGCCAGCTTCACCTCACCAGGCATCAGTCCAGTAGCTGTGGCACCTGCCTACAGCAAACTCGGCCTGTGCTCTTTCTGTCTTTCTCTTATTTTACTCCACTTTATTTTACTCTTTCTGAGGTTTGTTTCCTTCCTTACTTTTCATCTTCCTTCCACTGTGGAAATAAAATCTTTCCATAAGTAACCATAAATACAACTTTGAGAGCAATGTCTTGTGGTCCTAACTTATTTCTGTATGTAATCACTGAAAGGAAGAGTCAGAGTCTGGAGTGCCCTGCATGAGCTCTGATGTCGTGTGGTTTCATATTGAAGTGTGATAAAGGAAACTGAGTCACAGCTTAAATAGTGAAGAAATCTATGACCCTCTGCATTGTTATTCTGAAGGGTATAGCTAGAAAAGTCCCAGCTCTAACAGATGAAACATGGAAACAAGATCCCTGATGTATGTAAGCACAGAACGATTGAGAGTTTGGGATCTTCGGATGAATAAAATTGCTAATATGAATATACCTTAGACCAATGTGTTTAATAATTTACCAATGTTCTTATTATCTTATAGATGTGTTTTGGAGTTGCCTTCTGAAGGACTCATTAGAGATTAGTCTACTCCCAGATTCCCAAAAAAGCCTGTAGTTTAAGTCTCCCCAAATAAGTTTCTAGCACTCTTAAAACCTGGGCCCAGTGCTTGAGTTCTTGCCCCTGAAGAACTGGGTCCGCATTCAGTTGTAACCTATTTTTTCTTAGAACATCTTACATGTCAAAAAGTAGTCCATTTTTTGTCAGAAGAACTTTGAAACATTTTTATGCTCATAAGAAAATCACATGCAGATATTTAAGTGCTTGGACATATCACTCCTTCCCCTCTCCCTAGAGAAAAGTAATGTCACAGTTGCTGAGAGTTAATGTTTGCAAAATTGCATTATTTCATATAATTTCTATCAGTGTTGACAAATGTGTTTTGAATTTTAAAGGTTTCTTTTGTAAAATAATGACCCCCCATTGCTTTCTCCTATTAAAAAAAAAATCTAGTAGATGTACATGTGTGTGCGTGTGCCCTCTTCTATTCAACAACAAAAACCTACCATCAGGACAGTGTAGCCATTTACAGAGCAGACATGAGATGATTTGTACCCTTAATACTAAGATTGTACCCTTAATACTAAGATTGTACCCTTAATACTAAGATTGTACCCTTAATACTAAGATATCATTTGCCAGTTGGATATGTTTAACACACACATGAGTTGAGGACAAATTTGGCCCTGCTTTTTGGCCTCAACTGCAAAAAGGCTTTCTACAATAGAGCTGACTTCCAATTTACACAGTACTGATGTGTTATGATAAAATCCCAGTGTACTAGAAATGGCTGGTGTTCCATTTCTGCTTTCCACCCCCCACATTTTTCTCCAGTTCTTACAATTACTGATTGTTGCTGTCCAATACTTTCTATACTTTTAGTGTGACAAGAACCTCTGCCTTTCTTTGCTATTGCCGTGTCTGGTCTTCTCACATATATTCCAATTCCATTAACAGTAACGTTTGAAAAATTTTGTAATGCTTTTTCATTTCTTATTTTCTGCATCTTTGTGTCTTATGAAGATAACATTCCTTTCTTGCTGCATATTACTGTCAACTTTCTAATGTAGTAATTTATACTCATCTCCAGACAGTTAGATGCATCAACTGAAATGTGATTTACAGCTAATGAGGCCAGGTCAAATATTTTATTGTCTGAATTCACATTTTCCCTATCATCTGTCTTTGTGTTGACATATCTTATGTAAATGACCTACTTTGAGCAATCATAGTTAAAACTTCAGGCTGTTCTGTCCTTCCTCCTTTGTCAGGTCACTTGTAATTTTCCATTGTATTCAATGAGACTTAGTAAAATATACTTCATGTCGATTTTTTTTCATCTCTTTCTGCTTGGGTATCTCTTCTTGTTGTCTAATGATTTATTGTCAGGAATAGTATATACCTCAGACAGTTTTGGTTTTGATCTGGTAAGTCCATCTCTCATAGTTTCCTGTTATTACTTGTTGTATTCCCTGACATCCTTCACTGATCTCATCTTTTCTTCCATGCTCTTCATGCCAACATAAAGTCACTTCAGGTCAGAGTTCATACAGTGCTAACTTCTTCCTGCTGCTCCTGTCAGATTCCCTTAAATCCGCTTTTCATCAAGCCACTAATCCCAGGCATATGATCTAATTGGGTGGTATGTTGCAGTTCCTTAAGTAAGCCTAAGCATTACTCAATTTCCCCTAAAAATACTATTTATTTTCTTCATTTCCTTATCATAATTATCTTCTCTTGAACTCCTGTGTAAAGCTGTCTACATCTGCACAGTTGGACAGCCTATACCTCTTTCCTGTGCTGTTTATGCAATTCCTTTCAGTATAACAAGACACTGTTAAATCTAAATACTAATTGTCAAATCTCAGAAAGTTTTCACTGAGGAATCAGTACCAAGACAAACCTACATATTTTTAATCTCTATAAAACACATGGAAATTGTTCTTTTCTTTTAGTTTTCCGATAGCGTTTCCTATAAATTTCAGTATCTGCAACTCAAAAAACCCCCAAAAAACCCAACAAAACACAACCAAGGAGATAAGCAAGAGCAAACTAGACTCTTCTTAAACTCTTCCTGTTGTATCAACCCATTCTTTTCTCCATGCAGCCTATTTTAAACTCTAATAACAGATAACTCTAAAAGACTCAAACATATTATTGCAAATTTCTGTCAGGGTGATACTGTTGTATACTGCAGTGTAATTTACCTGACTGAATTGCAGGCTTTTCCTCATATGTTTGGCAAAGCTTTTCTCTCCATATCATCTTTGTCTGCTATCCAATGGTTCTTTAAAACCTGAAACTCTGGCATCCTTTTTGTTCTCGAGGAATCCTACTGCTACTTTCAAAATGCTTGACTTTTTTTTGCTATTAATACAGTTAATCCAGTTCAGTTACACTGGAATCTTGGGAAAAATTTAAAGTCTATATTCTGTTTAAATGGAACATTTTACTTTGTAAAAATCTTTTTTGACACCATTCAGTTAAATGAATCTTTTACTCATTGTTTGCATATTTTTTCTGAGCGTACATTTCTTTTGCGGTTCACAAACCCCTTAACCTATGATTTTAGAATCCCTTCGTTCCTAGTTGCATTCCAGTTAGGTAATTCTCTCTGAACATCCTCATGTGTGATCTACACTTTATTTTGATTAACCACACCATGTTATTCATACTTTGTTTTTAATATCCACTTTTCAAGGAAGTCTTTTTTCCCCTTCTATCAACAAACCAAGCATAATTTTTATTCAGTAGTTGTGGTCTTCTTATCTTTGCAATCATATCTTCCCAATTTCCTCTTTTCATTTGCAAACAACTTTTTTTTTTGGAATCATCATTATTATAAGCATAGTAGCAGCAATCTGGAAGGTTGTCCCACATGTAAGCTGCAATAAATATAGTATTACTGACTTTAAGTATGTTCTTCTTAAAAATAAATTCCATTCTTTAAATTTGATCTTGAGATGGAAGCTCTGTTGTAAGAAAAACAGACATCAATTTTTAATTGGGGATGATAAGGGGTCACCAAATTGGTTATGAAGTAATGATTTACTTAAGTTTATACCGAAAGTGCCTTCTGTCATTGTTTGTGAACACAGTAAATACACATCAAAGGTGATCTCGTCTATTGGTGCTCTTTAGAAGTGGACACAAACACAAAATTCAAGGATTTCTTTCTTAAGTAAAGGTGTAGGAGAACCTTTCGGGCTCTGACTGTTGCAAAGATTTGCTCCTCTGCCAGCCTCACAACCGCCAAAGGAAAGGATGGGTCGCCATCCTACTGCGTTAGTACACAAAAAGCCTACATGACCTGCTAGCATGCCTGAGTGCCTTTGCTTACTGAAGAAAGCAGTCTGGCAAGAAGCCCTAGATAAAGTCACCATCTGTTGGGCCTTTGCATTTTCTCAACAAGGCTCCTGCCCTGCATAGCCAAGTCTCTATAGAGAAATCAGTGTTGGGTAACGCTGTGCTTTGGCTTTCCATGTCGGTGTCGCAAAATGAGACCATTGACGACAAGGAAAGGAATTGGGATTTTGGCAACTACATAGGAGCGCATGATGCTTGGCACCGACGGATGTGATGAGGAGCACATAATTCAACACAAAACCTCTTAGTAATGTAATAACTGGCCCAGAATTTGCTGACTGCTTTTTAATTATTGGACAATCTGAAACTGTCTGACTAAAAACCTACTCTATGTCTCCTCAGCCGCTTGTCCCAGATGCCTAATAGCAACTGTTTTTGAAAGGAGTCCAGGAATGTTTTTGTAGTGCCTTTACTTTTCCACAGCTCTAGCCAAGTGTCTATGTACCAAGAACCCTGAAACTCCAAGCCAAAACCTCTCCCTCCTGGTACTTCTTCCATGAACAAGTTCTCTGTTAGATTTCAAATACAGCTGACACTGAAATATGCCAAAAAGGAAGCTTGAACAGAAGGATTCTTTGATTAGAAGTTGTCTTAACATCTTAAAAAAAGATGGCTTCTTTGTTATTACCATTAGTGCAAGTAACAGAGAGAGGTAGGGAAAAATACAAAACATTAACTCCTTTGACAAGCAACAAGAGCTAATAGTCTCTAAATTCTGAGTCTGAACAACAACAAAAAAAGTTGTTTTGTACACAAGGTGTCTGTTTCTGTACCTCTTCAAGTGTCCAGAGGAATTTGGGGAACAGAGGCTAGATGTTACCTTCTGAACTGAATTTTTAGAGGTGAATTTTTTATGTGACCGTACTAAAAATTTCTTTTTTAAATGCTTTTCTTTAGAAACCTTAAACTTACTTTTGAAAAATAAGAAAAGGTGGTTGGTTTTACAAAATCAGCTACAACTGAAAGAGAAGCCACAGCAAAGGTTCGTTTTCTGAACAGGTATCTGTAATTTCTATCATACTTTGCAAATGCTAATGTTGTGAGACTTACAAAAGGAGAGCAGGATTATTCCTTGGTCAGCAATGCCCTGATCCACTACTGTCTGGAACTTATCAAATGAGATCCATGACTAGTTTTATTCCTTAGATGTTGTTCAAGCACAGGCTTTATTAATATTCTGACTTTTAACAATACCATGTGCTAACACTCCCAACACAACTCAGAAACTCTTTCTCTTTAAGAAAAGCTTTCCTTCTTTCTACTGTGGTATGGTCACATCTACTACTTAAGCCAAAGGAAAAAGAAATATTTAAAGTTGTCTTCTTCAGTTTAATAGAAATTAATATATCTTGTCCCTAAAGCCTCAGGAAGGTGTCCATAGAAGTCAATAAGAAGCACTGTAATAGTCCTTCTTGCTATGTCCTACGCGCTTATGTGTCTATCAGGCTGGTAAAGCAATTTCATTTGCCTTTCCTGTCTCTGTCTATGGAAAAGTTGCCATTTCTCCTTTAACTCTGTTGATTTACTCTTTGCTTGGGAATTTGACCTGTAAGTAGCTTAGACTTTTAACAAGCACTTTTATGCCACTGTGTATCCTCTTATTCTCTCCAGTTGGCTTAGTTAAAAACTTGACACCTTCAGGTGGAACACTGAAATATGTGGAAACTAGCATTTTTTTTCTGTTTTGTACATAGCAACGTGCTTTTCCTCATCCCTCTCTTCAGTTTGGTTACTTGACATTTAAACATGTATTATTTTTCTATCTGTTAAAATGTGTATATCAATCTATTCTTTCTCTCGTTGATCTTCATATTCATATTAAATCAGAAACAGTGAGAGGGAGTCAGCAGCAACCAAAAATCATGTTCCTTTCCATGTCTTGCTCTAACACTTCTCTTAATTCATCTACCTGGTGACACATCCGAGAGCATTTCTTCAACTCAGTTCCTAAGGAGGAATCCAGAACTGTGTGTTAGATGGGAAGATGCCTCCTACAGATTAGAGAAAAATTAGACACATTAGGATAGGACTGAAAATAGCCAATGGAGTGATCAATCTAGTGCAAGTCAATAGGAAACACTGAAGATGAGGAATTCTCTGATTTTTTTTTTTCTAGGCATTTTCAGGGCTGTGGCTTTAGGTAGGGAATTACAATCACAGCCTTGAATCCCCTCCTGGTAACAGCCTCAAATAGTCATTCTTCTCATGAACTGAGCAACGTTCGTTCTTTTTCTTTACAGGAGGAGGACGGTACTGTTACCCATTTTCTGTAGTAAAGTGTAATTGCTGTGGACATTCTGAAAAACAGAAAAAAATTCAGTGCAGTCAGGCTACTGCAAATTCTTTATATTGCAATTTGAACAGTTACCTAAATCCTCTGTTACAAAAAAAAAAGACCACCCCAGCCACAAACAACTACATCTATCCTGAAGACAGGTCAGTGTTATAAACTCATATTTGTTTTAAATTGTCATTATATTGGTAAGAAAGTTACAATTAAATTAGCTAACTAGGACATCTGACTGAATCGTTATTGCGTACTTGATTTGGAAATTGTAATTTGTATTTATTTGTTAAATAAGCTATCTTTAGCACTAATCATTAATAGATTTCTGGAATATGTGAACTGTAACCTGCATCAGGAAGGTTCTGAAGAGCAAAGGAGGAAATGCCAAACAGCTATACTGCAATTTGTGTATCGGATTTGTGCTTACACCATGGTTTCCAAGAACAATATTCCTGTGCTAGAATACAGAAAATATATCTATCTGAGGTCTTAGAAGTGTGCTGCATTTTGACTAATGTTCTCATCATAAAGGTTGATTTTTTTCATCATACAGCAACTTGTGTAACCATTAGGCAGGTATTGATGTACACATACTGTGAGACAGCGAGAACAAAGGTCCTAAAAAAATCAGCAGTGAGCTAAACACTTTTACCTGAGCTCTGTATAACCTCTCCCATGCAATTTGTGGTACATAAGGCAAAATGTAGCCTGGAAGGGTTTGTGTCACGGTTTAAAGCTGGGCTGGTTATCAAATGGATGACAGACTCTTTTTGTTAACCCCCTCCCTCCTCAAAACGGGGGAAAGAGAAGAGGGAAAGAGACTTACGGGTTAGAGAAGTTAAAACAGCTTTAATCTAACTACAATAATAATAGGAAAAATCTTTTCTCATTAAGTTAAATGCACACAAGAGACCTTCACAGACCAGAGGGAGGTACCAGCTGGGATTTTTTTTCAGTGCATTGAACAAGTTAGGTACCACATACTTAGCAGTCTCATTAGATGGCGAAAATCTAACTTGCTTTGAAAAAACAAGTAAGCACATATGTAGCATATAAATATTTCTGAATAACTGCTTCATAGTGACCAGAAATTGTTTGTCCTTTTGTTCAGTATAAGTAACGCTGCCTCTATTTAATAAGACATTATTATGTGCCATTTTTCCTTTTATACCCTGTGTCTGTAAGGCTTCATTCGATCACTAAATATGTGTTCATGTTGTACACTTTTAACGTACTTCCAGTTTCCACTAGCATACAGAATGGCACAAACCCCAACTAAGAAAAACACCTTGGGCATGCCAATAAGTAATGCAGCATATGTTGGTTTTGAACAAAATTTTTAAGATGCAAAAATGAAGAAGCTGGTTATTTTGGATTAGGATGAATCACCTTTTGGAAGTGCGTGTCTTATGCAACTAGCTAAAGTGAATTTAAATACAAATTAGGTGCTAAGTTTCTAGTTGTCTAAAGTTAATATACATGAATCCCACTTTCTCTGAATGGTCTATAACTGCAAATTAAACAAAACCAATTTTCCTTTAATAAGTGACTAATGAACAGGGATTCACTGATTTTTGGGGAAATGATATACAAACACAGAACATGACTAAAATAAGTATTTAAAAAAAATTTCTTGCCAGTTTAAATCATAACCTAAAATATTTTAAAGCTCTTGGCCTTAAAACAATTCACTACATTGATAGCACATATTCAAAATAATAGGTTAGCTTTCCAAGTTACTGGACAATTTGAAAAGAGATGAAATTGAAGAAACACTCTGTGGTAGAACTAATCACTTGTCCTTGATTCGAAGCAGGGTGTCAAAGACATGAACATCATGACCATATTTTAATAAGAACTTGAAGTATCTATTGTGGGGAGAAAATATTTTTTAAAATTATCTGTGATTAGGCATCAGTGAAATTTGGGATCAAATACAAGCATTCTGTGCAACGCACGAACTTCCTGTGTATGTTAAGTCACTGATCGTTTTCAGGCTTGCATTGATTTCATTTGATATTGTGATTCAAAATGTTTTTCAACTACATTTCTTCATGTAACTAAGAAATGAGCAAATGTTGAGATACTTTCTCTTTCTGGTTCACTGCAGCCAGTGCAAATGGGAGAGGCCAGTCATCTGAGATTTATTACCTCTTGGTACTAGAAACTGGGGCAACCCAGAAAACTGTCCATATTTTTAGATGTTTATTTGAACTCTTCAAATAAGCTAACAGCTTTGTGAGGTTTGTGTGCCCTTATGCATTTTAATGAGCAGGTAGTATAAACAATATTTCAGTTCTTATCATTGTAGATACATTTGACAAACGGAGTGTGCAAATCTCACAATGTCTAAATCTAAAAATGAAGACAACAGAGAGAGTTTCCGTTAAAGAAGGAAGATGATTAACATACACTGATAAAAGGAAGTAAATATACAGAAAAAACAAAGAGTTTAGCCATATGTGCTGTCGAAGTCAAGATTAAGTGTCCAAACAGAATCTTATCTAAAAAAAGGCAATAATAATTATTTCACAGACTCCAGATGGATCTGACACACTGAATCAGTTCATAAACTCTATGGACCCACCGGTAAAAAAGGATGCTTCAAAATGCATAAAAGCAGTGAACTGAATATTAATGCTTATGAAACTACATGCAAATACTACTAAGTAGATTGCAGATTAGAATGTATTCAGTCCAGCTTACACATGTATAATTTACAGAGCAATAGTTTTCTGCCATGTCACTTTCTCTGCCCTTTGCCCAGCTCTTTCTTTTAGTGAAGAACATGCCTCTGATGATAAAGTGCGTGTTGCTTCTCTACATTGTCTCAATTTAAGCAGACAAGGCACATTAAATATTAATCGGTATCATCTAATTATGATATAGTCAGAGCTATGTTAGAAATTAAAGATTTCCAGTGCACATGTGGCTGTATATTTTACGCTGCTAATCGTTCGAGTATTTAGTGGGTTGGAGAGAAACTTTATACATTTGATAATTCTTTCAAGATAACTGGAAAAGAAATGAATGAAAGAAATACAAGTATGCAGCATTGACCTTCTGCCCTCTTTCTTTTTGGATCATTCCATAAATCTGCTCACATAAATTCTTTGGATTCTGATGTTTCAGGTGTTGACAGCAATAAAAACGAACACCTCATAGGCAGGCAGTGAATCACTTATATTTTCAGACTGAGAGTGGCTTTCTCCAAAGAGGTGCTAATGAGCAACCTGAAAGCATCACTCTTGCTCAGTTGTACCTCACTTTACAAACAAGCCTTTGAAAGAGAGGCCACTTGTGGGGTAAGGATCAGTACTGCATCATCATTTACTTACATCACAAGCTTTAGAGGGTGCTTTATGTGTTTCAAATAATGCTATTTCCAATCCCACAGAACAGAGGAAAAAATGTGGTGTCTGACAATACACATTTTTTCTTTAAAGAAACCTTTAGTACTTACTGGATTCAGAAGAAGATGCATGTTATTGCATTTTGACATTTGTTTTTTACCAAAATAGAAGGGAATATGTTGAAGAACTTTGGTCATGGAGCAAAAAGCAACTTATTGCCGTCCTTAATTTTAATGTTATTTTCTTTGCCACATCCAGTACTGTCCCAGAAGCATATCCTTAGCATACTTTCAAAGTAGTGTGGCAGTTTCTGAATCCTCATTTGTAGTATCACTACTCTAAGGGAAGGAATTGTGTACAGCTTTCATGTAAAATACCTGGTTGTGCCTTTTATGTCAACAGAAACATGACGATGATAATAAATGGGATGTAATGTAGATTAACTACATTGTTTAAGAAGTCATGTGTTGGCTATACAATATCAAAACAATCACTTTCTCCCTGACTAGAGTTCCAAGAACACGGCTCATACAAAGAGGATTTGTAGCTCCTACCTGCTGTTCAGTAGGTGCTAAGCTCTCAGATACAAGCTCAGCAGCATACCACTGATCAACAGTGTGCAGACTGAAGGAATCCATATATATGCTGTAGCTGTTCAAATCTATCTATTTTCCCAAAGTTAGTAAGTTATTCATGAGAGTACAAACCTTTTGCAAATATCTTTCTTTTCTCAAGGAAACTCTGATCTATGTTTATTTCTCTTTGTAAACCTGCAACTCCTTCAAGCAGACTGGATTGCCTTTTCGCCATAAGTGTAACGGCATCTGGTCTACTGGAGAGAGTGTATTTACTCAATACTTTTTCCTATTAAAGTATTCAGCCACATTCTAGTAAAGATGACGTCTGAACNGCTCTCAGATACAAGCTCAGCAGCATACCACTGATCAACAGTGTGCAGACTGAAGGAATCCATATATATGCTGTAGCTGTTCAAATCCATCTATTTTCCCAAAGTTAGTAAGTTATTCATGAGAGTACAAACCTTTTGCAAATATCTTTCTTTTCTCAAGGAAACTCTGATCTATGTTTATTTCTCTTTGTAAACCTGCAACTCCTTCAAGCAGACTGGATTGCCTTTTCGCCATAAGTGTAACGGCATCTGGTCTACTGGAGAGAGTGTATTTACTCAATACTTCTTCCTATTAAAGCATTCAGCCACATTCTAGTAAAGATGACGTCTGAAGTGAAACAGACATGCAAGTTTCAAAAAGCAACAAAAGTCTGAAACTAGGAACTCATTATAAGCAAAATCAAATCAGTATCAGAAGTTACTATGATATTTAACCTGTGACTATCACAAATTGAAAGAGGGAAATGGGAAAGCTTTGCTTGCTGTTAGATTTCTTTTTAATGAAGCACATTTCCTTTCTGTAGAATGAAAATGAAACCTTATACATCAATTCCCATTTGATCACGAATAAAAGAAATTGAAAATCTGAAATACGATCTCAAACTTAGAATAGCATGTAGTAATTTTTATGTTTATTTCAGAGCACAGAACAATGTAACTGAAAGAATACAGCAGTTTAGAGTTCAAAAATATGCAATTTTTCTGTCCAATTGATAATTTTAATGTTATTGGTACGTGAACCTCTGTGTCTAAATGAAAGCTCCAACAGCATGTTTGTGTCATCTTTTCAAATGATAGTGTGCTATATGATAGAAGTATCCATTTGTCCTTGATCATAGAAATAGTCTTCAATTTGGGCATGTAACTATTTGCACGATTAATTCAGGACATCATATTGTCCCAACAGGACTGCAGCCTGGCTTAAAACCATTTATTTTAAACAGACAACTGTGTTCCTCCTAATATTCTCTACTGCCTTGGTTGAAGAACATGTCACATCCCTCCTCAGCAAACAGAAGTGACAGTTTGGAAAAGCCCTTCCTCTTCCCTTGTGTACATTTCATAGGTGAATTTTGCTGGGTGTGAGTGTTTGCATGTAATAAAACTCTTTCTCCCCAGCCTTTCCGTGGGATCTGTAGATGCTCAGGACCCAGGTGTATCAGTGTCCATAGCCAGCTTCTGGTCACACCCCTGTGTAAGCTAAAACCGTCATCTATTACAAATTATTAGAGCTGTCCCTGTGACCTATAGTAATTGGTTTTAAACAACAGACCCTGCTGAAGCAGACGGCCAAGAGCAAGAAACAAGAGCAGTTTAAAACTACACTTTTATCACATAATTTCTTCAATTCATCTCTTGCTTTCCTTTGCTTCTTTTGCCAAACTTTGCATCCCAGAATGATGAGCTGGATGTCAAATACTCATAGACTTTGCAGTGACCCTTCCAAGGGAACAGGTCAGCAGGGCTCCTTCCTTGGCCAAGCCCCAGTGTGGCTCCTGAGTGCTAGTCACAGAGCTCTGTCTGCAAGATGAGGGCAGAGCACTGCCTTAGTAGATGATTTTAAGCCACGGTTAAGATTTCAGATTTAAATTTAGCTTTGCAGTGAAATAAGGAAAACCAGAAGGGAGTGGGTTGTGAAGAAAAAGTGTGACAGCCATGACAGCCTAACGGAGAGTCTTAAGAGGTTTGGTTACCTTTGCTCAAGCTCAGAGGATGAGAATCTGGTGTGAATCGGCAGAATCACCTAGGTAAAAAGGATAACACTGAGTTTTCCAGCTGAAAAATCTTTAATATATTTCCCATCTCCTCTCTCTCAAAGTTTATTCAACTAAGCTCCCTTAGACGAGAACCAGAGAAAAAGAACTAGAAACCTTCTCTGTCTCCACCTTTAATTTAACAGAACAAACCTAGGAATTTTCTTCTGTGTGTTGTCATAGTACAACAAGTGTCTCACTGGAAGTCTACGCTGTAGCTTGATAGTATGAGCTTTGGATAACTCCTTTCTAAAACCAGCTGGTGTATCTGGCCTTGCTGCTGACCTGTCTGTTTGAAGTGTATGCAATTAGGCGAGGCTAAACTTCTGTTTGCAGTGAATTAGCACAGCTCAGAGAGGAATCTCATGCTATTTTACTGACCCAGGACAGCATACTGATGAGAAAGAAATTTTGCCTTTTTTAGTTTCCTGGAAGATAACATCTGTTTTTCAGCTTATTATTATAATAATTTATACTGTTATTATTGTGAAATAATTAATTGATTTTTGCTTTCTTTTGTAGGGTCTTTTCCAGAGACTTATGAGCTCAATTACATCTTATTTAGATTTATAACACATTTTACTTCAATACCTTTTGATTCATGACACTAGTTCTGTGTAATTTGGAGTGTTTCTCGTGCTCATGGATATGTTTGTTGCTTTCATTCACATAGCTGCTGTCAGGCTAACAGTGCCTTTAATATAATGGACTCTAACACTGGATCGGGAAATAGTAACATTGCAAGAGATGGAAGAAGCACAAGCACATTTTGCATCTTTCCAGCAATGCAATGAAATGAATGATTTGAGACAAAATTGCATAATGGATAGTGGATCTCCAAAGAACATTGTTTATTCAGCCTTGACTGGCATCTCTGTGTATCCTCTCCCTCTCTTGGAGAGAATGTTATTTTGCTGATGGAAAGTGACAGCTTACAATTTACCTTGGTGGGGGAGTATTGTCTGCTGATGCAGAGTTGCTGTCTCATGCACTCCCTAGTTGCTAGAAAGCTGATCTCTCCAGAACTTGGCTAGGACCATAAAATCAGCAGTGCTCTCCAGTGGTGTCTTTGTAGTTCAGTTGCCCAATAGGGCAATGGGTGTGCTTTTAGTGCACCTTGATAATTCATCAGCAGTCATGGACCAGGTCATGAGCAATTCTGACCTGCACTGTCAGTGAGAGCCTGTAAATCAAGTTACGAGTCCACAGCCTCTGCCAAGACTGACAGTCAGTTGGCAGCTAATGCCTGTTGTGACTTCTTTGCCCAGTGACACCTGTGCGTAGAAAGACGCCAGTGATCATCACTTAATTGCTCTCATCCTCAGGTACAATCCCCCAGTCACCTATTCTTTCAAAGCAGACCATATGAACTACGAACAAATGCATCTCCTGGATAAGCAGTTATGGGAAAATAAATTTTACAGTAGGTACTAATAATTTTACTTGAGCAATATAGTGTAGCAACGATAAATGTAGTTGTCTGTAAACAACTCTTTCAAATGAACTGATGACTTAGATTAGTTTTATATTATTTTTATAGCATCTAACACATATAGCATGTATATTATATATATTATTTTTATGGTATTAAGTTTGTTAAATGCTGAAATTGCACTTATTTGGCAAGTCAGTCTAAAGTTTCCTTTATTTACAGTGTTCTACAATAAGAACATCTTCTGCTACTGTTATTGTTCTTTATATGTTCCCTTCTGTGCAGCATGTTTTTTTGGCTATGCGCTGAAACACAGCCTATGCAGAACACCATAAAAACAGAACTTACTTGCTCTGTTGATTCTTTCTTGCATCCCGTTGACTTTCTTGGGCAGACTATGAGTCTAATCACAATGTAGAAATTTGGCATATCATAGGTGTGCAAAATGTTCAGAGACAGGAGAAGGACAGGAGAAATGTGCGGAGCTAACGAAACAGAGAAGAATTAATTCATCAGCTTGAAGGCAAAGTAAATACATTAACTGACAACAGTTAAAGTGCTTTGGAAATGATTTTAAGTAATTCGAATAACAGCCAAATAAACAAACAAACCTTAGTATTGATAAATGCTGAGGGAGGAACACTTATTTTGGTAAGAAGGGAAAGGCAAATGTACCAAGAGAAAGAGAGGGGCAGAGGGGTGACTTCCATCCCTCCACCCTGGCTTTGGATGCTTGGCTGGTTCTTTTCTACAGTCACTAGACAGTACCTCAGCTGAGACAAACAGAGAAAACAGAGGAAATTAATTTCTATTGTAAAAGCAAGAGATTTAAGACTGAACTTCCAGAGACATTACTGCGTTTCACAGGTGGTTGAAGCTGCTTGGCTTGCAGCCCTCATGCCTTACACCGCCATCCAGGGAGCTATAATTGCCTGCAAACATACTGCCAGTCTTTTCTTATGGCTTTGTTATAGCTTGGGTTTGCTGGCTACTTCCCTTCTTTTTATTTTGTTTGTTTTAATATTTATTTAGCATTATCTGTGTTTGGAATGATGGATAATGAAAAGAAGGATATCAGTGTGGTAATTCTCTTTGTTAAATTGCTAGAAATATTTATTAAACTCTGCACTACTTACCAATATTCCTTAGATGATACAGATAATGATAAGGGCAGTGTAGTTTGTTCTCTCTTGGAGTTTGTTTTTTATAAAACTAAAAGGATTAGAAAGCTACTTGGAATTACATTGGTTTGATTAATGTGGGGATAGTACATTTTCAAATTCACTACCTGAATATAATACTAAATAAAGAAAATTAAAAGTGTGCTCTCAGTAAACTGTTAGTATTGCACTTCCAGCTATCGCTGCCTTTGCTTGAGTGTATCAAAATTATCAGATGTATAAATAGCCTGATAGTAAAGGACCCTAAGGGAGCTAAATTCTGAAGAATTTCATTTAGAGAAAATAATCCAATCGTTGTGTTGACCCTGTCAAAACCATTTTTGCTGCACAGTACTTTAATTTCTAAATGGATATTGTTCTTCTTGGAAAAACAAGAGAAAACACATTTAGATTAATAAAATCCTAGTCATATAAGCAAAATGAATGAAAGGAAAATACATATTTTAATTGGGAACGAACAGCTTGAAGGTTTATTTCATGTGTAACCTTTTTAAAATATACAGAAATAATTCCTAATTATTAGAGAGAGAAATATGAAATTAGAGTTTTTAAAATTATTCAACATAATTCTAATTATACACATAGTCAAGACAGTAAGGTCACATCCAAAGACACTGATGTGTTTCTGTATCCTGTGATGCATTGTTTCTCAATATTGTATTAATTTAGTCATATGTGCTCCTGAAGGAGATCCACCAAAGTATATAATACACATTGCTGGCAGTGTTTGTCAATTATCTTTCCCCGTGAACTACGTCAGTTTTTGTTAAGGGAAATAGCTCTCCTAAGAACAATAAAAACCTTCATTGTCTATAAAGGATATAGTGAAAATCATATATTTTGGGCATCTTGGCCTTGGAATAGTAACCTAGGTAACTGGCTTGGGAAACTTAGAGGTTGAAATCAGAAAATACAAAAGCACTGTGCTCCTAGTAGGGAGTTGGATTAGCATTAGCATGTCTCCAAAGAGTAAGTGTCTTTTGTCCCTCGGGTAACCTAAGTACTTCTCTGATTTCTATGTCTGAAGAGGGCACAGGAGTTTATAGTCTGGGTGGTGCGATTGATGTGGTCACTGAAGCTGACTTTGAAGTGTCGTGAGCATCCTTGGGGTCACAAGTTAAGCACCTAATGAATTTTTGACAGCTCCAGCATTAAATGTCAGCTTAAGGTAATTGGATGTTTTTATAGCAGGGGAGGTAGCAGTTTCCACTTTGAATTTATGCACCTACAGGTTACTTAAAAACTTGCTTATGTAAGCATCTGATTTCTTTTAGGATAGTCTCCATAGTGAGTAACTAGAGGCCTTAGCTCTGCTTTGTAAAAGAAGGCATCTTTCAGGTACGACTGAAGGGATGGATGTTGATGATTCCGTCCTCAGCTGCTCTCAGACTTAACTGTCTGAGACCTTAGCACAGAATTATTTTGGCCATTACATAAAATAGTGTTTCAATAATGAAAATAGAACAGTTCAAATGACATAAAACTTGATAGGGGAAGTGTGTTGCAGCCTCTGAAATCCATAGTATTTCAGCACAAGTCTGTGATTCACCATGCCATGCATAACATGTGTTATCAAACAATAAAAATCCCCTTGTAATCAAATCACAAGACTACACAAATATTTCAACAAACCCGGAAATTCACATCTCGCTATTATGAGCAAACATATTGTGATGTGTTAGGAGCAGTTACACACTGCTTCTCTTAAAAAATGCTTCTCATTAAAAAAAATAGGGGTTGTTTCCTTGAAGTAGTCTGGTTTTAACAAGAATTACTTTTATTTTTCAGTTTATAATTAATGTATTGGGGTACTTCAGCATACATCTAGTCCCATTGCTTTCTATAGTCCTTCAATGCTTTGGGTCTGTTTCTCTTGGAAGAGGGTTGTCTTTGCGTATTCCATTAGGGCTGTTGTGTGCACGGAGCAGCCTACTGCTGAGCAGAGGAAGAGCAGTATGGACTGCCAGCCTGTCCTGCAGAGGCAGCTGCCTTGTCAAAAAAATCCTGGGGATTCAGAGCATGAAACTCCCACAAGAACCAAATGGGTTAGCAAATGTAATAATGAAATCTGCTTGGCAGTATTTCAGCTCTCTATTGCACCTCTCACATATGTCCTGGACTGAACAGCAGTGTTGAGCCACTCAACACCCAAGGAGACTTTCTGAGACATTCCAGGGACTGGCACTTCTACATATCCCTTTTCTGCCTCCCCCTTTGCTTGGTCCTTTCTGCACCATCCTCATCCCCATCCCTCAGGACTAGCTTGGGAGCCAAACATTATCCTGAGAGAAAGAGACTTCTTGACCTTGCAAGTGATTGCATTCCTAGATGCTGATCATGAGAAATCTGGCAGCCAAAATTACCGTTTCTTTCAAATAAAGTTTGTATTGAAGTTATAAAACTCAGGAAGTGTCGGTAACCATGAAATCCTAATGCAGCAGTATACTTCTAATGCTTTCCATTTTTCTTTCGATAAATATTTATCAGATGCCAGATAAGGCAAGAGTTGTCTTTGATAACATTCTTCATTTTTCCTAGTTTTCATGAAAATTAGCAATATTTAACAGCGTACTGTCTAAATACTGTTCTAATACCTTCCCCACAGAGGAACTGGCGGTGCACATTTGACTTAAAAATTTCCATAGTCACAAAAGACATTGAAAATAATTTCCAACATTTACAGGTCTCAGAAGCAATAACTCCAAGAGGGAGTGTAAAACTGAAAACATTGGTTCATGAGACTAAAATGTAAAGTTTAATATCCAATGCTGTACTTCGCTAATTCCCTCAGAAAAAAATAAATCAGCTGAAGGCATCGAGTATTCCAAGGGAAATATTTCATACCCCTTTACAGCCAAAACTTAATTACAACTTCAGTCAGAAACAAATCACTTTACTGTGCAAAAGATAGTACTTACCACATGTGTTTTTGCATTATTATTTTAAAGCATAATTATAAGAATGCAATATCATCAGAATACCAGTTATGTGTTTTGAAGCACAATCTTACGGATTTTTTTCCTAAACATTGAGTGTCCTAGGACAGCAGGGTTATCTGGATAAGCTGGATAGTGTTCATACTGCCTAACTGGGAAAAGATGGGTTTCTGACTAGGCTAATAACTTTAGGTCCCTCTAGAGTAAGTGGTGAGAAATAGATATCTCCAGAGTTTGTTTCACCTTATTCTAAGACAGAGGAGGAAAATCTTCCTCTGGAAATGCCAGTTTCTGTTCACTAGCTGTCCTTTGGCCCTAGGTAGCTAATAGAAAGAGGTACTTCCGTACATTCACAAGGCAAAAAACGGTGTGAGGTAAATCATGCCCTTAATGTTTTTTAGGCATGGGTAAGGTCATCCACTCACAAATGAGCTTTTTTCTGTCTTTTAAGATCATCTGAAGTGGTAAGTTAGAGGGTACATGCCCTAATCCTTCACCATTAACAGACAAAGGACATTAATTTAAGGTACCTTCATGTTTTTGCAATATTGTAAAAAGCTAAAACTCAGTTTTTAATAGTTTGAAAAAATCAAGCAAAAATATCAAACATGTAGTAAGACCTTTTGTGTGATTACATCTACTGCACCAGGAGGAATAGTACCTTATCTTGCTGACGTAGATGACCTGAAGGACCCTGTATGCTTGTGAACTTGCTGCTGAGACCTGTGTGTTATACTGCTTGTAAAGATCCTGGCGAGGAACATTTCATTTCCCTTGCTGTCAAACCGTTAACTTATCTATTCATCCACTTCAAATTTGTCATGAACGCAGGGAATTCAAATGTGTTGGAGAAAATACACAGCCACAATTTTAGTGATGTTCAGTCTTATTAAAAAGAGCCCACTTTAGAGACATTTATCTTCATAAGCTACCCCCTCTTTATTTATACAGTTGCAATTCCTGTATTGTCAATAGAAGACAAATCATAGTGGTAAGAAAAATGCTGTGCCTGTCAGGGCTACTATATTTATTTTATGCTAAATTGCATATTTGAATATTCTTATTTACTAAGAACACACTGTGATCATTTAACAAGTCTATGATTTTTTGATCTGTCTATGAATATATATTTTCAAGAGAATTGCATTATTATTTTTGCCAGCGTGGTGATTTTCACCCAGGGGTAGATGACTTGAAATCAGCAGAGGAGAGAGCCCCACTAACAGCAAGAAAATAATGGTTAATCATTAGTTAGGTTTGATTATTGTGCACAGAGTACAAACAAAAAATAACCTCTTTTCTGAACATCGCAGAATTTTATGAGAGTCAACTAAAATGACCCTTAAATGCAGCTTCTGGACTCATTCACCAGCAAGGCTTAAATGGGGATCCAGCATTCCCTCTATAACTTCAAAAGAAATTGAAATTGAATCTCTCTTACCCACGTGGCAGGTCTGGGATCTTGTCCAAATTCTGTCTGAAAGGAATCATAATTGATGCTACTAACGAATGAAGTAATGCTAATGTACGTGTGTGTCCCAGTGTGAGCCAGCTAGCCACTAAACAGCAGAGCTGTGAAGCGTCTCTTTGGATTTTCTTGAAAGATGCCAAGGTTTCCTGCAGCCCAGAGAACAAAGTAAGGCCTAGTACTTCTGATCTGAAAGGGAGACAATGTGTAAAATAAAAAGTCATAGAATCATGGAATCATAGAACAGTTTAGGTTGGAAGGGACCTTTAAAGGTCACCTAGCCCAACCCCCCCTGCAGTGAGCAGGGGCATCTTCAACTAGATCGGGTTGCTCAGAGCCCTGTCCAACCTGACCTTGAATGTCTCCAGGGATGGGACATCTACCACCTCTCTGGACAACTTCTTCCAGTGTTTCACCACCCTCATTGTAAAAAATGTCTTCCTTGTATCTGGTCTCAATCTACCCTCTTTACTTTGAAACCATTAACCATAAGTCCAATTACTTTGGAAAATAAATTCTTGAATCCTCTTTATACATGATAAATAAGCATTAAAGAATGGAAAATGGATCTCTTCTGCTTTGCAGGTCACCTTTAAGACGTCCAGCTATTAAGGAGAATTTTTCCTAAAGATATCACAAATCTACTGGGTTTTAGTGGCTTGTTTTCACGCAAAAGATTTTTTCGTTTTGATACCAGTTGGAATGCACTGGCAAATTTATTACTAGACAAAGCGAGCAAACAGAAACATTATTTAGCAGAGTCATGTGCTGAAGGAAGATACACAAAAGGTGGTTTAAGTACGTGATGAAAGACAAGGGGGTTTAAATCTCTAAGTTTCTTTTTCCCATTAGGTGTCTGCCCAGAGCTAGATCAGGGGTACTGCCAAAACAAGGTGTTTCAGACATGCTCCTCTCCTTGACTTCCCAAGTGGGAAGTTTAAGCCTTAAGCAATCTGGGAATTGTGCAGAAATATCACAGATCTGTAGTGGCCACTAAATGTACTTCTTGTCATCTGACTATTTTTATCAACTGTATGTGACTCTCCATGGTGAAAACCACCATGTTAATCACGTTATCAGTGCTGACAAAAGTAAAGGGTAACCTTCCTGTTCCTTTTAAAACAAAGACAGCTCCATCTTTGCCTTGTGCAAAAGAAGCTGATAAATATGTCTTCTTTTCCTCTTTCACTACTTATTCAGAAACATATGGACACTGAATTGACGTCTATCTGCAGTGTTTTAATATAACTATTGAGGGCAAGGAGTAAAAAAGAACAAGGATAAAAGAAGTGTTTCCTTCAGTCGCTCATAACATTGTTGATGGCAAGTTCTGCTTTACTAGTAAAAGAAATGCTGCAGCTGCCTGTTGAAGCAGAAAGAATATATTACTGGAGAAAAAAAATCAATGAAATTATTTTAAATTTCCTGCATTTTATTACTCTAAGTCAGACAAAACAGATGCAAGCAATGCTGTATGTGATGGAGAAAGGACGTAGCTAAATACAGAAAGGCATGAATTATCTAAAGGCTAATGGGTGACAGAAACAATTCAACACAGATGCAGATGACTTATGATCTGAGAATTTGCCTTAAAAGCTTATATAAAATAAAGAGGAGAAGCAGCTGGGAACTAGTGCAGCAAGGTGATGTGAAATAATAATGAATGAGAAGGAAAAGAAAAACAAGTGAGAAACCAACATATGTACACTGGGGTAAAGGCTGTGCTTCTAGCAAGTCACCTTTTCTGCCACAACCTTTCAAGCAGGAGGCAGTAATAGGTCTCAAACTGATGGTCTCCGAGGCCATACTACCTGAGCAAATATATCATGTGAGCCTCTGTGGTCCAAGGTTGCCTACTTGATAGTGGACTTTTCAACTGCAGTGTAGTGCCGGGCTCTCCCCATCCTGGGGAGCCTACAGTCCTTCCTCATCTCTGGCCGTGTGAGATGTGATGGTCAAGAGAACAAAACTGGAGACACCTTTGTAATCAGCTATAACTGTGTTGTCTCACAGAGGGTGAGGGCCAGAGCTGTTTCGCTCCATAACACACGGTAATGTTATTGCTACTGAATGACCTCTTAGCAGCCTTATGCTACCTGGGAACTTTTCTGTCAGGATGTTGCAGTCAGCACATCCAGCAGGTTGAGCGAACTGAAATAATTACTGCCATAATAAGGTACCCATAAGGCTGCTGCAAAATCACTCACATAGCAGTATTTGGAGATGGGGGGCTCTGCCTTGCCAGGAGGTATCATCCCCAAAACATCTTCAAAACTATATAAGCATTTCAGAGGGTTGTGGGGCAATGCAAAGCTGTTGAACATTTAAAAAAATTTCCTTATGTTTACCAACTTACACCTGACTGCAGTATAGCTGCTTAAGCAACATGGAGTCTAATTAATGATGCTGGTTTTATTATATCTTAGTGTGCAAATAATCAATTATTCTTGAATAAATGGAAGTTTAAACAGTCGTGTAAATTAGCATGAGTCGTGTTGCAACACAGCAATTCTGAAGCAATCATAATGCAGATTAACTAAAACAAATATCATCAGACAGATCGGAGAAGACTAATTAGAAAGGAGTACTTGTGTCATATGCCTAACTAATGAAAGAAATGGAAAATAAAAAATGTCAAAAAGACAATAAAATGTCCCGAGATTGCCCTACCCAGAAAGCCTATCACCTATGCAAGAGCTGTAAGTAAGAATGAAACTTGCCTAGTAATACGCGTTTGCATGCAGGTATGTTTGATTTTGATGGGTCTATTTGTCAAGTGAAATAGCCTGAGGAAAGCAGCTGTAAAAGTACACAAAGCAAGGCACTGACAATATATATTTGTAATGATAAAAGCTAGTTTGAGTGCCAGTAGTACTCTACACTTTAAAAGAGTTAATAGATATACGCAGCACGAGAAACAGTCAGTCACAGTCTGATTTTCCTAATAAAAATAAAACCTGAGGTTCTTCTGGATACCCTGTTACCAATGAAGTTTTCATATGCAGCTGTGTCAGCCTCGCCACATCAAAGCTATACTTATTTCCAGGATAGCTTTCCATTAGTGAATTTTTTTCTTCTTTCTTCCTGTACTAATTAATGATCTTCCTGTCAGAACAGGCATCTATGGTGTTGCCTTTTTAATGTGAGATTTTGCCATGCATTAAACTGCTGTTCATTCTGCTATACTTAACCTAGTTTAGTATAATCATATCCATGACTATTGTCCATTCTGTGTCCTAAGATTACGTTTGCTCTTTTTGGCTTGTTTTATTGGTAACCACTTGCCAGAATTTTGATGAGAAATTTCCCTCTTTTGTTTTCTCTTTTGCTGATATTTTCAGGTAGATTCTTTTTTTCACTTTTTACCTTTTTTCCTGAAAAATAACATCTGTGCAATACAAATTGTTTTTTACTTAGCATGCAAGCTGTGCAGGAATCATTCTTTTCCCATTTATGGGCAGCCATGAAAAAATAAAATGAGAACACATAGTACTGAGGCTTATTAATGTTTGAAGAGATTTACCAATGAATTGCATGTCACTGTTACCTGAAGTCTTCAGATCAGTATTAAAGTCTTTCTGAAAGGTAATGTCTAACTCAACCTGAAACCTTGTTTAAGATACAGTAATCATGTGGTAAGCTACTTTCTACTTGCTAGTCAGCAGATCAGACTAGATTATCATAATAGCTTCTTGGCCATAAGTCTATGAACCTGTAAAATGTTGCAAACTCCTTCACAACAACAGGTTCTGACACAGCATATGTTATGAAGAAAGAATTGAAGCTGAAGAATGTAAAGGCTGTGCCTCATTGCCTAGTCTAGACTTTAATTCCCAGCACAGTTAAAATTTTTACTTGGAAAATTTCTTGGTGATCTTTAAACTCCACTGAGACAACATCTCAGTTTTGTGGTGCAATGTTTACAGTAGATATATCTCTGACCACAATTGGTAAATATTAGTTTGACATACATGAACTCCCTGATAGGAATCAAAATGTCACGAGGAAAGAATACTTGAGAGAACAAAAAGTTCACATGTATTGTCTCCATGTGGATGGAGAATGGTATAAAAGGGAGAGGAATTAAAAATAAGCTTCTACTGCTCTGTGCTCACAGTGTCACACTTTCTGAACAAGTTCCCTATCCACTGGATAGCTCTTGAAACACCATATAATAACGTCTCTTTTTCCTAATAGAAAAGCTAGGGATGGAAGAAGTGAAAATTATCGTATTTTGATTGAATAAAAAGGAGAATGAACATGAAATAGACGAGTTGAAGGACAAAAAGAAAAGTGTGTATATAGACATATGGCCCACATGTTCATAGGTAGAGTGGCTTCATAGGTAGTGTGGCATCTGAACTGTGATGAAACATCAAAACTTGCTGAAATTTTAAAAAATGTAAGAGTAGCTGGAAAAGAATAGGAAGGACCAAATGGCAATTTTCATAAACCACTGAAAGAATTGAGCAAGCTGCAGGGCTGCCAAAACAGTGTGAAAGTTTAGGTTTTATTCTTGGACTATCCACTGAAATTTGAGAGCTCATTGTAGTTTGAAATTTTTTAATAGATAAATATCTGAGCTATGTGCTGTACTGACTCAGTCTCCAGCATTTATTGTTATCCTATGACACAGATGGAGGTAAATAAGAAATCAAATACCTCTTTGACAGAATAAATGAATACCTGATAATTTATGACTTAACCTTAGCTATAATGATACGATTCAGAATTTTTAAAAAATTACGTGTTCTGTTTTATGTTCTGAATTTTCAAAGGTGAATGTATCAATCAGACCAAATTCTTTCCCAGTTCAATCCACAGGCTTTCTTTTGTTTACACCAGAAAGGAATTAGCTTGGAGACAGCTCAAAGTCTTTCAGTTTGAATTGGGTTTGCATGGTCAAGTTTTGGTAGCAGGGGGATTACAGGGGTGGCTTCTGTGAGAAGCTGCTAGAAGCTTCCGCTATGTCCAATAGAACTAACGCCAGCTGGCTCCAACACGGACCTGCTGCTGGCCAAGGCCAAGCCCATCAACAATGGTGAACAACATGTGATGATCTGACCCCATTCCCCATGCCCCTGTGCTGCTGTGGGGGAGGAAATAGAGAGTTTGGGAGTAAAGTTAAGCCCGGGAAGAAGGGAGAGGTGGGGGGAATGTATTAAGATTTTGTTTTTATTTCTCATTACCCTACTGTGATTTGATTGGTACAAATTAAATTAATTGTTCTAAGTCAAGGCTGTTTTGCCTGTGATGGTAATTGGTGAGTGATCACTCCCTGTCCTTATCTCAACACATGAGCCAAGGTGAATGCATCAGACCAAATTCATCCCCAGTTCAATCCACAGGCTTTCTCTGGCTTACACCTTAGTTTGGAGCCATCTTAAAGTCTTCCAGTTTCACAGGCTAAAGAAAATTTCCTGTCTCAAGAAGGAGTGATTTTCTTGTATTCTCATCCTTAGAGTGGAAAATTCAATTTGGTGGTGGAAGTAGCAGTTAGGGACAGTGAGCTGTGAAAGGTCAGTGGGAATTCTGGCAGGATGAGAAGGAGATGGGAAGGGTCAATAGGGCCTTGTGAGATTGAGGGTAAGAGTTCAAGTTCAACGATTGTTTTGGGGTGGTTAGGGCAAGGAAGTGCATTTATTTATTTTCCACAGCCAGCCTGCTCCTTGGACGTGTGAGAACCTCTGCATATTTACTCCTCCTGCTTCTCCCCTTCTTGCCCTAGGGTGGGGTCTACACCCACAGTCCACGTTTAACCTGTAACTTAATGCCTCCACTCCCCCATCAGTCTCCCTCCAGCCTCTTTGTGAAAGCAGACTTCAGTTGTGTGTGCATCACAGTTTGTTGTTGCACAAATGAGGTTAAGAAGGGCAGTGGGAAATGGGTTGAAATGGAGATATGACTGGGGCTGGTTTGAGCCATGGCTGCTTCAGGAAGGACAAGATAGAAAAGGAAAAGGGAAGGCTGGAGGGCTGGGTGCTTCTTTGGATGCCATTGCTTCTGCAGCTTGGGGAAGTCTACTTGCAGCAGTAGCTGCTGCTCCACTCATTATAACTCCTCCTTGTGAGGCAGCAATACTGATACTTAGGTCAAGGTGCTTGCTTCCCCAGCAGTCTGCTTTTGAGAAGACTTAAGGATAGTACGGCTTTACAGAATCACAGAATATCTTAGGTTGGAAGGGACCTCTTGAGATTATCTAGTCCAACCCCCTTGCTTAGGGTCAGCTAGAACAGGTTATCCAGAACTATGTGAAGTCCAGTTTTAAATATGTCCACTGATTGAGACAAATTTAATTATGAAAGGAAATTTCTCAAATTTACTTCATAATTATATGAGAGAACATGTCTGAGTTAAATTCTAGAGGAGATGGGAATCTGGAGAGCCAATCAAATTTTAATCCTCCCATAGACAGGGACTTTGGATTTAATTTTCTATGTATTTTTTTCATAGTAATGCACAAAATGGGAGAATACTTACATTAACAAAAGATTTTGCGTTGGTGGGGAAGATGAGACAAATGAAAAATTTCATATGTGGCTATCAGAGGCAAACTGGTATTCTTTAAAACAGCAGCAAAAAGTTAGCTTCATCCATATGAGCTCATCACTGTCAGATATAGAACCTTTACCAAATATGGTCCTATAGTTTCTTATATGTCAGTTATTTTTTATTTTTGGAAGGAACTTTTCACACTATAATCAAGTGCCTGATAAAATTCTATGAATAGCAATTGAGATCCCGAGATACAAATTGCATCTGTACAAAACCCCCCATTCAGTGTTCTTGAAAATCTTTAACTCACAAGCATGAAGGAATAATGGTGTTTCAGAGAAAACGGATATCTCGCCTACCTCGATACTCTATTCTAAGTGAGTTTACTGAAAGTACAAGACTGACAGCTATGAATAATCATAGAATCATAGAATGGTAGGGGTTGGAAGGGACCTCTAGAGATCATCTAGTCCAACCCCCAATGAATTCCTTTATTTCACCCAGACATCCAGGCAAAGCACAGGCTAAACAAGTTATGTCTGGTGAGATAACACAGCTCAAATGACCACTTCAAATGATAACATGCACTTTGGGCTTTAAGAAATAAGACATGTAGGTCCTACCAATAATATCTCATAAGCAAAATATAACATATTGCATTAGAAATCCAGACCTTCTTGAAGGTCTATGTTTTAGATTTTTCTCTCCTGGGCACCTGGAGCCTTTGCAAGCTGCCGCCTTGGGCTTTGAGCAATGCATCCGGAGTAGAGGGTTTCAATTGCAAGAATATTTTGGCTTCTAAGAAATACAGAATCAGGAACAAAGAAAAGTATGCTCACTGGTGATGCTACAAGAGATTGAAGAAATATATTTCCTCTCTTTCTGCACAGCCTGTAAGCAAGGATGTTCTGGTGGTGGTCTTGAACTCAGTTTTTGAATTGAGGTCCCTTGCATGGGGTGCAGTCCTTCACGAACTTCTCCAAAGTAAGTCCTTCCCATGGGCTATGGTTCTTCACTAACTGCTTCAGTGTGGGCTCTGTTTTTGAACTCAGTTTTAGACAAGAAGGTGAGTTTTCAAATGCCTAAGTAATGTGTCCTAGCAGTGACACTGCTTGTTGCCAGTGCAATTTAAAGTCAACATCTCCCCCTCGACTTGAACATTACAGAACAACGTGGCACTAAGGTTTTACTCTTAAGCGGCTTTGTGCAATGGTTGATATTTAACTTGTAAGTCTCCCAATCTTGTGTTTTATAAGTAAATGGCCTGAGCCAGTAAATTCTTAACTAAGGCTCAGATCCAGAAGGTCTGGACCATTAAAATTCATCATCATTAAAATCCAGAGCCATATATGCAGTGCCTCTAGTACCGAAGAAACAGGTCGAGACTCAGAAGTTGTATTCATGATTCTAAGGGAGAACGTCCATTAACTGTATGTAAAATCTTTGAGTTTGAGTAATAGATATTTCAAATTTTCCTTTAAAGTAGGTACCAAGCATAAATAATCAGCTATAATCAGGTATCGTTTTTTCTTTACCAGCCTTCATAATGCATCCATTAAATAGATGTTCTTTATTCCAGTAAGAAAGCCTATTGCCACTTCTTTTTAGCAGGTAAACAACAGTGCTCTGTGTAATATATTTCTTTGGCCGAAATCAATATTCAAATGAATTAAGTATTTAAGAGGAATAAAAATTGAGCAGTTGAATAAATTATTTTTATTTAAATCTAGAGGCTTCTCTTTAGGGAAGGGATTTTTAAATGCTATGAATGTGATTTCGTTGTGGGAGGACAGAGGAAGAAAAAGATCCCTAAATATGTTTTATTTGGCAGAACTGGAAGGCAGGTTTACTAACAGCAAAAAAATCTGATACAGGAGAACGCTGGAAAATAATACAGAGTATTATATAAAAGTTATATGTGTAACAGGAGATATCGAAGTTTCACTTTGGTTTTTAATGCAGGCTCAAAGTCACTAATTCTAAAGAAAATGTGAGCTCTCACTGGCTCTAGACAATATGCTGCCATTGGAAATGTTTCCATCACCTGTTAAAAAAAGTTTATTGCTACAACTGATTCAAAACCGAGTACTCAGTACAACTTAGTTCACCCATGTACAAACCAACTGAGGTCATACTATTTCTTGCAATTATTTTGTTTCGTGACAAAGCTGCATTCAAGCCCTTGTTAGTTTTCAGGAGAGTACGAAAACTCTAGTTAAGGCAATATAAGTTTTCACCTTGCCCCCAAGTATGACTAAAATTGAAAAGGTTTGGTTTATTTGTGTCTAAAGCAGTGGCCTTAATCAGGGACACATGAGTAATATGTAAAGTATTGCTCACCAAGTTTTGCCAACATGACTCAGCTGTAGGAAGTTGCCCTTGTTATAGACCATTTTGATAGGGAGAATGTGATACGATGTTGCCTACATTTGTCTGTCTACTCTAGATTGCTGCCCAGAGGCTACTAAAGGTGAGTGACGGCTAGCTTGAACATTATACTGATTTATTTTGTGCTATTTTCTTCTTCTGAGACATATACAATTCTTAATTTCATCCTAAATCATCAAGCACTTGGCTTGAACAGACATTTATACTGAGCTATGCCTGTGCTGTCAGCAATCGTATTAATTGGAATGTAATAGCAGGCTATAAACAAGGCTTCATGAGATAAGTGTGTGCACATTTCAGATCATTACCCGCACACTCTGGTTTTGCTTTCTGTGCAAGAAGTGACTGACTGCACTTCTTGTACTTCTCTGGAAACTCAGTATACCTCAGGATGTATGCATGTGTGGAGTATCTGAGGGAGAAAAAGGAACACCGACATAGTGCAAAGAAAATCCCCTGACGTTCTGGAATCACAGAATCACAGAAAGGCAAGGGTTGGAAGGGACATCTGGAGATCATCCAGTCCAACCCCACTGCTGAAGCAGGTTAGCCTAGAGCAGGTTGCACAGGAATGCGTCCAGGCTGGTTTTGAATATCTCCAGAGAAGGAGACTCCACAACCTCTCTGGGCAGCCTGTGCCAGTGCTCTGTCACCCTCACAGTAAAGAAGTTCTTTCTGATGTTCAGGTGGAACTGCCTGTGCTCCAGTTTGTGCCCAGTGTTGCCCCTTGTCCTGTTCCTCAGCACCACTGAAAAGAGTCTGTTCCCATCCTCTTGACACCCGTCCTTTAGATATTGATAAGCATTGATCAGCTCCCCTCTCAGTCTTCTCTTCTCCAGACTAAACAGACCAAGGTCTCTCAGCCTTTCCTGGTAAGAGAGATGCTCCAGCCCCCTCATCGTCTTTGTTGCCCTCCGCTGGACTCTCTCCAGTAGTCCACTGTCTCTCTTGAACTGGGGAGCCCAGAATTGGACACAGCACTCCAGATGTGGCCTAGCGAGGGCAGAGTAGAGGTGGGGGATCACCTCCCTCGACCTGCTGGCCACGCTCTTAATGCACCCCAAGACACCCTTGGCCTTTTTGACAACAAGGGCCCATTGCTGGCTCATGGTGAACTTGTTGACCAGCACTCCCAGGTCCTTCTTTGCGGAGCTGCTTTCCAGCAGGTCAACCCTCAAACTGTACTGGAAGAGTTATAAATATGTGTGTGAAGGACATTTGGAAATAAAATAACCTTGGCTACCATTTTCACACACATGTAGATATTTGCAGAAGAAGAATAGTGATGAATATGGGAACAATGATGAGCTAGAATGACAAAGTGTCAATAAACCCCTCAAATTTGGCTCTTTAAAGGTCAGAAACTTTTTAACATTAGAACATTGAAAGACTGGAAAATAGTACAGCACATGCTATAAATCTTCTAGCAGAAGCCTTTAGAAAGCTATAAAAAAATCAGTGTTACAACATACATATGATTGAATTTCAATGAATCATGATTTTATAGTGGCCATGACATGAAATCTCTGTCTTCCTCTGAAATTGAAGGTTAAGAGTGATACACAATTCTGCATTGCCTTGATGTTTATGTAGAATTCTGAAAACGGTAAAAAGGAAAGGAGAAAAACAAAGGAGACATATTAAAAACTCTGTAAGACAACCGGGCAACTATTATTTTGTTATACATACAAGGTTAACTGGAAAAACCCACCTTGAATTAGTACCATTAGTACAGCTTCATTCCATTAGTATAACAATCAAGACTGCCTTACTTTGTCAAATATAGCTTTACATATAACATACCGAAAGAACATAACCAATGTTTTCAGAGCTAGAAGAAACTTTGATTTTTTAAATTACTAGCTCAATATTTGATTTCGTCCTGCAACTGATGATCGGTTCAGAATATGGCACAAAAACTTCTAATACAATTCTAGGGGACAGTATTCCAAAGAAACATAATGAAGACTCTTATGGTTCTATGGGCTTTAGCTTCTTCTGACTGAATTTATAACTGGTCGTCTAGCAACAGCGTTGAACTTTCTTACACCAGGAAGTTTCACATGCTAGTTGACGTCTGTTTCCTGTGCTAAGTCAACAGTCACACATATTGCAATTAATAATACTCCCACATGGTTGGTAACCGGCTCTTCACAAAATGGTGGAGGTTGGTGCTACTGTAAATAACAACAGTTACATGCAGTGTATGAGATATGTAATGTACATTATAGGCCTAATTTAGAAGGTGACTTTCCCTATTTTCCTAACCAAACAAAAAGTTAATTGCACCATTTTGTTTTGCTAGGAAAAAAGTTTAATGGATTTATGAAAGATAAAATCATTACATTTGTAGCATAGGAGTGTGAAGGGAGAAAGGATTATTGCATTACCAGCCTCTTAGAATAGGATTTAGGAGTATGATCCATTTTCTGGTTTTATCACTCACTCTGCATGCCATTTGGGACAACTTCTTGTAATCTCGGTTACTCAGCATCCTTGTCTCCCAAAGATGTTTGCCATCAAGATAAACTGACTTATATTTTTAGGGTGCTCAGGGTAAAAAACCTTATATTTTGGTGCTCTAGGTAAGAACAACTACTTAAGTACATACAGCAGGTAGAGTGACCCCCCCCAAACACACAACAAAAAACCCCCAAGACACACACACACACACCCCCCCCCCCCC
>VZSC01014170.1:488758-511628 GCA_013398225.1 Steatornis caripensis | reverse complement strand
CCCCAGTGTCACAAAATCTCCACTGGCTCCTCTTGATAACATTCTAGATGACCTGGTACTTAACATTCGTGAATGTAAACATTGTATGTGAATAGAATATCAAAGCCTGTCTGTTCTGAGAGCGTGTTTGCCCCGAAACTGATAACACAAACGGAAACTAATAATGACAAACTTGCTTAAGGCTCCCTTACCCACATCGAACAGTAACCAGGGCATTAGGAAGAGATTGTCCAGAAAAAAAGCTGTCATCTTGAAAAGAAGCATGGACAGTACTGGGTTAAAAAGGGAAGGACTCACACTTTGGGGATTAGCTATAGAAAGGTATTAGAAAATGTGGTGTTCAATCGCATTTTGAGTGTGTCTGGTGTTGCTGTTTACCTGTTTCATTGCTGATGCCGTGTCCTGAATGTGCAGTTCAGGATTAACTACACATTTGCTGAGTAACTATGTGTCATTAGTAAATCAAACTGCTTCCATCCCACTTCCCATTGCTTCCCTGTATCATACTCGCTGTTATTTCTGATCTTGACCCTTACAACTAAAAACATTGGAAAAGATACAGTAGACTCAAACAAAAGAGTAAAAAAGATTAAAAATCAAAATGCAAGGGGCAAGATTTCTTCTGTAAGTCGTAATTATTCGCACTTGCGCAGTTAAGACGTGCTGTTGACAAAGATTGCTGTAAAATTCCTTTTTACTAGCTGAGATATGCCACCAACGAGCAGTCAGGAGAGCACACCTGTCTTGCATCTGTTGTGGAATTTTTATGCCAATTTAGTCTCTTACGGTATGAACCAGTGACAGAAGAAAACTAACAAAGTAGTAACTTTGATATAGTATTTATATGGAACTTTCTGTCTGAAATTTCTTCTGAAGTTTTGTTCTGTTGTACTAGTTCTTCAATAAACACAGAAGCAAAATGATACTTCCCTGAACAAGACACTCTGTGCTGTGCTTTTTGCACAAGAAGCATAGAATTTGCACGTGCCTGGGGTGAAGAGTGCTATGGAGGTTTGGCTTTTACCCTGAGTTTGGCCTGCCCCCACATCTGAATGTAATGTGAGTATGCACGCTGTGGCAGTCCCTCTGATGTTCAGTATAGGCTATAGAAATCCCTGGAGTTCTTCACACAAGAGTTCTGCTTTCCAGCTGCAGTTGGAAACCTGTACATTTATGGTGATGTTGTGGGCAGTACATGGGGTTGCTGAGGCACGATTGCTCCACTGCGGGGAAGTCTTGTCACCAGCAACCGGATCTGACAAAGCTGTATGGCACTGGGAGTGTAGTTTCTCTACATGATGCTTTTCTGCATGATGGACATATCATTTCAGAGGGATTTGTATTGATGGTCTCTATCACCATACTCCTGAGGTGTGAAATGCCTTCAAAGTGCGCTGTATTCTTCAATTCTCAAAAAAGAAAATTTCATATTAAAATGGAATATCTAAGAAAAAATATGGTTTTTTGGTAACCATTACAGATTTTCTGCAGCATAACATGACCAGGCTCACTTGAGGGGTAAATGCTTGGTTGTACATTGGTCACAAATATGTAGGAGGCACACCAACCAGCTTTGGTCCTTTGGTCCTTTGTGGTTTCAGATTTGATGAGATGGTGAGAACAGAGAGAGTTATAAATCAATGACACCATATGTATTTGCAAACTAATTCTTTGGTTTCATTGGGTGTGAACTTGAGTCAAAAATGAAAGCTCTGAGATTGGGTTGGTTTTTTTTTAACTCAAGATTTTGCAAGAGATTTTGAAAATTGTTCCAGAAACCAATAGGAGTGAGGGGCATTTCTATTATAGCAATTGCAGATTGTATCTTTTTTGGACAAGCTGATGTTTTGAGTTTGTTTTGAGGGAGCTGCAGTGAGTGAAGGTCTGTGTTAGAAAGAATAACTAAAAATCATCAGCATGGCTGGAGTAGCTCAAGCACACTAATCATGAAATAACCTTGAGAAAGAAGTTAAATTTCCTGAGATGAACAATCTATAGCAATCACAAAAAGGTCTACTACACTACAAGCTTAATCACAGCTACTGGTAATAGCAAGAAGAACACTGAGATTTTTTGTGTCCACTAATTACCGTGGCTGGAAAAATGCATCGCAGGAGAGGGCAAAGTCGTGTGTGGGCAAATAGCATGCAGTACATTTACATCGCATTTGTGTGCCTCCCACAGTCTTTTGTATTGGAAGGAGAAGAACAGATGACAACTTTTGGTTTATATCAAGACCAAATTCCAAATTCTACATTGACACACACGTATTTTATTTGCTACCTACCAGTGAACCCAATGCTTCAAAGGGCTTAGAATCTCTTGGGCAGTATATGTGGGAATCTGTGGTACTCAACTCATTGTATCTGCTGGGCCTCGTACTGTTCAACTAAGTAATAGGCCTTTTATTACAGGCTAGTTATAGCAAACCTGGCAGTTTTAAAAGACATGACACTAAAAGCCCCATGACTTTAGCCACCTGAGAACTGCAATGTATAATCACCATTAAATGCTCGGCCTGAAATGTCTACTTACAATAAAAGTGAATAAATAAAAAAGGAGATGTTATAGTTCCACACATTTATTAGACTTTACAGGTGCAAGCAGTGAATTTTATGAATCAGATCATCAGGACACTCCAGTTACTTCTACTTGTCTAACAACCTTACTAACAGTGTATAATGCTTTTCTTGTCACTTCTACTCTTTCAAGTAAGGCTGGATCATGATAACACCTTATCTAAAAATGACTCCTTCTTATTCAATAGATTTGGTTCCCTGTTTAGCTCAGTTATGTATTAATATATACGGTTAAGTAGGATGGGCTTGTAAAAATCCATTCGCTCCAGGCAGCACAATTTGCCAAGGCAGTAAAAACGAGCGAGCTGGATTGTACCCCTGCTCACACCTCATCAGCAGATTGTTTCCTGCAGCCCAGTTCCTGGACGAGTGTTAGATGTGAGCAAATCCAATCAAAATGTACAGTTATTACTCAAGGCAGAAAAGGAAAACCATCCGCCTGCTCAGCCCTCTGACATCAGCGTTTAGCCTTACGTGACCTGTATTACTGAAGCTGATGTATAGGGAGGAAAACAGTCATATCGACCTTCAAGACCCAGCAATGATTTTTCCAGGCTAATACTTAGTCAAAGATAGGATTAGGTTCATAACCTGTAAAACAAAATAATTGTGTTTGGAATTACCAGGGACAAAAGATATGGATACTCATAACGACACTTATACCAGACACTTTGTATTATGGCTCTACATTAGTTCAGGATGATAATTTCTAAACAGAATTCTATTTTTTTTTATCAAGTCACTGTTTCAGAGCCTCAGCTGCGCAGACTACCCCGTCTCATTTGACGTTGGCAATATAACTGACTGTCATATTAACCCATGATCTGAGCCTATTATGAATATGAATTTGGCGTGGTATGCTGCTGCACTTTTTTTGGTGAATACTTTAAGACATACCTCAAAGGTTTCCATCAGAAAGCCAAATAATGCCAGACTTCTTATTACAGTCTTATTAGAGGATATTTTGTGCTTTCCTGCTTCAAGTAACAAACTAGTAAGTGACAAAGAAATTGAGTTTTATGTATTGTATATTTGTTTAATATAGCATAAAAAAGGAGACTAATTCATAACACTTTTGACAGCCTTGGGGAAAAAAAGTCAGAAATTAAATGGACAGAAGAATATAAATGCAACACTGCTTCATTTCCATGCAGTGAAAAAAAAGACTTTTGGTGTCATGGCTGAACCCTCTGTCAAAAGAAGAAAGGATTTGATTATAATGTGTAACAAAACAGGTATAATTTTTATAAATTTCTTTTAAATTAGTAGACTTACAAGTTCATTTTAATTTTTTTTTTTAATACAAGCTTTTACAGAATTCAAGAGCTTATGCTGAATTCTTCCTGGGTAAACATCTTCGCTTGTGTTCCATTTAACTAAAGTGAGAGATTCTATTTTACGGTAAACTAACTAATTCAGAAATTTACTTAGCTATCTCTAAGTCCATAAACCAATCCAGCATTTTCTTTCTCCTATTTCTTATTAATCTATATGCCAGATGCATTATCTCACTTCCAATTCCATTGAAATGAGAAAGAGGATTACTTTTTCTAATTCCCTTTTGTCATCAGTGCAGCAGTCCTGGAGCATTAGAAGTCCATCTCTCCATTTAGTTTTTGTAGTCTGATTGTTGCCCACTGTTTGGGAACAACTTCTGCAATACCCAGGGCTGCAAGATGGATCTCCATTCAAGTATTAACTAGCCTATCTTGGACACAGTTAACGTTTTTGACAAAATTAAATTGGCAACGTTGCGTTTTGAATTTAATTTGAGGGTCGTGTAAATAAAGTGACTTGCTGGCCTGTATATGCTTAGTACTAGGAAAATTTTACAAGGAAATGTTAGCTGTCTTTTTTTTGTGTTGAGATAAAAGACTAACCCTTAGATTACAAGTTTTGGAAACAGAGTTGCTTGAGTTATTAACAATAAAATACATTGCCAATGGGTCTTGAAAGCCTGGCTCTGTTTGCAGCCAATACTTCAGGATTTCTCCCAGGGTTGTTGTCTCGTACAGAGATCTCATTACTTTCTGGCACATGGCAAGGATGGAAATAGAGAATGTTCAGATTTGCTGTTGCTGTTCAAACTGCACTTGGATTTTTCAGTCCTATATTGAATCAGACACTGCTTTCTGCTGGTGTTTCTACAGACATTTCTCTTGGGTGCATTCACCTTCCTGCACTCCCACTTTGACTTGCTCACCTCCTGCAAGGAAAATGAAACTTCTAAAGCCTGGGAGCTCTTATTAGCGCTTCAGAAATAAGGTTGTGCTTCGCAGTTTGTAGCGTTATCCCCATAAGAGCAGAGGAGAGAAGATAAACTTGAGCACTGGAAAGCTCAGGCTTTGCCATAGAAATCTCACACCTGTGAAGGACTTGGTTACAGCTGCTCCGTGGTAACAGGTGAGCAGATAGGAGCTTCCTTTTGCCATGTTTCAGTTCAAATAGACATAGCTGAGTATCTGAGGTGGCGTATCTCTAGTATTAGACATATTAGTAGGCTGAGATTGTGCTGACTTGATTTTGTAATATCTATATATATCACACAGAGTTTGACTTCTCCTTAAGAGGAGCTACAGGGCCCCCATTACGATTTAGGTTTAAGAATGAGGATTTTTACAAGAAATTACTGTAGTTTCTTTTATATGTGCATTTTAAATTGTTTTCTGGAGGTTTTGAAGTACCTCAGGTATAGAAACAGCTTGTAATTTTGCTTTCACTTGTGGTGTTCACTTAGCCCTACTAAGGCGGCTATGGTTAGGTGCACTTTCACTTTGGGAAGTTTTATCAAATCGAACATTCCTGTGCTAGTTAGCACTGAAAACAAGAATCAGAGGAAAAAAAAACCCTGGAAGAAGGCATCTCTTTCTACTGGAAAAGCCACATTTCGTTGTGTTTCCTTTATGCATGCTTGTTCTACTTCCCATTGAACTCTTTTTCCACTGCTGTGCCGAAAAGGTTGATGATACCGGGAGCACATTTCAGGGGTCTAAGTCTTGCCAAGGTCAGTTCTGACTTAGCAACAGGAATTGGAGTTTTGATGGCCATTTATGATTGGGTTTCTGAGGCCAATGACTAAGTAGAGAATGCTTAATTTCCATCAGTAAAACCACCACTAGAAGTGATGATGTGTGGGAAGATCACCTCTTATACCTTCTTGGTTTCTGTCTCTGTTGCAACAAGAGCAGAGGTTGCTGATGGCCTCATGGGTGCCATACCCTTGAGGCAGGCAAGCTAGTGGCACATATCCCCTCCTCCTGAAGCCCAGCTTCTTGCCTTTGCCCATGCCGGAGACCAGCTGTCAGCTGCTTCTCCGGCCAGGCTCCCAGAGAACACTTCACCAACTGGCTGTCGTTCTGAGGATGTGCTCATTTCCACAGCAACCTGCTCCCTCATCAGTGTCTGTGGGGGTAAGCATCAGACCAGAAAGTTCTTGGTGTGGGTTGGATTTCTGTTTTCCCTTTCAATGCGATCACATGTGTTTTGATGCAGGGATTTCTATTGGTTGTCGGCAATGTTTTCCTGTAAGGAATGTGTTTCTGCCAAAGTCATATATGAGCATGGCACAAATTATCATTCTGAGTAAAGCTATGTATTGCATGATATAACCCCTTAAAAGAAAAAAAGAAAAGGGCAACAGCTAAAGCAGCACTTGTATTTATGAGCAGTATTTCATGGTATTCGTTCCATTTAGGCTGCAATATTTCTCTGACACAGATGCTTACTCTACTCTTTATTTTCAAGAATGCCACACTAATGTTGTCCAATAATTCTCATTTCAAATCTACCAGCACACCCTCCCTCTGCCCTTCAGCTACTCACCGTGTCAAAGATTTTTTCATTAATCTTTCCTTTCAAGTGCCATTATGAATTAGCTGAGCTTTTTTTTTTAATGGTTTGGTTGGGTTGTTTTTTTTTTTTTTTGAAGTGGTGGGTTACAACAGGACTCGCTGTTGTGTAGAGGCAGAGGGGAAGATATCCTGCAGGTTACAATAGCTATCTATCTGCTCTAAAGGAAGAAAGCAGGAAATAGCACAGTGTCTAAGTTGGTTTGGATATTCACAAGTTTCAATACGGTGGCTGGGCATGCCATTTAACTCTGCTCTTTCTCTCTAGGTGCTCATTTCTTTGCGTTCCTAGGAGGTGTCAGTCAGCTGAAGCACCCTATTTTTAGGCACTTTAGTAACCGATGACTCTTAATGGTTTCCATATTCCAATTTAATGGCAGTACTAGGGAACTAAAGCTTTGCCATACAAACAGCCATTTTCAGATCTAGCTTTTCCAGGATGTGCTTCATTTGGCCACTGAGGTCAGTGGGATGGCTAATGAAGAAATATGCTTCTCAGTGTATTTAAATATTGCTTCCTCTTTTTTTCCCCCTCCACATTTAGATTTTTTTTTAAGTAAAACGTGTAAAAAGACTTCTGTGTTTTGGATCTGTACCTATAAGTTTTTATTAGTATTTACATGCCACTACTAAGTGTTTGCTTATATTCCTTTCCATGTTTGAAATATTTGCAGTGGTTTTAGTGCTGACGTCAAAGATTAAATTAATCAATTGTAGAAAATTAATTTAAAAACATCTGAAATGCTTTTACTGATAATATACAGCACAACAGGCTGGCATCCTACACATAATCAGCAAAGGAAAAAACACTAATGCTATCAATCCAGGCTGACTTTCATATTTTAAACTTAATGAAAATGGCTTGCTTTTTATTTATATTTTGGGTTGCTGATCATGATTTTAACTTCATGGAAAAGGAAAGACTTCTCTTTTATTCAGATCAAATGTACTGCTGTCTATTTAGCACTTAGAATCATTCCATGACAATTTTAATGAAAATATCTGAGTGTTAGCAGGTATGGTGAGGAGTATTTTTTGTCTGAGTGTGGTTTTACTCATTCTTTTCCTGTTACCACGTGTAGCAACTGACGTTAATTTGTAGTGCTTCACCTGATTTCTCTACATGCTGTACAACTATTAATATCCACTGCAAGGAGAAAGAAGTACCAAAACCACAGGGCTCAGAGTCTCTCTCAAAGCCAAAATATCATTGCTTATTCAATACAGGGACAGATGTTAGAACTTTTACTAAAACAAACGTGTCTATGAATCTCAATTTTGTGTATACAATATATTAGGAATGGAAAAGCTGACATATTTCCAATCTGCAATAGGCAGTGACTGGAGAGTAGACACAGACCAGACAAATAAAAGCTCCATACATCATTTAGTTCCCAAAGTACAAGGTGAGTGTGCTAAACCATTAAAATAGCCAGGGGGTAGACTAGCCTCCACACAGCATTTCATTGCTTCAGCAGTGAAGAGTTCATCTGATTTCATTAGTGTCTTGCTTGGGATTTCCTGTTACGAAGCAGAGAGAAGAATTTGGCTTTTGTTTTTTTGTGTGTGTGTTCTTTACTCCTAGTGATGCTCATCACTAGTATCTCAGCACCCTGCAGTAATGCTTTATATCTCCTCACTCCTAAGGCACCTAGTAAGTCAGGGAACAGCATACAGTGATGCAGAGAATTTCCACATCAGCTCCAGGAATTAAATTCCCACGTAAATGTTCCCAAGCAAATGTATACCTAAATCTATATATTGGAGAACTGGATTCCTGAGGATGAGGCTGATGAAAAATGACATGACATACAAGGCAAGGGTGTTTTATGCTTAAACTGTTGCTAGTAAAGTAGCATCGTGTCTGAAAATCCATGTCTTACTGATTTTGGAAGTCCAGCATCCCTGATTTAAGCATATATTTGAGTCCGAGGCACAACCTGAAACTGCTTCCTACTTCTGCAAGTTCAAATGCCACCCCAGAGCAGAAGCCAGCACTCCCCTCATTCCTCAGCACAGGCCTTTTACAGTGGGGCACTGACTAATCCTGTCCCATGCTCACTTGCTCTCTTGAAGCCAAAGAATCGTCCTTCTTTTCTGCACCAGGGAGAGGGGAATGGGAGGCAGCTTCTGTAGAAAGAGGTTGGGGAAACTTAATGAATATGCCATTAGTTTGGGTGTCCTCCTGGATGAGGAGACTTCACATGTCTCCCAGGATGAAAGCTGCAAAAAAGGCCAAATGAACTAATTGCTAGGCTTAGTCTCTAAGAGGGGTCAGACATCACCATTAGCTCTGAGTATAAGTGGAGAAGGCTGCTGAGCTCACTGCTGCCGCCACTGCTCTTGGCAAGTGTTGAAGATATGCTATGTACTCCTCTGCTCTGACCCTTGAGGTCAACACTGTGTATGAAAACTCCGCCAACATGCATCATATGTATCAGACAATTTTACATATCAAAGTCACTTCACTAAGGAAAATTTACGTTCTTTGCAAAAATTTTTGATGTTAGGTCTTTTCTAGAAGTTTGATTGTCAGCTCCCAGAAGACTCCTTGTCATACCTGGTTGCCTTAGCTCTGCCTTGCCCGCGAGGATGTCAGGATCACACCACACAGCCCTGAGTGCTTGCCACCTTTCACTGATGTGCTCACCTGCCCCTCAGGTGAGAAGGAAATAGTACTGGGAGGAGACCTGTCAGGTCTGCGCTGGATGATGCACGTTGGTGCTGTGGGAGATAGAGAAGGAAATAGAGTGAAACGACTTAGTGTCATCTTTTATTGTAAGAGTGCACTTGGTTTTGTACTATTCACATTGTTCACTACTCTAGGCCCTGCACTGAGAAAACACCTGAAACCCAAAATGCATCGTTGACAGTATGACAGGGGGTGAGTGTGGGGAGGTGCAAGTGTGCATGTGCATGGATGCAGGGTGCCGTCCTGAACAGAAACAAGGTTGTGCTCATGCTTCCCGTATCTTACCCTGTTGTGCTTTCCTCATGGGGCTGCTGAAGTGACCCTTTGCTCATCCTCAGCGTTGACAAGGCAGGGGTGGCACAAAGTCACCCTCATTTTACATAGAGTGGAAGTCTTAGCGAGACACTCTGTCTCTGCTCTCAGGGCAGGAATGGCATCTGCAGTCCTCCAAGCATCTCCTGCCCTGCCTTCTCCCCGGCCCACAGTCCACGTTGGTGAGGGGCTGCGGCTGGGCTGAGGCTCCAGCTGGGAGGCCGGTGAGCAGGGGAGGTAACTTCATCCAGTGATACTGCAGCTGCACGTGGTTTATGATGTTTTACAGAGTTAGTTTTCAGTCACACTTCGTTTACAGCCTAGACTTGTCTCTCTAGGAATAGGGCTCCTTCTGGAAACAGGTCACTGTGAAAATACCCACATGTGTATGAAAGGCATACCATTTCCTTCCTTTGGAAGGCTGCATTTTGTCACTCAAATGGGGGGGTGGGCTGTGTGGTGTGATCCTGACATCCTCGCGGGCAAGGCAGAGCTAAAAATTTTTAAGCTGAAAAACTTCGGTCAAAGGACACCATTGCTGATGTGCAGTCAAACGTGACAATCAGAACACTCTATCATTTACTATCATCTCCCAAAACAAAATTTAATGACTCTTATTGAAATTGGAATAAAAAAGGCCTAGTAATAACAGCAGCATCTGACAAAGCTAGACAGGCACAAGTGATATTTATTACTAACAGCTTCTAGGTGTCTGTGGAAACACTGTGCCACCCAAGCAGTCAATAAACTAAGTCTCTTTCAAACTAACATTAGCAATTAAGAAAACAGCCTTTTTTGGTTTTCGAATAAGAGCTACTCCAAAGTAAATAATGCAAACTGCATGGGAAGAGTTTAATTAATATCCCTAAACACTACCTTCCCAGAGAGACAACAGAGAAGCAGGCATCTATATTAATTGCACAAAAAATCTGCTTAGTTAAATGGATGTAATTAAAAGTAATGTCTTGAGGTCTGCTTTTAAAGTCATTTTGGTGTGTTAAAAAAATTATCATCCGAGACAAGCTTTCCACTGAAGAGACCAGTATTTTGTTTGACCAAAATGTTTAAACAAAAAGTGTCCCAGAGATTCAGAATTTAGCTTGCTATCTCCTGTTGACAGAATTCAGTCAATAACAGGAAAATCTACCTTTAGATAGCTGTGTTAACTAGAATCTACATATGGAAGAAAAATCAAGTTGAGGTTTCTTCACATTGAGTCTTACTTTGAGTGACACTGAAAGTGGTCATTTTTGCATGTAATTCAGGTCTTAGAGCAGTACAAGAAAGCAAAGTAGTGAGAAAGCAGTTAGATCAGAGGTGGAGAGGAACCAAAGAAAGGAATAAAAGAATGTGGCAGGAGATAGGTATTAAAAAAATCTTGCAAGAGACAGAGAATTGCACTGAAATGTGTGAAACGTCCTGGGAAAGACCCTGAAGTCAGCACAAGATCTATTTGAAATGAACTGTGCACAGGGGAGCACCTACGGTAGTTGGGAGAGAACTGTGTCAGGAGAAGAGACTCTCTTCCGAACAGAAAGGTACGTTATTCCCCTTGCACCCTCAACTGTTTTCAGCTCCATAAAAAATTAAGAAGTCAAGAAACTCCTAAGATTTGACAATAAGCTGATAGTTAAAGGCCAGCTTTAGGATTATGATATTGTCTAAATCAAGTTGAACCAACCCACAGTCTTGAATATTTCATCAGTGCTCCAGCCATAGAGATATTGGTTGTTCTGGAAAAAATTAATCATCGCATTTGTCCCTTTTAGTTTTATGCAAGCTGCATCCTGCTTTGGCATATTTGGCTTATGGTAAAGCACTACTGGCACACTGTTCCACCTCAAAATGCTGCTTGCTGTTCAAGCTTTCTTTCCCTAGGGAGTGAGATAAACCTTCCATCACCTGAAACACGGACTCCTGCAGGTTTAGACAGAAGCTAGTGTTTCTGGTAACATTTCTGATTTTCAAATGATGGAGCTTGACATGAAGGAAGATCTCACATATTCTCACTCAGTGCCATTGGCGTATGGTACTGATGCTTTCAAGGCTGTACAGCCTTGCCTCTAGAACATCTGGAATACTGACACTCATCCCCTCCTCTCCTGCATTTTCCCTTCTCCTCCTCCTATGCCAAAACCCCCCCAAATCCCCCAAACGAACACCCAAACTCAACTTACCATTACATCCATAAAGAAAAGTAGCAGCATGTATCAGTTCCCAAGGTCTATCTAAAACGTGAGAATTAGGGTGAATACTACATTATTGCAGTAGCATTTAACTGAGTTTTAGGCCTCAAGCTTCATGTAGTTCTGTGCAAGAAGGCGCACGTGTATAAGGATTCGAATGATCTTACTCTGGACAATAGTGCTGCTGTTCTTTGTCCATACTCGAAGCAATAAATTCCCCAAGAGCAAAAATACTGATCTCAACTAAATTTGTGCTTTATTACAGTTTTTATCCTAATGGCTAATAGTATGGCTGTAGACACTGTGATTTTGTATAGATGAGATGATACCTTCTAGGTGGATGCCAAATCTTGTCTTTACACAAAGCTTCATTGCTGGTGTCAGAAAATAATAACATAGCCATTGCTTCAACCACTGTATGCACTCAAAGTGAAATTTTCCTTTGATAGTCTGTGAGCTGGAACGTGAACCAACATGGGGTACTCTTCATGCTCTAGTCATCCATCCACTATGTGCAATACTGTCAGCTCACGACAACCCCTTGCAGAGTCTTGTTTACAGATCCTCTACAAATATAAAAGATGAATGTTGTAATTTACTGTTTCTTTTGCTTATCTAATAGGTGCTCTAAAAGAATATGGAAATACTCTCACGCTTTTCTTTGGAAACCTTATTATTCTTCTGTAAAGAAAACCTCTTCCCCGCTCACTGGCAAACTGGCTTACCATTTCCTTTTCCATTGCTGTCCTCATCTGGATGGCACGCTAGTGATTCAGTTATTCAGTTGGCTCAGATACTTGTGTAGTGAGTTTCATGGTTTGAACTCTGTTGACCAAGGAAAAATGGTGAAGTTTGCAAAGCCAAATGTTCTGTTCAGCTTGTGAAAATTTCATTTGGCTCCTACAATTTTTCAAAATATAGTGATGTATTATGTTTTTCCCCAGAATTCCATCATATGCATTATTTGTAGAAAATGAGCTTGATCTGAAGCTAAACTATAACAGTACAATGAAGGAGGCTGGTACTTTCAAGACATCTACGACATTCGCAGCAGAAGCTCTTGAGAATAAGAAAGGCAAGTATAAGAAAAGCAAGAACAGTTTCACATCGGTCTTCTCTGGAAAATTGTCTCCCTTCACAGGAATGCTCAGAACACAAATTAATCAAGGTTTATGTATCCCTCAAGTATAATGATGACGTGTAAGGAAGAAAAGCCCATGAAAAAAAAAAATTGCCTTCTGAGCAGGGTTTGGACAGTATATAACAAAGGATGAAACTAAATAAGACCCATATCATTATATGTATGCACATGGGAGTGAGATTACCATTCCACTTCTTCTGCAGTTCCGGAATTTCTTAATGTCTGAATACAATTTTGTAAATTTAAGGGTCTTTTTAATGTGCATCTGATTTATTGTTTCATCTTACTGAGATTTAAAGAGCAATGTGCTTTGAATCCTTGTAGTTCATATTTTCCTTTTTTCTGAGAAACGGGATGAGCTGAAGCATAACACTGAGAGTGCTAGATGTTATGGAACATTTAACACAAAAATGGAAAATAATAAGAAATGATAATTTTGGGAGATCTTGCAATCATTACATGCATTAGACGATACACAAATTTACAGGCAAGGTTTAAGAGTTAAAATAACTGTTAGAATAAATGACTGTGTAAGTAAGCATTTAAACAAATGAAATATTCTGAAGTACTTTCAAATGAAGGACCAGTGGGAATGCAAGTGAAGCCACTGTTTCAGAGACCTGGATAGAAATTTCTTTATGTATTGTTAAATAACGTTTCAGCTGGATCTCTGAGAGGGGTTTACATGACACTTCTGGCCTGGATCAGTTAACCTGGTGCTTTATAAAAATACAAGAATAAGATTCTCAGATAATTTCAATATTTCATCACACCTATAGATTAATATTTGTGTAATTTTAATGTGGTAATTTTAATTATTAAAAATTAGAAAACCAAATGGAATTACAAAACAGCAACAGATTACTTAATTAACTTTTGCCTACTGGGATAAATAGAACATACCACAGAATATATCAAAGCAGACACCAATGAGACACTTTACACCCATTAGTATGCAGGAGGTTTTCCCTTCAGATATCAGTTCTTACCAGACATAAGCATATGCCTATCAATCTTATTAAATAAACCCAGAAACTCATCATGTTATAATCCATAGCATACAACACCATGGCAAAAATCAAAATTATGAGGTGCACAAAGAGGGAAAAAAATAATTGCTATTATTTTGCGAAGGAGTATGAAATTTAAGTTAGTTTGCAAATACTAGTAAACATCCTTCAGCTGTGCAATTGGGCCTTAAAACAAAAGTAATCAAAAATAATGGAGTTTAAAGCTGTTGTTGTGTTTGTCTAATCATGTTACAAACATTCTGTCAGCTCCATTGCACGACACATATTACATACATGGGTAAAAATGTGAAAAACGTGAGTGAATCAGCCAAAGTGCAGACCTGTAAACCCATAATAACATAAATATTTTATACCTATATGAAATATTTCTTGAACTTATTGTAGTACTGTGTAGGTTTTTGTAAGTTTCTTAGTATAATTTGCCAATATGTGCTCTGGAATAAAAATTATTTCAAACTGGATTCCAGCATGTTTAAAATGGAAGCTCTACAGTTGCTTCATTTGGCCAATGAACCCTAGCTGATGAGTTCCAAGATTCCTAGAAAAACTAATGATAAGTATCGCACACCAAATACATATCTAAATGATGTGCACTGATACCTTTTTATTTAATAAAAACGAGTGTCACCAGATATATATGTGCATACATTTGGTTATTGCTATCGGAATTAACAGCCTGCAATTTAATCCCAGCCCATTAGAAACAGGGCTCAGCTGACCCACACAAAATGAAATGAATACTTGCTACAGGCTTTTCACCAGGCTTCAAGACAATGTGTTTGTTAGTACCTTCAGATTAATACCAGTTAGGTTTTGAACAGTTTTAATCTCACACTAGATGTTTTAAAACAGATGAAAATAAAAGTGTGTTACACAAAATAAAAGAATACAGAAAATACAATATTGTATTATTTACTGAACAAAATAACAAGTAAAAATCATGTGTGTTTGTTTTTTTAAAACAGCATTAAGTAATCAAATTTAGACCATACAAGCATCAACAAGAAATGTAAATAACTGTACTATTAAGATGGTATCTACAACTTTTTTTTAACTGCTTGAGATCCAAAACTGCAAATCTTGTATACCTCACTTTAAAATCATTCAAGTGCCTTGTACGGTATGTAAAAAAATTTGATAGTCAATGACTACGATGAAATGCACATACAATACCTGAATGTAATATTTTAACAGCTCAGGCCCAGATCATCAAAGTATTTAGGTTCCCACTCCTCATGGAAGATCTGGGTTGCAGTGTATATTAACCCCTTCCATGAAAGGCGTAACTGTTTTTGATGGCGTGAATTTATAGTTTTGTCTTTCCCTATACAGAGAGGGAAAGGGTCAATATTAAAGAAAGAGTGGTTCCAATCGGCAGAAGGATTATGGCACTGCAACTACATGAACCACCTTCCCTACACAACATAAAAATATTCTAATATTAAGGATTATTTTACAACTCAGTGGAAATATGCAGTAATGCAATCCATTTCCTTTGTCTCGATGACAAAAATGCAGTCTTAACAGTCACAAGAGCCTGCCTTGTGTTAGCTATAAAAAAAAATATATTTATATATATATTTATGCAACTACTATGTGCATTAAACAAAATCACTGTATGAATCAGCAGGGTTCAATAACACTTGTATCTGAATCTCTGGGAGGGGCGCATTGAAGTCTGTGGTGCTTCTCAGTAAGGACTCACAATGAAATGGCAAAGGATAGAAACCCATTTGTTTCAAATCTTATTTTTCATATCACATTGCCTATGAAATGGTCCATAAGATCTCTGGCAGTTAAAAGGATCCATTTCCTTTACTTCAGTCTACTGCTCAGAAATGAAAGCTGTCCCTTGAAAAAAAGCTGATAATTTTTAGTGAACACTGACATTGATAATGAGTCCAATTTCATTGTGAACTCTCATGAAATAAAACAATTTCACCATTGTGAAAATTCTCTGTTGTCTTCATTTCTTACCAATTTGTAAATCATGAGTTGTTTAGAAGGATGGTAATCAGTAATGTACAAGAAATATTGTACTACTTCTTGAAAGCATATACATTGTGACTCGCTCAGTTAGGTGGGTAGGTTAATTTAGAATTGAGAAGTGAGTGTATTTCACATCCACTTGTACAAGTATTGGAAAATTCCTTTTTTCTTCTTTACCTGCATTGAGATACTTTTCTCAATCACCTGTGAACACTGATCAGCGCTCTTTGCACTGAAAGGGCACAAATTTGTCACTCAGTCCTTGAGTACCAGAGAAGAACACTTGAACCAAAGGGTAATACCCTTGTGCACCAAAGCTTTATTATATTTTTGATTACTGTGCATCCCCGTACCTAAAGCCAATAACATGGCACTTGTGCCATAGTTCTGATACCGTAGGTGTCCACTGACAAGTTTTCTGCATGAACCATTCTGTCTCAGTCCACTAACAACAACTACTGTGCAGTGGTAATCTGGTATCTTAGATAGTTTTTCTTCTTGGACAAAGCTTATCCGAAATCTTCTTTCTATCAGGCTACAGCAGCTTAGGGCTCCTTTTCTTTAAAGAGAGGCAAAGTAAATGTCTTACACCTGTAGGCCAGTACTGGTGTTCTGTCTTAGAAATTTTAGCACTGCTCTGATACAATGAACCCTTCTTTTTCTCCAACGGGTTCCACTTCAGCATAGGCAGGATGTCCAGATCCTCTTCTGAATTTCATTGCTGGCCATCTGCTTGGACGTCGCTGTAACAGCAACAGGAAAAAAATAAACTTTCAGAAAATGAAGGGTAGCACAATAAATTATTAATTAAAAAACTTTAACAATGCCTTGCAATTTCGATCTCTCCGACTAAAACCCACTCCATGTGGTTGTTACAGGAATGGAGAAGCACAGTTCAGCAGCAGCGAAAGTCAGAGGAATTAATCCCTTTTTAGGAATTTGTGGGTGATGGCCATTCTCAAAGACCTAAATAATTACCACTAGTCCTAGCAATGAAGTGGACCAAATAGCTCCTGCCTAAAACTGTCAATCAGTGGACCTGTGAATTTTGTCACACAAAGACGTGCTGATCCACCGGCCCCTAAAGGAACCGACCACTGCTCCTCTTTCCTAGTTCTTCCTAGGAACTTGTTTACATACCTACTCCATGGGAGAATGTGTAGCAGAGTCGATAGAAACTGTACTTTTAGAAATTATTCAGCAAAAATTCTGGCATGCTTATACAAGACTGCCAAAATAATGACTTTCTATGTCAAGTGCCATAGTTTCTACTTGAGTACTTTACATCAATGGTTCAAATAGAAGCAATCTTTTCATTTAAACTATTACAACTTTTGGGTACAAGGGTCTTAAAAAGTCGTAACCAATATTCATCAGGATCTTTGATGTCTGGTTTAAAAACAGCTAATAAACAGAGAAAAGAAATAGATCTTTCCTAGGGCAGAGAAAACAATTCCTATATGATTGTGATGCCTCTAGGAAGGAAAAAACGCTTTAAAAATCTTTTATTTTCAAACAAATTAATGTCTGGGAAGGCTCAGACTTTGAGCAACCAAGCTGAGATTCTGTCAAAAGGAATAGTTTTGAGGAAAGTAGGGAAACTCTTTCTTAAAGTCAGTAGGCAGAAAAAGCTCCCCTAAAATTATTATTCTCTATTGAAAATTTTATCTGTCAAATATGCTGACGCATATTTCTTTTCCTTTACTAACAACAGTTACAATCGGCTTGGAAGGAGGGCTGGTAGACATTGCAACCTACGTAGAAACATTGCAGGAAAATGATAGGAGAAACAGTGAAGATAAGTTATAGACTATATTTTCATTGACAGTTCAAAAATCTAAACTATGACCTTTCTTCTGAAAATAAACATTGCATTTGATTTTCTGTCCCCACTGTACCCCATTTTGATTGCCTTCTGATCACTAATGATATTGCATGTTGCTGAGGGACGGTGTTGGGGACAACAGAACAGCCATAGCCATGACATTATGCTGGGGCTCATGGTGCTGTTTGGCAGCAGCCACTAAACTGATCTTGTGGGACCACTTAATCTTGTTACCAACAAACCACATATCTGTCTGAGCATACAGCACAGTCTTCCTCAGTGCTCACTGTTAGGAAGAGACAAAATAAAAGCAACTCGTTCCTTTTTCTCCCATTGCAAGATCAGGTTACTTTTGAGGCATCCAGAGTTAAATTCTGTTTGGCAGGCAATTTAAAACCCCAGGCCTTTCAATGCAACACCTTCCTACGAAGTAGGAAGGCAGAACACTATCCTCTTTAATGGATGTCTTTTCCTAATAAGAAAACCATTTCTATTCAAACTTGAGACTTTTTTTCTACCTTAGCTTGATTCAGTGCAGTTTCAAAATTAAGAAGGACAGTTTGGTTACTGCTAAAGAACAAGGGTCATATTCTGTTCTCAGACTCACTAAAGTAAATCAAGAATAATTCAATTAAATATAAAGGACTTATTCCAGATTTACACTGGTATAAATGAGAAAATTTGACCGAGAGGTCTCTGATGAAAAGAGAAAATGAAAAACCGATGGAAAACTAGTAGGAAAAAATAATTAGAAACAGTCTCAAATGGCAGTATATAAGGATGAGTTGAGTTTTAATCTATTAAGCTGCTCCCTAATTTCATTTTAAGAGGTACCAATGATTAGTTTCTACTTCCTTGCTATGTTGCTGTTAGAAACTAAAGCTACTATTTTGGGCTACACTTTTTAATTGGCCTTTCCAGATGATGAAATATGGAGCAGATGTGTATCAGTTCTAATGATACAATACCATACAACATAAACATCAGATGTTGTTCCAGAAATAAACGAACAGATTTGAAGGTAATCTCCAATATTACAATTGCAGCTTTCTGTGGTTTCTCTCCATGCCTGAGGTGAGATTTTCCATTCCTAGTGACAGTCAGTTTAATTTCAACTTCTTTGTGTGCACGTAGGTACCGGTTGCCAGTTTTAAAAGAGAGGAGTGACAAGCTATCAATTCATTAACTTGTGTATTGACCCCCAAAAAGCTCTAGAGACATTATAGTTTTAATTGACAAAAACAAAAGTAACTTCATTTATATCAGGAGATACAAAACTCCTTGAGTTATTGAAGGAGCTCGGGAAATGCTTAATGCATTCTTCCTCTTTATTCTCTGCGAAGTAGAGTAGTAAGATAATGCAAAAAACCTAATCCCCCACTCTCCTTAAAAAAAACCCCAACCCTCCGATCCCCAAACAATATTAAAAAAAAGGGAGAAAGCAGGCTGAGTATTTTAACTAATTCCTTAGTTATGTCACCCCCTAACAGAAAAAAGGATGCTTCCTTGTCTGGAATTAGAACTCTCAGAGAAGACCCTCTGAGCTGTGGCTAGTGATCTGTAAATCCTGCTACCTTTCAGTGTATTACAAAGCAGGAAAGCAGGACTAGGATTTTTCTCACAGGACTGAAGCTTCCTTGGGTTCACTATTTTAAGGAAATAAGGATTAAGGAAAAGCACTTCTGACCTTACATGACCAGGAGGCAGAAGACACATGCCAGGATGCAGAAGAATAATTTATGACACGCATTTAAAAAAAGTTAGTTCCTATTCAAGATCAATAAGGTAAAATGAAAGAAATTAGCAGTTGGACAATCCAGAGAAAGTGAGATCTATCTTTCATGTTTCTTACATTATGCCTGTCTACACCACTGTTGGTGGCTGTGCAGTATACTCGACTACCTATAGCAATGCTAAGGCTAGAGCAAGTGTCTTTACGTAAATCTTGCAGTAGAGGCAGAACGGTTATTATTTGTCTGACTTCTGAGAAAAAAAAAAAAAGGAGGGCATTCCACCTCTGAATAGTAAAGGATGGAGACTGGAGTATGTTCTCACTGTTGTACAGAAAGGTCTCCAAGTGCATTCTCATGGTTGATCAGTTTCTTCTTTTGACATCTTTCAACCTGAGGGAATTTTGAGCCTTTAACAAAACTGATTAAGGCACCACTGTTTGCATGATGAGAATAATATGAATGAATGAAATAAATTAACATGCCATTACTGCACTGAGAAAAAAAAAAAAGTGTGTTTTCATTTGGTATTCTTCTCTCCTTAAAAAATGGTGTTGCCATTTACTTAGGCTTTTCAGTCACATCATAACAGATAAGAAATTTGTTTTTATTAGAGTGAAAGAATAGCAATTCAATCTCTGTGTGAAAAAAAGAAAAGGATAAATCCTTCTCTTTTGTACAAGAACTTCAGTGGAGTTTTTTTCGTCTGCATCAATAGAGAACTGGGTTGAAATGTTGCACAGACATGAAAGAAAACTATCGATTTTATTATGTGTATGCTGTTCCCTGATGGTTAACACAGTTACATCACTTGAGCCTGGAATACTGATAAACAATTCATTTTGATTTCTGTCACTACTATGGCATCTAAGCAGTATATTTATTATAATACGATTTAAAAATGAATCATTCAGTTCATGCTCATGTTTCACTTCAATTCAAACTGCTGTCACTAAGAATGAATGTCTATATCTTCCTGGTCCAGGCTTTTACCTAAGCAGTCCCCAGGTATGTCCCTAGTGACACTTCCAGTGGTTCTGCATCTTCACTACTGCCCATTAGAAAGTGTCCTGGCTCTTAAAAGTAAGGGAGTACTGATGGGGGTTATGAACAATCAGCCTTTTCTTTCATGTTTAGCAACTCTATGCTTATCCTAAGTTGGAGGAGTTTTCTGTAGAATCACTTATGTACAGTGGAGTTAAGCTGACTAAATGTCAGCATCTGCAATGTAGACTTCTGCACCTGAGGTAGCTATCTTTGAGGGAGAAAACCAGAAATTTATCTAATCGTAAAGGAGATGTCTCAAATAGGTCAGATGAATCATGGTCTAAAAAAGTTTGTTTCTCTCTACACTAATAAAAAGAGCAAAGGGAGATGATATTACATTTAGACATTAAAATTAAGTGAAAAGAATCTTTCCCGCACTCTGTGGCAAACTGTTAAAAGATTTCTGCAAATGAATGTATGAAACAGTTAACATGTGTTTCCAGCTAAAAACTTCCTTTGAATCAGCACTTTTGGAGAAGCAATGAATGCAATCATTTTATTTTTCCACAGGAAAATAATTGAAAAAAATGTATGTCCCAAAATAAAATGCCAGTGCACACAACAGCTAATGGAAAAGTGCCACGATGAGGACAATGAAGGATAGGAAAGAGAGGTGGAATTGTATCTATCTGAGATACATCTTTTAATTGTAGGCCCTGTGTAAAACAACAAAAAAAGTAATGGCAATAGTAGTTAAAGAAGCAGTTGAGTGACAGGCTAAAAACAAAACAGCATGACCTGCTAGGTGAGGTAGGTCCACTTCTTCAAAGCTTACACTACAAACACAAAAATACTTTCTAGATTTAGTTAAGCAAATTATATTCTGGAGACTCAATTATACTAGCCAAGTGACAAGACTAGTGACACATGCTGCTTTTGTCTTACCTCTATAAAGAAGAGGCTAGCCGCTGATGTTGGATGATGGTACATATAGACGGTCACAAGGATGGCTGCAGCCACAATGAGGACCAGGACTAGAATGCCAACAATTAAGCCGGCATGAAGCGTTCCACCTTTCTTCTCCGCTGCACTGTCGTCTGTGGAAGCTGCACAAATGGCACACCTATTAGCACAGTAACTTATGTCTTACCCATTCCATTTTACCGCTGGCAGCTGAGCATTTTCTTTTTCTGTTACATGTTCCTTGTTTTCCACAGCTCAAGTTGGAAAAAGATGTTAGATGTCTCTTTCCCACAACTGAATACCCTCATAGTCTTAATGAGCAGACATTTCCAAACGTTTTACTAATTCAGTAAACAAAATTAATATTCTTTCTTTTGAATGCAATCTGGACATTATCAAGTTCCTAATTACCTTCATAATGAATTTTGCTTTGATTTTCTCATAACATTATCACAGTTGCCCTACAGACAAAAAGTACTAATTTAATACATTTTGAATGTTGTATTTTTTTTTTAAAGCTTCAAGTTGAGACATGCCACAAATCCTTGTGAAGTCTAGCTGATAAACACATTCTGAAAGCCTGATTCATTATGTTGGAGAGAGGCTTTGAATCGCCCTGTGAAACTGAATCAGACAGTCAAAAGTGTAACAGATGGATGTTAAATGACCCTGCAATATTCTAATCTTGATCTGAATGGAATACTCATCATACCAAAGTATTACAGAAGACCATCCATTTACTAAAAACTTGATACCGAGAGGCTGCTCATGCTATGCTCCCACCAGGAGAAAAGAGGGCTGTCTCCATCACACAAGCAACTTGTCAGTGGGGCTTCCAAATAAGTGACTGAAAGTCTTTTAACAACACTGTAACCTTTGTGGAAAAAGTCTCTCAATAACTTAGCCAACATCTGTAGAACTGCTTGCGCTCGGGTGTGATTTCTACTTTGTACAACCTGGAGTATCACAGTAAATACAAACACAGTGATAAGCAACGATTCTTCAGCATCCTTATGCAGAAAAGAAGTGCTGTTCTATCCACCACTGCAGGCCAAAGAGCGATTCAGAAGCCCTAGGTTTAAGAAACACCAGCAGAGCACTGGCCATTTGGCTTCGCAAACTTACACCATTCTCTTAATATTCCCACTGCTTTCTGCCTTTCTGCTAATCCTCCAGATCACCTCCATGCCTTACTCCATACTAAATCTGTCTCTGATCTCACTTATAAGAATTATTCTTTTGATTCCACTTTTAAGTTTCCTCTCAAAATGTTTGTTTCCCAAGCTGACTATAATGAAAACTGTTGATTTCTACAATCCCCCTTTTTGTCGTGTCACCTCCCTGAACTATTTGTTTGGTTGTCTTTGAGTGTCATGGTCTGTGAGGTCAGGGACTGTGCCTTTTATTTGTTTGTTGAAAGCAACTATTGAATTATGGGTACCACTTCAAACAAGTTACAGTTATTGTTATTAATAGTAATAACAACAATACCAACAACAATAACAATAACTGTACGTGGTCTTTTACCATTCATCAGATTGTGATTAGAGCACTCCACACTAATACTAAAAAAAAAAAAAAAAAGAA
>VZSC01014170.1:474618-488614 GCA_013398225.1 Steatornis caripensis | reverse complement strand
ACCTACATACAGTGACTGTGGGAGGGAATAAGGGATAATCTAGGTCCTCATACAGTGTTAAATGTCTTGTATGAGGGGCAATAAAAGAAAATAGGAATGGTAAACCTCACTGTAACAGCTCATCCATGTGTGGCAGCACTTTTTCTCACCAGACGAAGGAAGGCTGCATGCAAAAAGCGGATTGCACAGTACCATTGGGACAATAAGAAGAAAAGGAAAATGAAGATGTACTCTCTTAACAAAGAGCTATTTCTAACTGTAATAGGGAAGTTAATCGATAGTAGGTGAAGAGATTAATAGAAATTTCCCCTCCTTTTGTCCATATTTCCTCAATCTGGAGTCAGGACAGTTAAAACTCTGCAGCGTTGCTCTGCTCTTTCCCATCAAGTCAGTAAGACAGCTTGTAGAGTAAGGAGCTGAGTTACAGAATCAAGAGGATAAAGAAAAGGAACCCAATAATTTGAGAGGCTAAACTAGGACACATGAGGCATTAACGAATCTAATGAAAAATTGCAAGCAGGACCCCCACTCAGGTACTGATTAATCCTGAAGGTATCTTTCCTATTACTGAAAAGTTCGTGAGTACCGGTTTACACAGCAACTTCAGTTTTAATTGTGCTGTGTGTGGGCATTAAGTTTGAGCCTAGGCATGCATAGGATCCAAGAACCAGGCCTCTCCCTGCCCAAATCCTACAAAGGCATTTACTTAGCTTCCTTAAAGCTTAGCTCACACACATATATAGGAGCTTTTTAAACAGAAAAGCACTGTCAACTCCATTTTATTTTTTTATTTTTATTTTTTTTTAACATGGTACATACAGAGAAAATTTCCAAGACATCATTGACATTGCAGTGAAAGAGAGCAAATACTGCCTGGGATGTGGAAGATGTGTTTTTCAAATGTATTCCCATCCAAAGGGCACTTAAAACACCTCCTGGTAGTTGTAGCACTATGTAGCAAAGGATGTAAGATTCGCAGAGAAGACAAAAAAGAAAGGTGATCCTAAAAAAAGGTTCCTCTCGCTTTCAGACAGAAGAGTCTTTTACTTGATATAGCTGTTAATAATTTATTAAATAGTTATTCACTTTCAGCTCAGAACAGATGAATGTATACAAGCTCCAGTCTTAATTTATGTTCATGCAGTATAATAATATTTAGTACTTGCACATATATTTCACACCACCAAGGAAATGCAAATTAAGCAATTGAAAGGCCATCAGGAAAGGCCTGCTTTATTGTACGTGCTCTGGGTTGGGCTAACAATTCCCAGCGATGAGCAGTTAGTCGTGTGAGCCACCCTACTGAGAAGTAACTGCTCCCCAGAAGGAGCAGGGGATTCATAGTTTGTCTGTCTCATAATTGTCTTTTAGACAGCTGCATACTCTTCAACTCTTCCTTTCAATGCCACATCGGTGCATCATAAACTACTTTATCGCTTGTACCCATTTTCAGGCCAATTTGCACTAAATGAGTAATTCACATTGTTACTGTGTTATGGTTGAAGGCAGAACATCATATTCTGCATATTAAAAAAAGCTGGACTTCAGCAAAGATCCTAACCACTCCGTAAAGGCCATCGAATTAATCCTCTTTGATTTGATATATTCTCAGTGTTTAGCATCCAGCTTTGCAAATGAGAATGCTGTCTCTTCCAAACAACAGAGGTGACAACTGCCTGCCCAGATTTCTAGTAGTTTAGGGCAGAGCATGGCATGTCAAATGCAAAAACTAATGAAATACAAGAAATGCTTTTCTTAAATGACAACAACTGTGAGTAACTTGTAATTTCCATAATCAAAACGCAGCTCATTGACCCCAGGGCTGAAATACTCATGAGAAATCGATTTTACTCTCTTTGTACGGAGACAATAAATAGCGTTGCCAACTTTGAAAATACTCTCTGCAGCAAAATCAACTGACAGTGCTTTTAAAAAGTCACCAAGGGAAATAGATAAAAAAAAAGGACACTGAAACTTTTCAGGTGCAGAAATCTTATTATCACAGCACATCTGCTGTTCCAGGCAAGGCTAAACCCACCGGAGGATATTTGTCTTATGACTAATCCTTTCCCAAAAGGAATTTTCTCAGTGGAATTTTCCCTAAACTTTCATTTTCTTGTGTTCAAAAAAGCAATTGTTGCATACAATATGCTCCATTTATAACCCCTCCCCAAATTCTTCCGTATATAAACCTTTTAAGCAGAAGGAGTATGTTAACATCTGCAAGGTTAGTCTGCTTCTCATTAGGTGCTGAATGACAGCACAAAACCAGCAAGTAACTTTTTTTCCCCAAATACAAGAGCATACAGTAACAACATGAAGTAACTGCTCTCCTGCTGGAATGCCGTTTAAAAAATAAAAGTGAAACCATAATAAAAATATTCTCATTGTTTGCATTATAAACACATAAAGACCATATAATCTTTGATTTTATATTACAATACTATGCCTCTAGTTAGAGTTGGGTTAGCTTCTTTTAGTGGAGGGAAAACAGAAACTCAAGGATTTATCATGAATGAAAATCTTGTCCTGGTTCACGGGGACTGTGACGCCAACGTTAACAGGAGCAAAGGTGCGTACAAACTGGGGCTGTTATTTAGAGTGTTTGTAAACACATCGTGGATACTTTCTCAATATCGTTTATCTCACTGTTGCATATTAATCATTGAGGTCTGCAAAATAATGAAATACAATGTTTCCTATTAACTAAATTTAAAGTTTACACAAAGTTTTTATCGTGATGGCTTTACATATGAGAAAACAAAACTGTGGTATGTACAGCTACACCTCTCATGGTACGAGATGGAAAAGAGTTTACTTACCAGAGATTAACATCTCTGTCTGAGAGCAGAGATACTAAAAAGTTTTATGGTAACATGGAGGTAAAATAGGTGAAGTTCTGTTATCTCCTGGCTAGAAACTTTCTTTTATATAAAGTGACATGGAACCAAGGACAAATGACAGACAAAAAGTAGAATTTCATTGTGTGGACTGGGAAAATAAAGCTTTGCTTTTCCCCTCCAAAACCCACGTAATTCCTTTTTACTCCTGCATTTTGATCAGGTGGTAAAAGGCTCTAATTCAAACTCACTTCTTACATGCATGTGCATCTTTACGGGATAAAATGTGATACCTTATTGAACGCTCCTGACCGACACAGCTATACTAACAAAGCCAGGGATATAGATGACATAAACAGCAGCAATCAGCCTGTAAGATGATAACTCAGTACTGAGCTTTGTTCTTTTCACCCCTCTTTTTACCAGATGAATGAATTTTCATGGCAAACCCCTGAATTTGTCACAAAGAGATAGAGAATAAACCCTGCATTTTTTGTCATATAGGAATGCTTTAAGATAAAACAAGTGTTTGCTGTTAGGTCACATGGCAGCAATTGGACGAATTCTTAATTTCGCCAAAACCCATGATTTTTTTAGCTGGTTGGTCACACAAATATGAAACTGTAGTCCGCACTCGTAGATGTGTTCTACAAACTGCACCCAAAATACTGTGCTCAGTTTTTGGCCCCTCGCTACAAGAAAGATATCGAGGTGCTGGAGCGTGTCCACAGAAGGGCAACGAAGCTGGTGAAGGGTCTAGAACACAAAGTCTTACGAGAAGCAGCTGAGGGAATTGGGGTTATTCAGTCTGGAGGAAAGGAGGCTGAGGGGAGATCTCTACCAAGGAGGCAACACCACCTTTCCATGTATTTTCTGTCCTCTTTGGGCAGCCAAAGAGCAGAAACCATCTCTTGCTGCATGGTCTGGGGCTAACTTGCACCTACAGATCCAAGTTCACTCCATCAGCCCTCTACCCTGTTACCTATGTCATTTCTAGCCTGGAAGCTGTATCATCCTATTTGCATGACCATGGCTTTGAGGGAATACGCTCCTGCAGAGAGGGAGGACATAATATTCAGGACAGCTGAGCACATAGCGTTACAGCCTACAAGGAACTCAGAGCCACTGGATTTCCCCCCTCTTTTTGGCCTCTGTTTACATCTGGAGTGTGAGTCTACCAGGACACTGTTTGTTTTATGGGGCAGGTATATGGTTCTACAAACCTAAGTTTTTTTCCTGTCCATAATGCAGACTGCTGAACAGATGATTAATGACCTACATACAGTGACTGTGGGAGGGAATAAGGGAATGTACATTTGGAAGGATTCTCCAGAGGCTCAGAGGAATCTCCATAAAAATGTTCTCTCTACCTCTTTTAGAACAGCCTGCTGTGGACTTAGCTTCTTCATGGTAATGGAGTGTGATTTTCTTGCTTTTGTGGGTTCATTCCCTTAGCATTTGTTAACATTTTGAGGTTAAGCCATTGCTACACTTTACTTGGTTTCATGATGATTTATAAAGTTATGGCTCAGCTAATGCTTTAAAAATTGTTTTCCATTTGCATGTAAGGAATAAAAGGTGGTCTTTGAGCAAGAATATTATGAACTGTAACCTGCAAATTCTGAATTCAATATCTGGCTTTGCAATCAATTTTCTCTAAGACCCCGGGCAACTCAGGAAGTCTCTCCAAGACTGATCAACTGCTTAGCGCAGCAAATGGATGAGAATGCACTAAAATCAAATCCTTCTGTTTATAGGATGACAGCACTCTAAATCTGTTAGCTAAGGACTTTCATTCTTCTGCTGTAAAATATCACCTAACGCTACAACAGTTGTTGTCAGTATTAATTTTAGTTTGAGTCGCTTGAGGCCATTTAAGCTATTACAGTACTGAGTAGCATCAAGCAATGGCCATCACAAGGCTCAATATAGTATCATATCGTACCACGCCATTTGGCCTGGCAAGGCAGCTGACTGTTGCTAAATCTACGAGAGTAGAAAGTTACCAGATTACAATAGTTTCAATTTTGTCAGCCCATTGACTCCACTTAACCCTACTGAAAGCAAACACAAGACCTTCAGGTCAAGCAGGCAACAGCCTCTCAAAACCTGTGTATAATGCTTCCAAAGTTAACTACCCTGACATCTTTCCCACCTTGTGCAGACAGAGGAACGTCAGGTACTGCAAATTCAATGCAAAATGTACAACTATATTAGTCTTCTTTCACTTAACCTCCATTTTCCTCATCCTTCACAGTGACCCATGCACAGTGATGTCAAAGATGAGTAAGCAATGTAGAGGAGAATGCAGGAAGTTACTGACTGCAACTACTGGATCAACTGGCCGTAGAATAGTTGGTTAAAAAGACACAAGATCACAGGAGCTTTGTGTGCCCTAACTGTCACACTGCCACAACACTGTGACAGAAACAAGAACAGATGATAAGATAAAACATCAAGTAATGCAGTCTTGTCTTAAAAGTTTATCCAGTCTATTACATTTAGCCCTCCATAAGATCTCCATTTCGATCTACAAGTGGTTTTCACATTAACCCTTTGGGCTGGTACAAAGCCCAGAAATTATAGTTGTCCAACAAAATCAGTTAAATGTGTGCCTTTAGAGGAAAGTCATGACAACTGTAAGAGCAGATACTGTATATCATTTTATATCTGGCTTAGAAAACCAAAGACAAACTGAACTGGAATAAGTCAGACTTCAATCTAAATGAAAGAGTCTACACATAGTTTTTCTGGTTTAGATAAACTGTTTTAACATCATGCTGCTTTAACCTAATGTGGTATTTAATGCCTAATATGTCAAAATGTTCTTTTGTGCTACAGGCAGAAAGTGACATTTGCATTCTAGGGGATACATTCCAGTGCTACTGCTTTGCAAAACCTCTGCCATTATTTGATTGACTTTCTGCAGATTGGATTGGTGTTTTTTACATATTCTGTGATGATAGCTGTAATAAGATGGTCACAGCAAAATTGGGATGCGTTGGAGAGGAAAGAAATTCTGGAAAAAATACAAATGTCTTGTTCTAAGTAACATTTAAGTACAATCCAAAGTACCATGAAACAAACAAAAAATAACACAATTTATTAATGCTACCAATTTCAATGTCCTAAGAATACAGATTATTAATGTGTTGATTGTATTTTTTTAGCCAGAATGGATGAGTTCAGCACTTTTCATATGTATTTGCTTTAAAAACAAGCATGTAGCCCACTGGCCATTTCATACAACATGTAGAATACATTTGTTCCTGTGTCTGATGCACAAGGGAGGTGGCAATATTTATGCCAGAGGCTGTCGTTTCTCCAAGCTTATGTTCTTGGATTTGGAAGGCTCCATTTCAATAAGGTATCTGCCAGCAGGCACCGATGTAGTATCATATTGAACTCTAGCAAGTCTGTGTATGCTTTCCTTAAGACACAAGATTTCCCGGGAAGGGAGAACTTGAATTACACTGGGGACATCATTTCATGTTTCTTATAGCAACAAACTATGGTAGATTCCATACTTTTTCCTAAGTATAATTCTTTCCTATTCTGAGTGCTACAGCTGAACTTGCAGAAAGCGGTGAGCAGCATTTAGCAAATTGCTTGGGGTCTAAAGTTCAACTTTGATCATGCTTTGATCATACTGAAGAAAACAAGAGAGAGCTCTAATATATCTCGAGACCTGTCTCTAACTAGTGCTGAGAATAGACTACTGAAAAATGACAGAGGACGAACAGGTTGGAAATGTTCAAGAAGAAACAGAAAATAAAATGTGGGGATGTATCAGCATTTCTTAGCATGTAATCTATGGTGTGAAATACAGTATATGGGAAGACTCACCGACGTATTTGAGCTATGTTTTATTTGGTCCCTTTGGAATCTTCCCCCCTACCTAAATATAAGAAAAAGGGTAAAAAAAATCTGATAAACTCTGCTTACAAGGCTTTTTCTGGTTTACTTTACAGTCAAGGTGGCTAATTGTTCTTCTTGAATCTACCTTTCTTCATATTCTTACCCTACGAACACATTTCTATCCATCACCACCTATTTTGCTTATCTCTATGCTCTGATACTTTTTTCTATGTCGTCTTCTATTGTCGTCACTACTGAAACCATTCCAAAGCTGCTCCTTGATAAGAAATATTTTATACAAGCAGCATAATAGTACAATATAGATAAAGTAAACTTTATGACAAGTTGTCTCCAAGAAAATCTTTGCTTGTCTAAAATTGTACGAACCCTGTAATTTTAAGTGAGTATCAGCAGTTTCGAGTAAGTGCAACATACAGAAGTAAACATGTAATTACATAATCCATAACCTAATCTCAACAGGATTTTTGCAATAATGGTAAAAACCTTTAATCCTCCCTTTTTCAAGAGAGAAAAGTTAAAGAAGAGGTCTGAATCTTGGCCTGCCAGGTTTCTGGACAGGAATGGAAAAAGAACGCATTAGCTAAGACACCCTGAAGAGTTAATTTAAGGAAACCTTGGGTACCTACACGTAAAATGTCTACTCTTAGCATGTCATTTAGATTTTTCTCTGCAGCTGATAGAGCTAGGCACCTCTATATAGTAACTTATCCCACTTTGGGTACTTCTTTTAGGATAGCATGAATGTTTTCTTCTTGCCTATTGTACTGGCTATGACAAAGGCCCAAAAGAAGAGCTTGTGGCTTTCTAACACCAGACGAGGTTAAGCTTCTGGAAGGCCATTTCCTGCATCTAGGCCAAGATCTGACAATAAAACAAAGCCATACCCTGTGGATCTTATCCCTACCAAGGTCCACTTTGAAACATTTTTAAACCACCATGACGATTAGATTCAGCATTGTTTAATTTAATGGGTTTTTACTTTAAAATTGGAGAGGACTCAGCTAATCTGTAGAGACTTGTTAACCTGAGTTAGCTAGTTTGGACTGTGTGGTCATAATAACTTTTGTTCTGTCGAAAATACTTGTTTTCCATAAAGAGGCTGGCTTGTCTCTTTGTTGAAATAGGTCTCATTTTCAAGATCACTTAGAAACTTAACGTATTAGAAAAAAATAAGTTAGATGATTATTATCAGGCATGAACTAGTGCTCAACACGTTGCAGCTGGAGTTCAGGGAACACAACAAAAACAGGACTGAGTCTTCTCCATAATTTGTCAAGAATTGTTATGGTAGGATGAGCTCAGACTGCAATTTTGAGGGAAATTAAGAAGACAGATGACTAATGGGAGCTAGATTCCAGGCATAGGGAACTATTTAAAAAAAAAAAAAAAAGCTGTGAGTAAACTTATCACTATACATAAGGTATGTAAAAGTACTCTTCTTTCCAAAATTTGGGTCTGCATTTTGTTAATTTCTTACCAAGTTTCCTAATCTTTCAAGCTCAAATTAAGCTCTGTATAGCAGTAATGTTAATCCTGTACATTGCTAATGCTCATATCTAGACCATTTTTGAAAAAGTCCACCACAGAGCATAAGCAGCAAGGCACAGACATTTCCTCGCACTACATATGCTGGGATGGACCTGTTCACAAATAAATAAAATGGCTTTCTCCCTCAGGTAGATGGTTTTTGCATAACTTTACATTTCTGTAACAGTAATGTTACAAGCATCTTGTATGAATGAGAAGTATAGCATTTTCTGTGTACACTTTTGAACACACATGAACTTTTCTATTGAGTTATAAAGCTGAAGGACTGAGAGAGACCCATGGTAAACAAATAATCACGATAAGGTGTCTGAAAAGGTAAAATAAAATCTCTAGATGTGCTGCCGAATCATCTAAATCATCCACCAAAGAGTTCTCAACAGGAAAATACTGCATTACTGTATAGCTACAGCCAATTTCTCACAATTTTTATGAAAAATTAGGCTTTTAAACTGTTTAGTCAGCTGTGTTGTGTAATAAGAAAAAACCAACAGAATCTGCAACTAATAACAAAAATACAAATTTGTAGTGCTGGACATATCTTAAAACTTACAAAATGCTTGCTATTTTAAAAAGAACTAAGATTTAAAACAAATGTGATAGCGTGTCAGCTGTATTTTAAAATTTAATGGGTATGTATTTAAAATGTATTAGGCATCTATCCCACGTCTATGAAGAAAGAAGGAAGAAAGAAAAAAGAGAAACAAGGAAATTTGAAATGTATGCTAAAATATGCCACATAAGATTGTGGGTGAACTACACAGTAACTTGCAAGCAATTTTCTCATGTAATTAAAAGGTCAAAGCAGTTTACTCGAAATTTAATTTAAATTTAGTTTCTGCTTTATAACATTTGGTTTCAAAAGTTCCAGATAGAGGTGAAATGCAGAATTTCTATAGAATCTTTTTGTTGTACCTAACCAGATATTGACTGCTATAATCCAAGGACACATCAAGTTATAGGCTGTCATTGAGCAAATATAGCTTTGGTTTTCCATTATAAAAGGTTCCCTTTCATTAGGGTTTTAAAAGATCTAGTGTGAGAAAGTAAAGACCCTGTATTCGTGACCTGAAATAATCTACCCTTTATGAAAGGCTGACAAATCACAGAGAATCAAAGAACGTGCCTGCGGCTGCAGAGGTTTTATCTGAGCCTAATCTAGGGGTCACTGGAAAACTCAATGCATAATTGAAGACTCATCAAAAAGAACTTCTCAGATTAAAAGCTACGTTTACTGTGTGAATGAGAAATCCTGGTGTGCTGCTTTGCTTCCATGTTGTTTGAAGTCAGTTTCTTTTTAAAAAAAATTCAAGAATAAAAGAAACAGCTCAAGGAATTTGAATAATCACATCAAGTCCTGGTTTGTCATTCTGAAATGCAGCAGCTTTCTGTGCAGAAATGGACTTTCTACACTTAAGTGATGCCACAAACCCTACCATCTCACTGTACCACAGCCATCCCTCCCTTGCTCCATTATTCATCATTCTGTTTGCTTTCACAGCAATTTTCACAACTTCTTCTTTTCAGATCTTGGGCAAAGAGCAGACAAGTGAAAAAATAATCCTGTTGCAACTCCCAAACCAAAAGAAACCTGTAACGTGTTTTCTAAAGCCCACCTTCTGAATTATTGTGTATGTAACAGTACACTATTCTGAGCTTTAATGAGATGCTCGAGATGGAGAGCTGCCTGGTCCCAGGCCAGCCACCTGCCATCGAGTGATGGCTCACCAAGCAAAGCATGGGTACAGCTTGGCTGGGAACGCGCCTTGTATACAGAGCAGACATGAAATGGGAGTGAAGTGCTGACTGATTCACCTTGTCTATTGATCTTTAAGAGCACTGAAGCACTTCTTACAACATAATAAAAAGCAATTTGATGTCAAGCAGAACAAAAATAAAGAATGGTTCAGGGACATTCCTGTAGACAAAATGCCTAAAAGTACCACCTAAATTTATAGGTGACCTTATTCCAAGGGTCCACTTACATGTCAAAGCAATGTCAAATGACAACACTGCCAACAAACGGACAATTCAATACCAGTACTGTATGCGACCAGCTATGCTGTGGTTAGTGACAGCAAAATGACAGAGGAGCGACTGGCAAAGAAGGGGATGGCAACTGCCACCTGTGGTGCTAGCAGACCTCTAATTCAAGGGATGGAGAAAATAATGTCTGAATATTAATGAAAAACAAACAACAGGAAAACAGACCAAAAGGCTAAGTAGCATCTGCACACTGTATTTTTTCAACACTTGAACTATTCTTTGCGAGGGGCCTGAGAGACCATTACGCTTTAGCTGTCCTGACCTACTGCACCTGAGACCTCTACCCCTGCAGTTGGGGATTCCACGTAAACCCAAGCCCAAGCCTAAACCTAAGCTATGCTGTAGGTGTACTGGTAGTCAGCCCTATCTTTGATCTTGTCTCCTGGACCAGCCTTGGATCTATATTGAAGGTAGATTGTCTCCAGTTCTGTCCCTGGCCATGTCTCCATGGACATACCTTGGAGCTGTGTTGTAGCCTTATCTCTGGCTCCATCTCTTTTTTCTGCTGACCAGACTCCTTGTACGGACCTGGTTCATCATTTCACCTTCTCTGGGACTGCTGACAGGAGCTGCTTCCTTTGGTCCTTGCCTGAGCTGTGCTGCTGGCTGCTGTACCTCACCTGCTCCCTCAGCGCCCCCAGCCTTGCCTTGCCGACCGGGCTTCCTGCCTTGACCCAGGCCTGCCTTATCACTGCAAACTTGGCTGATGATCACTAGTCTGCAGCTGACCTCGGCTGCTGTCCCTGAGCTGCTGGACTCACCCTGCGCCCTGCCCGCGCCTGCTGTCACGCTTGCTGCTGGTTCCCCTGCCCCTGGGGGAAGCTCAGTGCTCCCTGCCTAGAGGAAAAGCAATCAGAGCCAATAATATTCCCCTTATATCAGTGGAAATATAATTTATTTCAATTTGCTCAGCAAATCATCCTCTGCTTTGGCAGACCACACTGAAGCCTGCAGAAATCAACCTAAATCTCTGCTGTCTCCTCATCACGCTCTACATCAGCAGTGAATATAGACACAGCCTACACCTAATGACCCAGTCCTATTCTAATGAACAGCAAAATTCTCATCAACTTCAAAACAAGAAGGAACAAACTTCAGTTCTCAGTCCTTGAACCCACAAATAAGATGACAAAAGCAGTCCCCTGCAGAGCCTCATTTAACAGAGGCCTTTATCAGTAAGACAAGGTGATCTTATTAACTTGCACAGGGAATGTGCACAGAGAAATACAGGATCTCTGTGAGTACAAAGACACAGAAATAAAATGGATACGTTTATTAACAAAATGTCATGTAATAATTCACTACTATGAATGAGTTTATAACACAATATTATTATTTAGAACGAGCATCATGTCCTCTCTTAATACAGTTAAATAATATTGTATTATTATAGTACCATTAATAACTGTATCATACAGTTAAAAATCTACTTAATATGTCCATATTTGGAAGTTAATTAAACCAGCTGTTTCATTAAAGTTATAAAGTTGTAAATGTTTAATCTACTAAGCAGTTGCTAAGCTTATTTGCCCTGCTGGTCTTCCACATAGATGTGGAAAGCTGAAGTCCTTTAAGAGTCTGGTAAAAGCTATTTCTACAACCTGATTTTGATTAATGAAGTTCAGTGGCATATAATTTCACAAACTACTGACAATATTTACAGACAAAAATATCATCTCTTACCTCCATTGTCTTTTAGATGCAGCGCTATCTTGGTGTCATCTATAAAGGAAATTCAAAGTTATTTGTAGGAAAACACATTTTTCTAGGTCATGAGTAATTTTAGGAATGACTTTCTAATGTGAAAGAAATTTCACAATTAGAAAATTATTTGGTACTCAACTCAACTTAGTTCCTCTTGATGAAAATCATGAAAAGGTCTGCCAGTTTTAAATCCTATTTATTTCTGTATTCCTCTTCTTGTTGTGAGCTTTAATAACCAAAATGCTTGGGAATAATGCTGCTAATGCAGTTCAAATCCTGCACCACCAGTTTCTAAACTTCTCTTGCTGCAAATAAACACAGCCTTTCTTATCAGTAGATTCCCACCTTGAAATGCCTTCAGTGCACATTTTCCTGTCACAGGCCACTTAAAAAATCTGCCTGTACCTGGTATATTTTCTAGTGTTAACATACTATTCCAAGAGAAAACTCCCCCCGCCCCACGCCATCCCTTTCCTAGATGCTATTTGATTGCTTTGAGTTAGCCTTTCTACCCAGCTGAATTTTCCCCAGAAGCAGGATATCTCAACCACAGAACGGTAAGATTTAAGCAGCCAGTGCAACAAGGGTGAGGACTGACACACCATCACTTAGCCGGTTAATTTGGTTCAGAAGCCTACAGAAACTATTTCACAACAGCGAGCACTACATTAAAAGAACAGTGTCAACTGACTGAAAAAAAGTAAAGAGGCAAATTTCAAAGAGGTTTTTAATTTGGGTTATCTCTAATTTTCACCTGGCTAAATAGAATGCCCAAAGGGGCTCAGAATTCACTACATCTGTGAAGGGAGTTTCTTCGCTAGCTTTAGCAGGGCCCTCTCCATCTACTGTTTCAACATGTTTTGGACTATGGTCTGATGGTTAAAGGAACAGAAACAACTCATTGTAACCACAAGTCCTCCAGAAGTCTGCCTGGCTTGTCTCAGCGCCCCCAGCACTGCCCGCATCTCCAGTGCTCATCCTCTTTGCACCTTACTGTTGCGAGAGCAAGTTGAAGTTTAAAAGCAGTACCAGATACAGCCGTGACTGCAATCCCCCACTCCTTCCGCTGCCCCAAAGAGAAAAGGTCAACACGAACACATACTTGAAGGAATTAAATTTCTTCAAGACTTGTAAATGACGTGTTTGCACTATAGAATAATGCAGTGTATACACTTCACCTTCTGTGGGCAAGCTAGTTGGCAGGTGGGAATTGGTGGATCCTCTGGTGGTCGTTAAAAATCTGAACTTTGTGGTGGTTGGCAGAAGGGTAGTGGTGGAGTATGAAGGTGTTTCTGTTGTGTCTATATTCTTCTCACAAATCTTATCTTTTGACTGTTGGGAAGCAACAAAAACAAAGAAGAGGAAATTAATTCTCAGTGGAGACTGTCACTGAATGAAGAATTTAAACATGGACAAGCTGTCAGGGTAAAACGAATGAAAATGGAAACACTAAATCAAGGAATTTCAAGAGCTTTTTCTTTTCTTTTTTTGTTCTTCCTTTGAAGCGCTCTACACAGCATTCAGCAACATATATTTTTCATTTAGCTGCAAAACTTACAACGCTCGATTGTTAATGACAAGGCTTCAAAGCCATCTCTGAATGTCAAACATGTTATTTTCCCCAATCAGATTTTAAAATCTAATATTATCATTCAAATTTTTACTCTTTTGTGAATGCTCAGTCATTGGTTTGGGTGCCATAACACATGTTAAAAAAGATACATAGGAATTAAACTGTAGCTTTCCATAGTGAGTAATGTGTAGTTAACTGGAGCATTTAATTAGGCTTTACATGCCGTTATCACAGAAGAATATGCATATATGTGTAAAACGTGTGCATGTATTCAGTCTATAGAATATTTATATACCACACTATAGAGCCACACTTTCATGATATGCCTATTAATTCTACGTAATATTAAAATTTCACATATTATATGTGTATATAACAATTATTATATAAAATATAAGTATTATAAAAT
>VZSC01014170.1:441254-474455 GCA_013398225.1 Steatornis caripensis | reverse complement strand
AGTATTATAAAATATATTAATCATACAAATGATTATATTATAGTAGCACACTATAAATACTATTCACCGTCTTATCAAAATTGAACTCTTATTTTCATGGGCAAATATTTCGATACAAAACTCAAGCTGTTTGTTTTTTTTTTTTTTTTTAAACTTCTGGACACTTTTAAAATTCTGCAAGTGTAATGAATATTTTCTTTTATGGACCACACAGTTTTACAGGAAAATACATCCAATTAACTAACAGCAATATGGGAAATGCCTGTAACTCCTGCGGTCCCCATTAATTTTAATGAGAAGCGGAATCCTGCAAAGCCTGTTCATTTTGTTGAGATCTAGCTGTCAAAACCCTGTGGGTGTTGTCTTTCTTTTAATATGTATGGGTATTTTATCGTCCTTTGTTTTATAAGAAACAATACATGACATTAAAAAAGGATCAGCACCTGCAGTATAACTATTCTTTAAATTTCTTCATGTTTTAGCTTGAAAAACACTGTTGATTTCACTGATGCTATTCAATCAAAATTTAGCTCAAAATATATATTACAAAGAAGGAAATATAAGTATGAGAATCCTAGTTATTCATCCTCTTGAATGACACATCTAAGATTAACCTCTGTGTGCTAATTATTGATCCTTCATTGAACTCTAGCAGTCAGCTCAGGCATCATTCTGGAAGATGCTAAGTAAGCTGTTGCTTCCACACCAGAGAGCCTGAAAGCTGGACTGTGAGCAGCAATCAAGTAGCCTGAAACTGTGTGAATTGAACTATTAGTTTCTCAGATACACTTAGTTTATCAATAATTTGCTCTCAGATCATGTACTAAGCCTTGGAGCACTAGTTGTTTCGAAACAAGATGGGAGAAGCAGAATGGGATGCTACTGCCATGCAGAAAGCAGTTTTTAGATAACTTCATCTACAGGCACAACTGAGTCCCAGCTAATTATAATCTAGATTAAAGCAATAGAAAGGTTGTGCACTATAACAAGAAATACACCCAGTTACTTTTATTTTTATGCTCTTGAAAATGTTTTCCTCCACCGACAAAAAAATCTCATAGAAATTCCATTCTTAAATCACCAGTTTACAAACCGCAAAGCCCATGTAACAAGGCAGGATGTAGGGTGCAGTTATTTTGCAATTACAGTTATAATACAAAAAACCCTCTTCCATCAGACTGGATTTATATCATTAATTCTCTTTTCTCCTACTGCAAATAAAACAGAACGTCCTTTTGTAACTAGACACTTAGGGTTACGTATTGCCCACAGTTTCACCTGACATTATACTTCAGGAGGGCCATGTTGCTGAAACTCATGATAGAATGTAGCCCTTTCAGCCAGAATGGAAAAGTAATGGTTTTTATATGGCCATCAGGAGATTAAAAGTGTCACAAATTAATTTCTTCCTACTATGACGTTCCCCAAATGAAAAAAAAAACTGCAAAAAAAAAAAAAAGAACACTTAAACCAAAACACCTTCTAAAGGGAAGACATTGAGAAAGTAAGATATTTATTTACACGTATTGAGAGTGAACTGCTCTAGCCCAGGAGCACCTGAGCACCTCTTTTAGAGGAGGCCTGTAGTCCCTGTTTGACAGTGCACCACTACCACAGTCCCACGCTTTTCTCATTCACTCTTGGCATCCCCAGGAAAGCACATCCAAATGTCTTGTAGGTTTGTTTTTGGTTTTGTTTTTTTTTAATATCTTTGAATTAATTTATGTAATTTCTTCTGTACTAAATGATTTGGCCAGATTTCATAAGCAAAATGCAAGACATGCAGTGCCTGTTTTTCACTTGAGACTGCTCTGGCAGAAGGTTTTCTGAGATGAGGAACAACAGTTCCTTCCCCTTTTCTGGCACGAATCAGAGATCTAAGAGAAAAACGGTGCGAGGACATTGTTTTGAGGCTGGCTTTCTGGTATTTTTATTTTTTATTTAAAGTATTTTCTCTGAGATAAAATTTTTATTTTGTGTGCATTTTATTCCCTGAAATGGGGAGTAAAATTGCTCAGCCTATTTTTCTTTATTATGCCTTAGAGCATTTCCACTGAATTATAAAGATAAGTATAGCATGTCTTTGGCCTTGAAAACATGCTTCATAATATGAAAAATTTAATCAAAAACATCCTAAATATATAAATGGCCTCTGATGGGCTGAGGATATCAACTACTCACATACCTCTTCAGGGCAGCCACTGTCTACCCAATCTTGCCGGTGACGGTCAAATCCACTGGAGCATCTTTAAATGATGAAATAGATTGAAGTTTTCCAGATGGAAATAGGAGGAAAACAAGAACAAGAAAGGAAGGGAGTGGAAGAGAAGATAATGAGAGAGAATAAGTAAATGATGCGATTTATTTTAAAATCCGTATGATTTATGTGGTATTACTTGTATTCAAGAGGCTGTTACTTGCAATGTGAGTCAATCATTTAATCCACTTCAGTGAAAGGCATTTCAATGAATTAGTTATTTTAGGTGTTGGGTTGCTTTGGTTTTTTTACATTTATAGTTTTTAAATAGAAATGTCTCCCTTCCACTGCATAATTATTCTTGTGCACCAAGCCATAGCATTTTTAATTTTGATGTCAGTCACATGGGTGTAAATTGGCTTAATTATTTCTGTCCAGACTTTCTAGCCAGGAAGATTTAATCCCACAAAGGATGTAGTGAACCAGTCACTGCTTTTGTCAGGCAAGGTGATCTGAGACGTCAAGATACACATATAATGATGCCATCAATGTTCTCAGATTTAGATAACAGCTCCTCTGAACAGCCTTAATGACAATTACAGAATACTATACAGCTGCTTCTACCTCCTCACTAGCTGCAGAAAACTTGTTGCATGCATATTTCTTATCAAATTAGGTGAGGTTAATAACCTGATTGCAATATGCTGTCTCATTTGCAATACGTAGCAAAGAAATTTTAAAGCAACTTGTAACACTTTACTATAATGGTTCCCTTGGCAATCCCCATCTCACAAGAGTGTTTCCAGTGTTTATACAGTAACTTAGGGTTTCCTAGAAAACAGGTAGCATTACAAACAGAAAGCATTATTAAAATGGCAAGCAAATAACAACCATGATGTCTGACTTTGAAAGAGATTCTCCCCAGTTAGGGTTTTTAAATTTGCTTTGTTTTGTTTTGTTTCTTGTTTTCTGCATTCTTTTCCTGTAGCATTTTCTTATGAGACAGGATGTCATTTGTCATCCATGGTCATAACCTACCTGACTGTACAGCAAATAACCTTCTCACTGTATTTTAATAAGACTAAGCAAGCAAATAAGGCCACTGTTACGATTAGCTGCATTTATGGGGTAAATTTTTTTGCAATGAACTGAAAGATGCCAAGATACGCCAAGTACTACCTTACTTCAACCAAGGCAAATAGGTGCATTTGGAAGAATGGAACGGTGGAATAGTTTTTACAGTAGGAGAGGATGTTATGAGAGGATGTAAACAATGTTAACAACACACTTGGGATAATAAACTTCTCCATATAAATATTCTGAGCAGAATCTACAATGTCTTTGACAAAAGATTTTGAGAAAATGTTGATCCTCTTGTTAGTTGTACTTGCACTGATCCACATCCCATCATTTGCAATTTTCAACTGTACTGAATACTCACAGATATTACATTTCAGTCATACTGCTCTGGCTAAAATCTAATGGATTTGAGGATATTCTATACATAGGAAAATCAAGCCACATTTTTGATATGACATCAAGCCACTCCATAAATTCCTACAATAGAGGCAATTACTGCAGTTACGTATCTGTGCTAATTCAGACCCAACTGTACTTAGACCTAGTACGGGTTAATGACCTTTTATCTTAGATTTTTTCTTGTATCTAAATGGTGTCAAACTTAAGACCCCAAAGATTAAATGAATAAAAGCTTATCCCAGGTGCACTCATTTACAGTTCTTAAGTCTTTTCTGACAAACTACTGAAATATGGTGGCAAGTAACATTGCTGGGATTGATTTTTTCCCCAGGAATTAACAAACTACCAAAAATTGAATGCAACATGCAAGGACTTGGAATGGCTCTTTCAAATATCTGAGAGATTCTTCAGATTACCCTATGTTAAAGAAAAATACATTAAACCCTGGACACTGTTTATTTAACATTTTCTATTGATGCAATGGTGAGTCCAAACAATATTATCAGAAAGCAGCTTTATCAGGAACTACACAGGCTCCAAGCAAACCTGTTTGTGAACTTCCTTTGAGCCATGTGTCAATGAGATGTCAGCCGTAGCAGATACCAACATTGCTCCATTGTTGAGTCAGAATTCTGGGAACTGTCATTTCAGTGCATCATCCGCTCTACCGAGTGCATTTTTAAGACCTTCATCTAGTAGCATGGTGATAATTCTCTGCTGCTATTAAAACATTGGAGCAGATTTGATTAGCTATGCCATTTATGCCATCTGTCAACATGGCCATTTTATAACAACTTCATTTTCAAGTGATGACCAAAATCAGCTCCTAGCAAAGCAATAACAAAGATGTTCCAGGAAATGAGAATAGGGACATTCATGAAATGTAAGGAATTCCAGGATTTGTGTGCAACTCGGGAGTACTGGTGCAGGGAGCAAAGGGAGAATTAAAGTCTCTGCATATATAGCAATGATGATTTGGCATAACTAAGGCAGCTGAATCTGGGTAACAAGAAATATGTCAGAACCCTTTCAGTAAACTGTATGTAGGCAGAAAGGAGATGGAGATGTCATCAGATCTACCAGATGCCATTTACCTCTACCTAGCAGAGAATATTAAAATGACAAGAAGTCCATTCAGTGCATGAACTGAAGTGCTTCGCTGCTTCTCTTTTAAGAGTTCAAAGAGGATTGATAATAATAATAAATCAAATACTCTGCATACAGAAAATTCATCAAAGTTTGACCTGTAAAAGCAAAAAACATAATGGAAGATTACTGGGAAGGGAAGCGACAAAGTTTGGATGGAAAAATCTTTTCACCAGGTTGAGTTGGTATAAAACAATCAAGAGCATTAAAGTGCACAATACATATCCATTAAACCAACTATTCCCTAAGGGATTTTTTTTTGCCAGGATACCTGTAACAGCATATGAAGAACGGATTTCTGGGAACTGAAGGGCATTCCAGAAATCTGAAATGATTTCTTAAATACTATGAAATTACTCAGCTCAGTTAAAATGTTTATTAACTACTCTAAATAAAAGGTTAATCTGGAAAATTAAACAGAAAATTGAACAGACACAACTCTTTTCTGCCTTTAACCACTAAGGAAGGCCCATCACATTAGGAAAAGATTAAGACACTTGCTACGTTGTTTGAATCACTAAAAAAAGAGTTAGAACATTTTAAAGTGGAATTTATTTCTGAGCTGAGGGAGATAGGAATATAAATATAATACTATAAATATAAAAATATAAAACTAAATATATATATACGTAACATATTTTAAAAAATTAAAAATACTGGAAGCCTTGGACTTTGTGTCTGGCGAACTGAAAAAAGTCCTAATTGTGGAGCCATTTTTGGAGGAGAAAAGTACTATCTTTGTGGTCAGTCTGACTTTGCCTCCCTTTACTGCAGAAAAGGCTCCATTTTGGTTCCTCCATCCTTCAAATAGCACTTTCTTATACACTGTTCTGTCTGGGAAAAGCCTGTATTTTCCTGCCTTTGCTATTTTCCACTTTCCCTTGTCACAAATGCAAAGTGCTTATGAAGTTCATGTGAAATGTCACTGAGTGACTGTGGTATGAATTTGTAAGGTATTTGAATTGTATCAGTGCTTAGGATCTAGCTCAATACACCTAATCATATATCTGAATTCAAGCATAAATGCATTGTCTATATATATCCTTTACTTAAACATATTGCTTAATTAAACTGTACTTTAGAATAGGATGACAATTTGAATTGTTAGAAGAGGATTTGGTCCCACCTTGCTGTTATAAGTTAAGAATAGTTAAGGTGATTTGCTAATATAAGGATTTTAAACATATGACACTACAAACAGCCTGTATTATTTTAATGCTTATGAAAAAATCATGTAATCACATATTTATTTATTATTACATATATGAATTACATATAATTACAAAGGCATAGCTAATACTTAGTGCAGCATATCTGTGTCTGCAGCACTGAACTCCATCATTGTCTTTCAAAATTTCGTGCCTTTCAAAATTTCCAAAAATCAGGTGATGATAAGGCGGATCAGAAAGTGGCATAAAATTTCAGCAGGCAATCTTCAACCTGATGATGGTTCCACAATTTTATGGGACAGAAATTCTGGAAAAATATAGCTACATGTACTGTAAAGTACCCCTGCAATATCATGTCAAGGAAGAAATGAAAAGATGTTGAAAAAAAGCTGTTATTTTACAGTAAAAGAGATTGAACATGAGTAAGACTCGATATTTGTAACTCTGACACAACATGTGAATAGGCAAGTAGGAAATAAGGACTCCCACAGGGAATTCTTGCTGTTGGAAAAGCCTAAGTATAAAAGTAGTCTAAAAAGCCCTGAGTTTTATTTCCAATTCAACTAGAAAGAAAAGAAACAATCCTAGTTAAACTGACACTTGGCAGAGTTCTGATTAAAGAACAATAGGAAGATATTTTCTATAATCTTAATGTCAGTTACAACAACAAAGGAAACATGCTGAAAAGGAGAATAAAAAATAAGGTTTTGCTAAAGGCTCTGCTTTGAATAACTAGGAAAAAAAAGAAAGTGTAAGAGAAGGGCCTAGAGTCAAATTTGTGAGATTATAGTATCAGAATTTCCAACAGAATCAGCAGAAAATAACAACAATCAAACATGCTCTCTTGGTAGGAGCCACAACGAAATTAGTCTCCGATACTAGATTACATTCTCCACTGCCTTTGACTTTGTGCATTTATACCTGTTCAAAGAGGGTATAAAGAGCTAACAGCAGCAGAAGTTAGCGGAGACTTCTGATCTCTTGGTGTTGCTACCTGTTTTGCACACAGGAAATTACTGAAGCACTACTGGGTGTACTTCACACTCCTGATGATCCCGACTAGCACAATTAACCCTCTTTTCTCACCTTTACACGATTGTCTGAACTATTTTTTATCTTTGAGTATTCAAAATGATCTCTTTGATTTTAAGATGGATGCTCCCATGATCTTACACTTTCCCCCCCCCAATATTATGTTACATTCTCTTATGGTTAAATAGATAAAAGTGAGTGGCCTCAAAAATAATGCTTTACACTGACAGCTTCAGAAGTACAGTTAGCCTCACATATCCACTGCTTTGTCTCTTGTTTTGAGAATCAAATTATGAAGGTCATCTTTAGAGAAACTTTGGTCACACCTGAGAGACGAGGAAATAGAGCATAGGAGACATGAAATATTCAGCTGACATAACACAGAATTCCATAACAGAACTTAGAGTTTCTGAAAACCAGACGAGTATACACTAATTTGCAACTCCCAGGCTTCCCATACTACTCCCAGACATATCAACTGTAGAACTGGGAATGTTATTGAAGACTGTCAAGGTTTAAAGCTGGGCTGGCTATTAAACAGAGGACACATGCTCTTTAACTCCCTCCCTCCCCAAAGGGGTGGGTGGGGGGGAAGAGAAAATGTAAAGAGACTTATGGGTTGGAAAAGTCAAAATTTCTTTAATCTAACTACAATAATAATGTATTATAATAATAGAAAAATATAGTAATGAAATATATACAGGTTTATACAAAACCAATATTGAGCTTCCCCCGATGACCGTCATGTCACCCGGATGCTGCAGGGCACGCCCCGGAAAAGTCCCAGACTGGACTCAGCAGCAGACACGAACTGGATTCAGGAATGCAAGGATTGGGATTGAAGGCAGAAGAAATGGACAGAGTCCTCCTCAGATGCCAGCCATAGAAGAAGAAGAGTTTAATCCTCACGATCCCTCAGCTTTATACCGAGTATGACACGTATGGGATGGAATACTCCCTTTGGTTAGTTTTGAGCTGCCTATCTGACCCACTGCTCCCCACCCCAGGGTTGCAGGTGTGACCCCTTTTCTACTCTTTCATTTCCAGAACATAAGAAAGTTATCAGAAGCAAGCATCGACCTTGGTCTCTGTAGGAATAACTATAAGCAAGAGCCTTTCTGCATACCAGTCCTACTGATATTCCAGCACTAACTATAAACATCGAGCCTCATCACTGCTAGAAGCACCTACCGTCTGAAAAACGTGCTGTTAATTTCAGAGAGCGCAGCTTCTCAGAAGGGCCTTAACTAAAAAGTAAAGTTACTGAAACTTGGTTCTATCCTGCTTCAAATCGAGACAAAAAACGTCAAGTCTTGAGTGGCTTGCACTGAGGCACAGATCTCATTGACACATTGGACAAGTTCCCTTTTTTATTCATATACTTTTACTGGGACTTTTCTCCTTTATAAAAAAACACTGATAACATTAACAAGTAGTAGAGTCCTTGGGACAGGATGAAAGTGGCCTGATGTCTAGAGATAATATGAAATAGGGTTGTTCACGTTTCTGTTATCACACATGAACCCCCAGTAACTGTGCAATACGTAACATGGCTGTGTCAGTACCAGTGGGCATCAGCATCTGAGCTGCTAGAAAGAGAAGTGCAGAGATGTTTTGCTTAGGCTAGGTTACTGCTCCTGTTATAACTCACTCATGAATCTAAAAAGAGCAAGAAGTCAAAGGAAGCAGGAGCTATGACCGGAAAACAAGGCATAGTGTGCTAAACTGACTCTATGTAAGCCAATGTTTATATGCTTATAAAGGTATGCCAACAAAACAGGAGAGCATTCTGCACAAAGAACATACAGTTTCGAAACAGTATATTCATACTACTGCATTTGTGGAAAGTATGGATGAATTAGGGTTAAGAAAAACACCTGCTGTAAAGGCTCAGTGAATTCTTCAGCTAGAGAGCAAAAGAAAGGAAGGACGTGAATCATTCTTTAACTGGTTATGTTCAAAGGAACGTAAAGTTCAGAAAGTTGTTTCCCAAATTAGTATTCTACTTGTATCTCATTTTTTCTCTAAAAGTGAGTCAAATTCTGAAGTCAACATTCAGCAAGAACAGCCTGCAAAACAGATTGCCAAAGAATTACAGAACAGTTGGGGTTCATCAATTTCCTCATTAATTGTATGTATTAATATTTGTTGTGATAGCTGGTGGGAAGCAAGTGGTTTCATTAATGCTGTATGATAATGCAGATATTGGAAGAGTTAATAGACCTGAATAGAGGAGGAACTAAAGATGTAATTGTGCACAATACCCCCTTGATATTTGAGAATAATACTGAGAAAACTTCATTTATTTCCCTGAAATTTGGAATATCTCCTACAGGGAAATGTTAGAGTTCCCACTAACTGGAAAGATTGATAAAATATATACGTTACAGAGAATCAGTAGGGCATGTTGAGAAATTGAAGACTTTGCCTTAGCATGTGTTATTCTCTGATTACCCAATTTTTTTGAAGACATGCAGATTTCATATTTGTCTAAATAAAAATGTATGTGTATGTATATGTAAAATTTAAAATATTATGCTAACAAAAGAAGACTTTTCATGTATGGCCCTTCCTTAAAGAGAAATGTCTAGAAGGCTACGAGACAAATACAACTTCAGTGATGCTCAAGTTATATCGCGGAGTACAACCGTGAGAGGTTAGCACTTCTAGAAAGCAGATCAGACTGTTGCGATCACTCTGGCTGTTTCTATACTAGTAAAATAAACATGCCCAGAAATGTTCCTTGGCGCTGAAGACTGCTGGCACAGAATGGTTTATGTCTGAATGAGCAAACTCTCTCAACCTTGAAAAGAAGGAGGCTGTACGTAAACTGCCAACTGGGAATAATCCCTGGAACAGTCCAACTCCTATACCATGCCTGGGAACTGTTCTGGACAGTGCTCCTGGGCATGGACTGAAATCGTGTCAGGGAACATCATAACTTTTTAATGGCACAGACAATTGTTTTCCAATGCTCAGGAAGTTCCCAGGCTCTGTTTAATTTGCAAGTAATTCTATGTCAAAAAATATTTGGTATAATAAGATGAACTACAGCTGTACAAGTGACTGTTCTGTATGACCACTGAAATGACCATTAAAGAAATCTGATTGGGACTGCCAATGTACATTATATTTCAGTGAAATAGAAAAAATAAAGAAAATGAAAATTTGGTATAGTACAAAAACTTTCCATTAAAAAAATCTTGATTGATTCAGTTAAAAAATACTCGATTTATTTAATTCCTTATTTATTTATTTTCCTTGTAATGAGAGCACAGGAAAGGAAGAGTGAGAGTCACAAAACTGGTGGAAGACAGACTTCTCCATATAACGCAGTGAGTTGGATGCTTATGTGAAGGGAAGAAAACTAACGCTTCCACAAAAGTATGCTAACATTCATCATACAAAGTATCCTAGAGTCAAGTGTGATAACCCGGGCTGCCTGTCTCCACAGATGTGTCCTGAATTTCTGTCCTGAACTTGGACGTCTTCTGAAATACTTCATTCTCAGCTTCTGTTTTTTCACTTTTTATAAACACTTGGAATAATGAAAGAAAGGCGCAGCTGAGAAAATAATTATCTATCGCAACATTTCAGGGTACAATGGGGAGGTGGAATCTGGGTTCTGTAACATAGTCTCATGAACATTCAAATATTTGATAAAAGATACACAGCAACTCATTTCTCAGAACATATAATTTTCTGACGGTCAAGGAAGGAGTCAGGAGCTACAAATTAAATTCAACTCGGACATGAAAGTGAAGAAATCTGATACCTTGTTCCTGACTAAATTAATGTTCTGCCAAGAGGGCCTATTGGACAAAATGCACCCACGGCACAATCATTATTTCTGCTAATCCATTAATGAAGCTTTTTCTGTAACTGAATTTATCTGACAAATTATCCTGAAGTCATAAAACTTGGGTTGGTCAAATTTGTGTATTTTTTAATACACTGTTGTTTGAAAAGAAAAATGAATTCCCAAGTCGTCAAGCTGTTTTAAGCAGGAAAGTTGATTTATTTCACTCCTTTGAAAGAGAAGGTAAGATAAACTGCAAAATAGCTGTAGCACTGTTCTATGTACAGCAACGCATAAAACCGTGAAATAATGAACTACTGATAACCAAACTAATCTGTTTCAGTACTATCTTACCTTTTATAATTAAGACTTCAGTTAGGACTACAAAAACTAATTCATTTCATTAGGAGTACCTTGCTTATATATTTGACAGAAAAAGTGGGAGGATTGCTGTTGCACGGCCTAATGCTCTCTTTAGAAACTAAGCACCTACTTAGGTTTTCTTGATTTTTTTTTCCCCCGGCATTCATACTAAAACTTTGAAGTGTTTTTCTCTCCAAAGTTTAAACTCCTTATATCCTGCCATACTTTGCTTTCAGAAGAAGTAACCATGAACTATTTAAAAATTCACTATTTTCATTAGAGGAAGCGATCAGTCAACCTCTAACGCTTCTAGTAGCACAGGAGTAGTAGTTAGCCTAAAATAATATAAAATCCTACATATTATCAACAACAGAGAGTGGATAAAAATATCAGTAGTTTAGCAAATAAAGCTAACTCTTCCAGACAAAGTAATGTTAATTAGGTTAAGGAAAATTTAGCAAATTTCAGAGGTGTGAAAAAGAGATGAGTTAGGACTCTACATGCGCAAGAAGTGGAAGAAACAGCCTGAGTACCAAGAAGACAACTTAAGCAGGGTAAAAATTATGCTGTAAACAAGACGATATGTTGATATCTGATTATTTTAGGTTAAGATATGTTATAGTGAGAAAACCAAAGAAGCGTTTGGGACTCTGACAGCATTCCTCTGTCTTTGAACCTGTGCTCATACAGAGGAGGTTCCTATCTGCAGATGTCAAAACCTTCTTGAAGCTCTGTCTCTGAATTCAGGTAAAGTAGCAAAAATTTCTGTCTTACCTGGTAACTTCCCTCAAAGTAATCTTTACTCTTGTGTTTATTTTTTCATATTTTTTCTCATTTCTGTTTTGTATTCACCTAATCATCATCCACCTATATTTCACATTACTGTACCATGCAAATTAACTTCCTAACTGTTTTGCATTATACTTTATTTACCCAATGTAATGCGTAAGCATGTTGTTAAGAATAAATCTTTTAATTTGTTATCAGGAAAGCCTGTTTTCTTTGAGATGTGTTCCTTGCATTCTTCTGATTATACAATTGAAGTCTAATGGTTACATGAGACTACCATTTGAGTCATTTGTTTGGGAATCAGCCAGGATATAATGCCTGGTCTAGATACTCAGTCCTGAAAAAGTCCATCACATGGCATAGAACGATGACCAGAAGTCTGAGTCAAGTTTCTTAAACTGCCTAGAATACGTATAAATTGTATTCTGAAGCATCTCTATATCTGTCTGTGGAGCCCTTTCACAGGCAAGTGTCACCTTTCACCAGTGAAATAGGAACATGTTTGAGTGGTAGTAGCTACCAGTGTAAGAAATGAACAGATAAAAATGAAACCAAACAGAAAAGAATCTGGTGCTGCTGTGTGACTGAATGTGGTGCAGTTCTGCCAGTAAATGTCCATTTAATGCCAGAGTGAATGCCTATTTAATAGAGCAGGGCAATACCCACAATTATTTTTATATGGCTACAGCACTCAGGATAAACCAACAATGCAGAATTGAGTCTGAACTCAATTCTGTCAGGATTTGAAAGATTTATGGCTGGCACAGAAGTTACAGTTCTAGATATAAATGGTTCATCAAAGACCAACTGGTGTTTTGTCTTATTGTTCTAATACAATAAATGAAGAATAAAAAGTTACTAGTATGTAAATGAATTGCAAAAGAAGTTGTTACAGAAAAGACCTGAGCTACCTAACTATTTAGCTAGTGTTTTATCACTATGGTGTTTTAGGTGCACCAGTGAAACTAAACATGGAAATTAAACACAGATTTTGTGATCTTCCTTCCAAATTAATCAGCAAAAGTAAATATTCTCAAAGGTGTAAATAACAGATGGATAGCTACTTTCCCTGCTCTCAACGGGATTTAAGTCCTCTGTGTCTTTGTTAACTACTTCCTGCATTTATAATAAAACGTCTTAGGAATGTGATGTATTTGATAGACCTACATGAGACAGAATTTGCATTAAGGTCTCACAACAGTCCAGGCAGTGGTCCTTTTTGTATTGACTGTGATATCTATGTCTTGGCCAAGCTGTGTTGCAAAACGATACCACAGAAACCTGCAGAGTGGGTAATGAACAGTTTCTAAGCTCCAGAAGACACAGCAACATCACTGGCAAAGGAACCAATAGCTACTGAAACAAATCTCAAATTCTGAAAGGCAAATGATATGCTAAGAAACACAAATATACAATATGAGTAGTGCAAGTGATGTGGCTTAAATAAATCACTGTGTTTATATCCAGATTAAGAAACTGCAAAATGCTTCCCAGCCTGCAGGTCCAGGATTCCATAGAAAACATTTCAACAGAAAGATTAGGGTTTTAGAGTAATGAGAATTGCAGCAATCTTCTGCCCATTTTCTAGAAATAATTTAATGTTTTGCAACCCAGCCTTGCATTTCTTTAAAGCCTGCATCAGTTATGAGCATAACTGTTGTCCTCATGTTGTTCTGAATTATTCAGGAAAACAAAGCACGGCATACATACATAAAAGTGTGTAACTAATGCTGCAGCTGCAAGAAAACTGGCTAGTTTCTGTATAAAAGCAGGATTCAAATTCAGTTGGGTAGATATCGAATCTATTAATGGTAGGATAGGAGTAGTTTTATTCCATAGTTTGGGGCTGCTGAGAACATCAGTGAACAGAAAGGAGGGCACTGCAGAAGAATGGGAGGAACGAAGCTCGTAAGATGAAGTTGTGTAGCAGTGCAGGAAAAAGCTCTGCCCTGAAAGAGCATTCCGCATAACTCTCAGGTGGCATGTGTCTATTTTAAGATACCAACTTTGAACTACGCAAGGGGATGATTCTACTCTAATGGGCCCCGTGTCCTATCCAGTGAGTTGACTGGTCTTGCTCTGGTATGTCCTAGGTCTCTGAGAGCTACTGCACCTTCATTAGAGTTCTGTTCAGAGACTGAACTTCTTAGGCTTATTTGTATTAATCATAGGTATCGTATGAGACAATCTGTGCTCAAGCAGAATTACAGAAATTCCACAATAATTCCATGAAATTCAGCTACTAACAAATTACACAAACTTACCAAAAGATGTAGAAAGGCTATTTATCTACTATTTATCCATGCATCAATCTTAGTGAAAAGTTCATTTACCTGGCTGCAGCCTAACATTCAATAAAAGCATGTTAAGCGCTCAGGATCATGTACGTTCCATTACAGTACCTTTAAATGTACTGTTATGTACATTCTACCGATACGTACATCTTTACTGATAACGCATTTTTAAACGTACCTTCAGGCTCACTGAAGCTTAAACTGTCTTCTAAACAGAACTGCCATCCCACTTGAGAAGATCTGTTACTATGATCTTGCGAGGCTTCTTTCATCAAACAGTACCATCACTGGGCTCACTCTGGTTTGAGAAAATGCTTTGTTCATTAAGTACTTTTGTGCCACTTTCTTTTCTTTCTTTACTCCCATCAGGCTTGCCATGCATACAAAATTCTCAATTATTGAATGGTAATTCCCTAACAGTTTCTTGCAGCTCATGCGTTCAAATTAGCTTGTCAAATTAAGACCGAGCAGCTTGGAAAAGATTTGAGGAAGTTGGGTGTGGAGCAAATTTTCTGCTCAATAAAGTATGGATCTAGGTACTGGATCATTCTTACCAGTAACATATCAGGGATGACAAATTTACACATTCATTCTTGATACCTTTGTGGCACTTGATTAAACTTTCATTTGTTGTCTCAACACAACTTTTAAAACTTAAGAAAAATATGTTGCATTTTAATCAGAGCAAATTCTGACAAAGGGTCCTAATTTCTACTTCTTGGATTTTCAATATGATTGCTCCACAATTGAAGAGAAACAGTATACAAGTTAGAAAAATACTACTGACATTACTTTTCATTTATCACAGGGTAAATTTGACCTTATTCAACAATCTGCTTGTTAAGACCCAGGTGTTACGACTCTGCCATGTTTTCATATAAAACCACTCCAGCATGAAGAACTGCTGCATTGGAATACAAACCCTAGAAACAGGCAGAATCCAGGCACATTTCTTTCACTTTGCCTGAAGCAGCAGTATGATCAGCAAATTCATGAAGTTATACACATTGATAGAAAGGAATATATTTTACAGAATACACTATATTTTAAACCTCTAGCCCTTCTAAAGCATTTAAAATGAGATTTACCTTGTCATTTGTATATGAATCTATTACACTGATTGATTGGATTATATATGCTCCCTCTGGTGGTTTACTTAATCCATACAAATGCCTCATCTTTTTTTACTTAGGAATTCAATGGCTAAGATACTGTGGCCAATTTTGTAATAACAGCACACTACTGTCAGTTAAATAGTGGGCAGGCTATAAACAGTCTGAGTATAAATCAACAAGTCTTCCTCCCATCTTTTAATTTGGAATTGAAATATGTGACAACCCTAAAGCAAACTAACAAGGAAAATTAAACTAGTTAAAGAAGTACGTAAAACTGAGCATTTGAATAAAAAAAGAGCTCTACAAATGGTTACTTATGAAAGTAGGGAGAAGAGTAAAAATATTTTCAGGGTCATAAGGTAAAACTCCCTTCCTTGAACTGTACTAAGTGTTTTACCGCCTTGCACTGCAATGTCCAAGCTTGTTACCTCACCCATCAAACCAACAGTAGCTTCAGTTCTATGCCTTCATTGTGATTTATTTGCATAAGAAGAAGTTCCAGAGCTTTTGAGGGGTGTATTTATCATGTAGGAGTTAAAAACTTCTAGATTTCAAGAATTTTATTTTTTATTTTTTTAAGAACTTCATAGTTCTGGTAAAATACCTGAAGCTCTTAGACCAAAGCATGTCGCGACAGGAGATGTTCACTACATGTTCACTGCACAATTAAGCTGATGTATCGGCACTCTCAGGTGATGAGTATTTTTGGTCCTGATCTCATTCATTGCCTTCCCCTGCTCCATAATGGAATCTACAAGTTTCATTATGGTGTCAGCTATCAAATAAAAGATGAGGGAAATGTAGATACCAAACAGTAAGCCATATGTGGAGAAAGACCTTGTGTTTCTTGGTTGAATTTAATTGTTTTCTTTTGCATATCAGGGGGGTTGTGTCATCAGATTGTATGATATTTATTTTTGTGCTTTTTTTGTTTCAGTGCTCAGGCTTAAGTACCTGGACATCTAATGGGCCACCCTTCAGGGGTAACTTGTGTTCAGAGGACTCATGATCACATACCTCCTGTGCCTCAGGGGATTCTCTGATCATTGTGGAACTGTTGTGCCGAGGGCAGTCTCAAAACAAAACAAATAACTACAGAATCTGAACTTAAATCATTTCAAAACTTTGTATAAAGGTGGCTTTTAAAAATGTCTTGATTATTTAAGCATCATATTTCTATTTCAATGCCAACTCTTTTAAAGTTGATAAACACAGTTTATTTCTCCGGCAATTAACTTCAATTATTTCCAAGGAACTCACTATTTCAGTAATGTAAGTTATACAAATGGAACCTATAATATAACAGCAAAGTTTCCTTAAAGCTTCCAGAAACTTCCCTAGAAAACAACACCTCTAACATGCAGGATATACCAAGTGCATAGAGTACAGAAACATTTTCAGAAGCATAAGAAGGTAATATAAACAGATCTAACACTACTGAATTCTCCCAGATTTTACATGCTGGGATGTCAGAGATCATGAAGAACAAATAATCCAAGTTTCAGCAACAGGTGACTAGTATGAGATGCTAAGTGTTTCTGGCTTTTATAGACATAGAACCTTGTATAGGAGAAAGCTATGATACCAGCTTAGCTTACATATGTATAGTTAGTCTCTTTTACTTATGAAACAGTTTTACTTATGGAACAATTATGAAACATACAGAGTTAAAAAAAAAATTAGCTCCTAGGGAGATCCTCCTTCTGCTGAAGTAAGAAGAAAATGGCATGCCTATGCTTTAGTCACGATGAAACTGTATGATGTACGTCATATTGGATTTCAGAGCAGATAGTTTGACGATCCCTTATGAATAGGAAAACTGTAATTTAAATTTGTAGAGAGCAACATGAATAGAGGATTTTGCTCTGAATGACCTAAAAGAAGAACCTGCCTCTCCAAAGATCACGGAGTTTGCACAGCAGTTGGGCTAAAGTTACAGGTAGGAAACAACCCACTGTTGTAGAATAAAGTTATACTAATTCCAACACACATTGCCCACATGGGGGAGTACAGTTATTCTGCAATGGCTCTGCTGGTCAATTTTGTTTGTGCAGTTACAGGATTTATATAAGCTTTCTGCTTTTCCAACAACAGTACTTTGTTGTGCGAATGACTCGATATATGGTATAAATTGTATGCAAGGAAAAAAAATATACAAGATGCTTGGTAGCAATGTTGCTCTGGCTAAACGGCGTCATAACTTGTTGAGAAAAAAGGGTTGTAAATTGGTATAGTTTTGTTTCCTGCGGGATACATGTTTGCCTGTTTTCCGCATGGAAGTCTTTCTGCTCTGGGAGATCTCACTTTAGAGTGCCCAAGTGCTACTGCACTCCACAGGATGAACATCACTGTCTGTTACAGCCACATCTGACCCTCATTGCTCCCTAACAGTCTCCTCACTAGCAAGCAGGCATTCTCCCTCTGCAGAAATGGGAGCACTAGATCAGTCCGTAGATTATTGCCACACTACAAACCTATCACTATCAAGTTAAAAGCCTTCTTCCAGGCTTTTGCACCAAAAGCTAATTGCCTTCCCTACCCTGGGCTTTGCTTACAGACAAGAGAGACAGTCTTTGGTTTCTCACCTCCTCCTGGACCAGTGTGTGTCCAGTCAGCTTTGCAACCGAGAAGAACTACTCAGGCATTACTCCTAAGCGTCTGCTTCCGCTTACTTCAAACCCCCCTATAAGCACTCATTTGAAAGTGGACTGTAAATATTAGGGGTTTTTTGTACTCTAGGCACTTCTGAAATGTCTACGATAATACTTCATGTAATGCTTTGCCCTTGTTTTTCCAAGCAGATTTTATTCTGCTGCAGCAGACTAAGGTATATCACAACAGGAGATAAAAGTCTAGGTTGATTTACAAGGCTGGTGACTAAAGAGCAGTGACACACAGAAAAAGCTGTAGCACTGTGATGAGAGAACTCACAACTTTCCATTATTCATGATTTTTAACCAGGACAGCTGTTTTTTCTTGTTTAGCAAGTGCTTCTTTACCACATGCAAAAAAAGAACATTTTAACACAGTGAATTTATTTTGGAGGGGAGCAAAACCACAACGTGGTATTGAAGTAAATGATTCTGAGTACTCTCCTGGGGTCCAGATATCTCAACTGAGAATGGAATAAGGCTTTTTTTGGTATGCCCCTAAAATGAATAAACATGTTGAGGAACAGCAAGGTAAAAGAAGAGAGGCACTGGACTAGGATGCAGGTGAAAGTATCCAGAACTGGTAGGGAGCAGAAAATTGTCAAAGCTGAGGCAGGAGTGAGTCCTGATCACAATGATCTTGCAGTATAATGTATTCTAACTAAATAAATGCTCAGTCTTCACATTTTGGAAAGCAAGTTGCCTCTGTTCACAAAGTATGTATCCAGTTATTATTTCAGATCTGTTTCTCCGTAGAATGGAATTAGTTGAAATAAGCTGCTCATTTCAGAAGCTGGAGGAGAGTAGCCAAGAAAGCCAATAGGGCCTGGGGCAGACATCATCACCAAAGCCATGTTTCTGGAGGAAAAAACAACTATAAAAATACGGTCTAAAATCTAGTATGAAATGAAGATCTTCAGGGGACTGGACCATAGCCTCAGAGGTTTTCAAGACCCAGATGAACAAGTCAGGAACAAACTGGTCTGATCTCACAGCTGGCCCTGCTTTGAGCTGGAGTTTAGACTAGATGACTTCTGCTGGATCCTTCCATTGTAACCTGTTTTACCATTCTATACACATTTCTCCATTTGCTTAAACCTGGCTGAATGTCACTCACCATTATAGATGCAAATTGGATACTATGACTTCTTTTAAACTACTGAAATTCCTGTGTAGAGGCATAATCTTAATTTGCTTTTCTGGATCTATCAATTTTTTAAGGAATCAACTCCAGTTTCTGCTTTTGCTCCTAGTCAAAGAGTGTCCAAACATAACCTGCATGAAATGACAGTCTCACTGTCAGTAACGGGCTAATTAACAGCAATAAGACTGTGCAGTCTATCTGCTGCAGCTTGTCAAAACCACAACTGTGCTGCAGCGTGGAGCCAGCTGTTTTTGGGAAACAGCGCAGGATTGCCTCACAGTAGGTTCATCTTTGCAGTGTGATCTTCACAGGCAAAATGAAAAGCAAGATTTTTTTCATGCAAAGTTTAATTGAATAGAAGTAGGTGTGTTGACACTGTAGGACAGCCACAAATTCACCTAAATACATGTAAGGGAACACAGTGCAACTACATGCCTGGCACTGCTTCCTGCTAAAGAAGAAGGATAAAACTCTTTCATTTCTCCACAGCAAATTTGCGCCTCAGTGAGCGACACAGATTTTCCAGCAATTCCAGAATTCAGGAAACTCAGTTCTTCAGAAAATGCAGAGCAAAACAAAGGACCTCAAGGTTTGCCTATTCTTCATAAGAGGTCTGAAATTTACCATGTCCTCCAATCCTACCTGCTAGAACTGTTTGTCCAAAGAGAAATGAGAACTCTTGTCACAAAGCAACAGATCTTGATCAAACCAAACCCAACAGATTCTCAGTGCTACAACATTTATTAATGGAAGTAAAACCAAGCAATGCTTGAAAGCAAGAAATTGGCTAAAGCAATCAAGATCTCTTCATGCTTGCTTGGAGCATTTTTCTACAAGTATCCTTACTCTTGAAGATGCTTCATACATTTTCTGTGAAATGATTTAATTTAGCTCTAATTCCACTCAAGACGCTTTTGCAAGACAAACTGACAATAGAGTGACTTCTCAAATGACTTACTAAGGGAGTAGAAGCTTAAGAAAACATAATAAAAGTGGCTTGAACTTCTTAATCTGTACCACGTTCAACAGCTATTTATCACTTCTTCAGCATGGTATACAAATTATTACACTGTTTTAGACTGCTAATAGCATTTTCTCCTTTCATTATGCATCCATTTTATATATAACATTTGTGAACATAATCACTAGGGTTGAAAAACACAACAATAATAAATATCCATTATGATACTGCATTTTGTGTTTGAGAACTGACTTTAGATAAATTCTGGCTATGAAGCTCAGCAACTGAAGAAATTTTTTGAAAAGCTACAGCTGCATAGTTTCCATTTTGCTGTCTGTGCTCCAGCTGCTCCACAGAGTCTAAACTGCTCCTGCTACTGACTTGATTGTCCTGGTCCATGTGGCAGTGAGAGGCTGAGGACACCCAACGTACCCACTAAGTATAATGAGAGGTTAACAGAGAAAAGAGTCTGAGTCTTTAGATGTATCTGTCTCCCTAATGTTAAGAGAACAAGCATGTCTTTATAGTTACATTACCACCTCACATCTCCATGTGGTTATATTATTTCTGATGAAGCCAGGGCTATATAGAGAAAATATTAATTTTATTATGATTTCTACTTGTTCTACTTCATAAGGATTTTAAAGCAGGGTTAAGGAAACAGGGACAAGGGCTTAAGTCCCAAAACAACTCTTTTGACCATTCTTGCCTAATTTCTTTGCTGAAGTGAAATGTGACAATGATGTGTTGCTAGTGATCGCAGCCGAGGTGTATGTTCATTCAAATGCATGCATTTAAGACCTAAACACAACAGTCCTTTGTGCTGAATAACCTATGGGCAATGTTTTTTGATATCCGTCGAGCACAGCTGCATAACCATTGAAAAGAGAAAAAACTTTTCTTTACCTTTGGAGTTTACTGCACCAGCTGCAGTTGAAGCCTATCTGGGCAGTGACACAGGGACCACAGCTGGTAAACTGGAGACAAGCTGGGACGTAGACAAACAAACACAAATTATTACATTAGTCTCACAAATAATTCTCATAAAAAGCACAAAAGATACAACTGATAATAGACACTCACAGGTTCACACATGCCCAAAATAAAACCAGCCTACGTCAATGCATTGCACAACTGTATGCACAGAGGTATATTTTATCTGTAGGATACTATTTGTATTTTATCTGTAAATGTATTCCCACTTCCACAACTATTCATTCAGCTTCGTTGCTAAATTTTTATCTTTCTGCTTCATATTAAGTATTTCCTTAAATTTCTTTCTTCCCTGGCTCCGGTGTTCCTTGGTGTTGTTAACGTTCAGATGTAAGCAGATAATAAGACTGAAAGTGTACGTGAAGTATAATTGGATTAAAAAAAAGAAAAATAGCTGTTTCTGTTTTTTTCACAGTAGTTCAGGCAGCAGTTTAAACACAAAGATTTCTAAACAATGTAGTTTTACCTTGGACAAAACAGGCAGATGAACTGTAAAACGTGTTTGGGGATATTTGCAATGTGATGCACAGTACACAGAAGAATTTGTGTTTGCCTTGCAAGCATGAAAATGGCTCTTTCTTTTTCTTCAGGAAACAAATTTAAAGCAAATATAATCATTCTTCTAAAAAACGATTTGGCACAGATTTCACTCAAAACCTACTGGGAGCTATATACCTTTAAACTAACTTGAGATACATGAGGATGCACTGGATAATGTATCATCCATCTGGGAATAAATCTGTGAGGATAAATGAATCTGTCCGTGATTCCAAGTCCACAGATACAACAGAATATTTAGAATTGTGTATGTGTTGCTGGAAGGGGAAAGGGGGTCCTTGCTAGATCTGGCTTCTGCCCATGTTATGGTTTACTTACTTGGAAGAGGTATCATTTCAACAGCTGAGAGGTTGGTAATCTTTGACATCTGTAGCTCCACCCTGTGGTACTCATAAATTGTTCGTCTCCGGACATCTAGCAGGAAAGAAAAATAAAAATATTTTCATACTTTACTATTCTGCAGTCTGGAGATTGTGAAAAATAGTGGATGTAATGATTGCTCACTATTCCTTAGGTACACACACGACACCAATTTTCCTCAAGAATGTATTTTTAACTTTAGACACCACGAATGAACACGTAAAAGGTATAGACAGAGAATTTCTCACTTGAGAAACAATCAGAGCTGACAGAATAGGTACCTATTCCTGGTGAAGGATTATGAAAACACCAGGTGTGCTCTCAAGCATTTTAGGCACTCACTTAGGCAGAAATTCCAGAGAGCATACTGTCAGCCATTTTAGGGTGTATTTCAGATGCTTGCTTTCCTAAGACATTTCTCAGCTTACAGACTTAAGAGAAATGCTTTATATGCTGACTTTGTCAGGTCTTGTCAAGATGTGCAAACAAAACTGATTTCATTGCTTAATCAAATTTGTTAGCTACAAGCTAGCTCACATCTAAATGCACTAGCACATTTTTTCATATTATAACATTATATTAAAGAAGACAAGACAACTCTTCCTAAACAGCCAATGTTATGCATAATCCTTACACAAGCTGACTGCAGCTAAGTTTCTCAAAGCAGAAAGTCAATACAGTCAATGCACTGCTCTTATGGGCTTTGAACACATAGAAAAAAGTAAGACCCAAGCACAAGATAAGTGTGAAAAAACACATAATTGTTAGTTTCCAGATCAATATCCTATCATGTATTCTGAATATTCCAGATTTTAAGTGCACAGTTTCAATGTAGACTGGCGAGCTGGTACATTTGCAAATTAAAAGTACAGCCTATACCACCAATCTGATGATATATATACCACAATGATGATGATTTCCTGGTGTGCTGGATTTAAATTTATGTACTTTTTGAAGATCTGCTAAACTAATTGAAATCAATGCTAAATACAACCACTGACCCTGTGGAATCATGCCAGAGAGGAATAAAGGGTTACATACAAAGGATTAACAGGTTACTTTGGTCAATGGCTGGTCTGAGTCTACGTGTAACAGAAGAAAAGGAATTGCAGATAGCCACAAACTCAAATCTTAGGCAATCTTCTGTGTTGCCAGGCCTGTATGGATTAGGGCATACCTTGTTGCTTGATATAAAGGCTGTGTTTCTGTAACTTGAAGTGGGCTCATGTGAGCTCTCTAGCTCTTAAGCAACCACATAACACCAAATCTGAAGTGTTTTTCACAGTCTCTTGTTAGGAGGGATGTTGTAGGCATTTTTCAGGCAGAAAATAGAACCTCAACTAAAATCAATCAGGCAACAAATAATCATTTGTAAGGGAAGAGAGAAAGTGCACGAGGGTGTCCTGTGGCTAAGGTGCCTCTTGGCAGACGACGCTTAGAAGCTTGGCAGACGATGCTTTCTAAGAAACAAGGGATGGCCAACCTCTAAAAGCACAACTGTGCAAAACCCCTTACACCGCACAGAAAATAACCATCAAGCTATTGGTGTCAGTTGGAATAAACAGGGGAATTTCTGAGAAGGGAGGGGAAGCAGAAGCAGAGCCGTGCTAGGTGGGATAACTCTCCTGCTGCGGGGGAAGCAGCTTTTCTGCCCTCTCTCACTGCGTACGCTCTCAGGTACAGGTAGGCAGTCTGGCTTTCAGACAATAATATTTCTATTTAGCTTCAAATCAGCAGCTTTGCTAATAATTTCCTCTTACCATTTATTTCAAACTGACTTTGCTATGGCTTCACCCCTCCCAATAGCGGATTTCTGTTTTGGTATGAAACGTACCTATCATTTGAGCTAGTTTTGTGTTTTACCTACAAAGTCATTCTGACTAGTTAAAAGACAGATATGGGGATGTGCCAAATGTTTACGCCAACGAGTGCCTTAGCCATGTCTTTCAAACCCACTGGACAGAAAGGGTTTTCAAGACAAAGCCGATCTTGTGCTGTGGGGGGGGTTGAGGCGGGTAGAATCTCTGGCCGGCAGCGAGAGGTTTGCGCTCCCAGATTGATAAGTCCCGTAAAAGCATCTGCCAAATCAGAGTGATCAGGAAATGTGTTTGAAATGAACTCCTGCCAATGCTGAAGGCTGTAATTTGTTTCCACAGAAATCTTTATCCTTCTGTCCAAAAAAATAAGCAAATGAATACATAAATTAAAATGGTGGGTGCTGGCACTTTAATTGAACTCCATTTCATCTCATCAATAGTGGTATAGAGTGGCATGTTATAATCACGTTTACTCTGAACCTTTCCTAACAGAGTCCTCGCAGAGCTTACAAGCCATAAGAGGCTTCTGTCTTTCCAAAAATCCAGTAAGAATCAGTATGACATTTCTAAAAACGACAGGGTTTTAGAGAATTAAGTTTGTTATCAAAAAAATAACTTCTCATCATGCATGGTTCAGCATGACTGTTGATCCCATTAAGTCCCACTTCCTGGTAGACTCAAGTTTGATCATTTCTTCTTCAGGAAGAAGACTGTGCCAAGCACAGGTGGTGAGTTTGCTTACGAGGGATCAATCTACTGTAAGAAACCTAAGCATAGAGAGCTATTTGCATAGCCACCTTCTAACAGCTTTGTATATACTTGTAGGCAAGTGGTTGGAAACATCAGTGTTCAAATTTATCTGCATGGCCAGGTTTAAAAAAAAATCAAGTGTAGATTGGAAGTCTGACTTGAAACATGCCATGCTTAGGTCCTCAAATGTACTTTTTCCTCCCTATTTGGAATTCTGAGCCTGTACCCCCTTAAAAAACAGGCTAGAAAAGCTAAACTCAACAGGATAAAGAGAAAAATGAATACTCTCCCCTGACACTTTCCCCCTCAACCTCTCCACACAACACTCTTGCTCCAACCCGAGACACACACTGACTTTCACTCAGGTGGAACTTGTTCTTCTTTGTCTTATGCTGTCTATTTAGCTCTTTTACAAACAAGTGTAAGTGCAGAATCATAAAGAGCTTATAAACCCATGTACTGCAGCATGCATCTTAACTTGACAAGAACTAGTGAAATTTGATGTAGTAAGAGATAAAAATTTAAGCATTGTGTGCAGGTATTTTGCTGAGAAGAGGTATTATATGAGGTCTAACAGTGAAGGGAGGAAAGGAAAAGGACTTTTTGCATGCATATACACTTCTGAAATACCATTCCTTGTTCTGAATTTCAGAAAATATGTATATATTCCTCTTATCATGAAAATATTTTATTTTTCTGCAGGCCTTTCTGAGTATCTCAAACATTCTTTTTAACTGAATGACACAACTTTAAATTTTTTTTTCAATAACAGAATCTGGTTTTTACACTTGGTTTAATTTACAGCATGGCCCAAATTGTTCTCTGGTTTGCTTCTGTGGCATGTACATGTTCTATTGTTCAACACAAGGCCAAAGGTACAGTCCCAGCAGAAGAAGCTGAAGAAAACACCAGTACTTACTTGAGGTAAGTACATTCCTCAGTGACCTAGACAGATAACGTGGGGGGTCAGAAGGCCAATCGAAAGAATCCCTTCAAGGGATTAAGCAACGGACTGGTAAATTATAGATGTGCAGGATTCTGCTGGAACAAAACATTTCTATGTAGTTTTATCACAGAAGTTTTAAACTATATAATGGCATATAAATATTTGATGAAACAGAACTTCCAGAGTTAACTAAACGTACTAAATAGAGAGAGTGTTGTGGAGATGGAGCAGTGCCAGAGGAGCACCAACGACTTCCTAACATACCTGAGGGGTCGGTAGCTAGTAATAAACCATTCTAAGTATGTGTCCAACAGATGTACAATCTCTCTGGTACTTTTCCATCACATCATAATCACTTTTCCTCATACAGCATTCCTCAGCTAAAACATGCAACCCAGTGAAATGTGAAAATATTGGAGAAGTCAGTCTGATTTTTTAAATTATATGTTCACACAAATAAGAATCTTTGTCAGTGAAAGATTTCTAGGGAATTCAGATTGGCCATATACCCTGCAAAAACTGCTAAACGAGGCCATACATATTCATACAGCTGCACTTTCATTTTTAAGTCTAGCTGATAGAGAAAACACAAATGGTAAGAGGGTGCATTTGATTATGTAGAAGTCAATTTATGAAACATATCCAGCTTACACTGCAAGCAATTTGTGAAAAATATGAGGGTGAAAACCAGAAGGGTGGGGCACCACTGCTGTACTACAAAACCAGCCGCTGGTTTTGCTTGGTAGGGACTTTGTTTAATACCACTGGCTGAGTACAATTTTCATGCAAATATATATTTTGCCAGCCAGGTATGTCTGATTGACATCACTACAAAAGTTAAGGGAATCAGAATGTCAAAGCAATCTTTGTTTTAAGAGCTTCATCTTGCTAAACATCAATATTAACCAATTAATTCTTGAGGCATTGACACTGGGATCAAACACGCCTGTAATCAAACTACTATCATAAGTGCTCTTGGTCATGGACTATTACACACGTGTCTGAATCTAGATCAAAACTCAGATTCCCTACTTGTGTTAATTTTATCATTCTCCTAAAGTTACTAAAAAATTCTTTAAGGCCTGGACACTGCACCCCAAAGACATATAATCTATGAATAAGCGAAGCAGTGAGGTAGGCTCTGAAAATATTTGCTTTATGAACAATATAGAAAAAACTGTTCTGTCCCAACGCTCTATGCCTACCACACATCATTTACTTTGAAACTCTCCATGTCCTTTCAGATTTACCCAGATTCCTGATGCCAGCTGAGCTGCTCTTAGTACAGGATGTAGGTGTGAAAAACATGCTTCATCCCCTTAAGCCATGCACTGAACTGCCTAATTCTGATATTGGTTCATGGCCAATTGAGGCTTTGGCTAAAATGAGAATATTTTAAACTTTGATCACCTCCTAACTGTCCCTGAAGCGCTGGTATTCCACCAAAGATTGGCAGCATGCTCATCTCTTTCCCTTACTGCTCCTGAATGGGACACGTAGTGTCAACGAACCCAGCTGCCTGCCTAAATCCTTTCGGGCCAGCAGACAAATATGCAGGGCTGGAGGACCTCGCGCTCTGTGGCATTAGTTACACTACTGGAAAGCAAGAATAAATACTGTGAACTTAGAGCCATAGCTTTGGGCCCCACTTTCCGTGGAGGTAAATGACAACGTTACCAGTAAGGCAGCAGCAAATTAGACTTCGCGATTTCCCAGATGGTGCTGCACCTTCATACAATAAATATCACAACATAAACTGCTAGTCTTCTTCTATCCTTCAGGAAGGTAATGCTAAGGTTCTTTCAGGGGCCTCACTGCTGTTAAACTGGAGAGAAACCTTCCGCAAACAGTTGTAACACGCAGAGTTGTCAATTATATGCTTGAGTTACACTACATATTGAGTGGCACTAATTGCACTGAAACTGGAATATTACTAACACACAACTCTGCTACAATTTCATTTGTGTACACAGTGTTGTTGAGTAATTTCACTGCCATTAAATGTTGGGTTGTCAAGGCATGGATTTCCTAAAAGAGCTGTACATAATACAGTAGAGGCCAAGATTATGGAGAGGTATGTCTCATCACAGAGAAAAACCTACCTGTTATCTGTAAGTGTAGGACTATTAACTCACGGTGTAGATCGCCTGAATCTAGCACTCTCTCATTTTACCAGTGTATTTCATGCTTTCGTGGAAAACAAAGTGCAACCTGGGCAAGTTCACTGGTGGGCTTTTTAATTGCTAAAGTAAAAAAGTGGGTTGCAGGAAATGTTTTTTCATTTCTTCTTCATGCACAATAAAAAGCTAATTGAAAGACAAAAGGGAGAGAGTACTGAAACAAAGGAGGGACATGTAGTAACCCTGAAGGACAGGAAAGATGTAGGGGAAGAAAGAAGGTCGTGAAATTAGAGAGAGATCTTGGAAGTCCGCAGAAGGGAGAGCAAAGGACACCACATGTGACTGAAAGAAGGACCAAGAAAAGATTGCCAAGGATGGCTGAGAAAAAACAAGAAATAAGAGGGAACAAGGAAGAAAAGATGGTTGCAATGAGACAGGGACAAGGTTCCTGATGCAGGGAAAATGCTGAAGAAAAAGGTGGAGAGAAGACTTGCTGGAGGAACATGCAAAGCTATCCCCCCGCTTTGTCTTCACCAATCATGTGCTGTCTAACTGGAAAACATCCATTAAACATTCTATGTGCATTTGTTAAAAAAGGAAAAATGGTTAATGTACAAGCATTCAGCCTGTCTGAAGAAGTGGAAACCAAGGTGGTCCCTCTAACTTATTGGACAAATCAGAAGCAGAGGTCCAGAGCCTGGCTCAGTTCACTTGACTTACCTGGAACAAGCAGAAACTTTTCATCTGAAATTAATCAATGGACTTAATTTGCCATTTTGCTGGCATATAAATCTCAGAATTCAGAGCTTTTCTTGTTAATTTTGGTGTCAAGGAAAAATTTGCTTCGTTTCACACATTACTGTTCATTCCAAAGCGCCTCTAGAGTACATACAGGCATATGTATCTATACATATGTATATATGTATACATAAAACCACAAAATAGTGGTCAATCTGCATTGATATAACAGTACTACATATAGACTCAAAAATAAAGACAACACCTATATATATAAGCAGTAGTAGCAGAAAAAAAAAAACACCTCACAGAAAACAGGTAGAAAGCCACCTGCCAAAAATCTCTCATCTCTGTGCTCTAACTCTTAAAAGATAAGGTGAAAAAATTTAGGTACTTATATTCTTTTAGGGACAGATAAAAGAGGTATTACTGCAAAGCCTTTATATGTGGGAGTATATTAATAAAAATAGGTATGAAATGCTCAAGGTCCTTGATTTCAAAAAGTTCAGAAAATCATTCCTTTTTGCTCTTGGCTTTTCAAGAGGATCCTTGTCTGCACTCATTAAAATGCACTTTTGAAATGAAATGGCTGATCAAAAAGCATGTTTTTCTCTCCTCAGAATGAAATAGGTTTGCCTGGCTTTAGAACTCACCTTTCAGAAGCATTAAAAAAGTTATTACTAATGTTTTGGACCGTATGTCTGGAAAAATCTGATAAATAGTTCTAAATAGTTCATAGCTCTAAATCTCCCAAAATTTACTTTGATAAAGCTAGGACTACTATACTGAAATTTTAGAATGCTGAGCATACAGAGTGCACCAAAGACATTCTGAATTTTTGAAAATTGAGAGGATAGTTTTGTTCAAATTGGCTTGTGTTGCACTTAATGTCTCTTTCCTTTTCAAATGCAAGATGTATACACAAATAACTGACAAAACTCAAACACAAAGCAGTAGAATTGGGTTTTTTTTGTTTGTTTTATTTGGGGTTTTTTATTATTTATAACTAGCCATGAACATAAAGGGCAACTGGGTTCTCTTGATGGAAAAGTCTTTGCTAAAATGTTAAGCGACAACTAATAGCTATACTATCTTTGCCTTCTTTTGGGACAAACAAACAACAATTTATATTCTTCCACTGCCTTAAGGAGCTAACATATAAAGCAAAACAATACTACCATATAACTTTTTCAGTAATTGACTAGAGCCATCGTTGTTTTAACACCTCTGAAAAACAAGAATGCAAGAACATGCATATTTTAAGAGCATCTGACACCAACTCTCTATGGGCCAACACTATTTACCATTTCTGTCAGGGTGCTATTATGTTGCCTGTACATGCTAATATAAACCTGTTTCACTGAAAGCACAATTTAGCTCCAGGAAAAGCTACTGTGAACTGATGGTTCCCTTGATTAATATTAGCTCTAGTGTAAGCTGCGAACTAGCAAAAATAATCATGAATTACCACCACCCACAGAACTAGTCATTAAGGAGAAAAGCAGTGCATTACACACAGTAATCCAGAAATAATGCTATCAAAACAGCTGTTGCAGTGGTGTGTTTTAGACTCTTTACCCACATTCTATTTTTCTTATCTGCCATTCCTTAACATACCTTAATGAACAGAGTAAGTTTAAGATGAAACACTAGACAGATTTTCTGGCAATTACAGTCACTTCACTTAGCAGAAAGTGCCGTGTGACAAAAAGGTTTGCAGAACTATGAAAACTAGAAGACTTGTAAGTGACTATTTATCAAAACCAACATTATGTAGTGGTAGTAAAATAAGCTGCATATCTGAAATATTTCTACGGAAAGAAACATTCAAACTAGAATGAAGAATCACACATACCATACACTTTATGTACAAAATATGGAAATCTAAAATAAGTCCTTTAGGGTTGTTTGGTGATGGAGGCCTGATGCCAAAATATCTGTATACCGTTTGCATCTCTTATATTGAATTTCTGTGTGACTATTCTCATAAACCATTTGCACAAGTCAATCAACCTAATTTCTACCTGAAACCAATTTTAGGAGTTCTCACAAGCTGAAGACTAGCAGAAATACTCAGATCATTCACTTAAAACATCACTCTAATTGCTGAAATCGGTTGCCTAGATTCATTTGTTCCTACTTACTCAGAAGCAATCCATCCAACCATAAGCACATCATAAATATCTGTCATGCTTCAGAAACAAATTTCTTACAAGACTTGATCTTTTAAGTGAAACCTGGGCATGACAACCTCCTTCACACTACTCTGAGTCTACACCAAGCAACAGATGGTACTGAAATTTTCCATCTTCCCCATGGCAGGACGTATAAGACACAGGATATCAAAGACTGTTGAAATGTGATGAAGAGGGAATGGTACCTGCAAATTCAGTGTCAGCCCCATCTGCAGACTGCCTTAAAGATGGGCTGGATCAGGTTAGTTCTTACAGGCTTTTTCTGTGCCATACCTCTGCTATGTTTCACTTTAGGAGAATATGCCTTGACTCAGTCCTACGAGGCTGGTTCAAGAACAGCTCCTTCCATCTACCTCCTGCTTTTAGAGGATCATCAAAAATTGAACCTAGTAAATTTGCTCTAAAGGTGTAAATAAACCAGCACACTCGAAAAGTGAACATACTCTGTAATGGCCACACAACCTCAAAGGGTTCTGAACACGGTAAAACAAAGCGTTAAGGGTATCGCACTTGATCGCCTATTCTTTGTTTTCAGTCAACCCATAGAAAGTATAATTAATGCCAGAGAAAATTAAATGTCACCTGCTTTACTGTTGCCACGACTATGTGAGCCCAAGATGTTATTTAATAACTACGTCTCTTCTTTTCTCTCACTAAAATGAGAGAATATATATTAATTTGAAGTTCAGAATTTAAACTATCACGAAATTCCAGCCTGGATATTTTTCTCTTTTTCACTTGGATACAGATGATTTTTCTGAATGGGTTGCTTCTTCCCCATAAGGAGACATATTCCAGATAAGAGTATCCTATGGAATATCAAATTTCACTGGTTGACAGTTTTATTTTACATTATTTGGCTGGCCATTTAGTTTTATTTACTTAATTTGTCATCTCAAAAGAAACAATGACAGAGAAAGCCACTTTGGGAATTATCAAGCAAATAAAATTACACTTGAATTAACGAGTTGAAATTAGCTAAGTGATTTGTTGTGCAGCTAATCATCCTTGATGAAATCAGCTTATACTTGTTTCTCAACTTCCAAACAATTAGCACTACTACACTACTACATACTGGGAATTTGCTGGATCCTGTGCACGACCACAAATGCATCTGAGAGTCCCACTTTCACTGGGTGGTTGGTCGAACTTATCTGTGTCACAGCGACAGGAATCTGGAAGACAAAACAGTAAGATATGCATGAAGTATTGAAGTAAAAAAAAAAATCAAACTGAAAATAACAGCACTGTGTGAATGTGTCAATGAATATTTAAGCAGTGTAAATTGAAAGTCCTAAATAACTATATTATACAATACAGCATAATATGACTAAGGATCTGTTGAGGATGGAAATTACTGTTTTAACTTTTAATTTTATCCCAGTTTGCTTTGCTTCTTATATAACAGTATTCACATTAACAGTTAGAGGTAGACCAACTGTTAATGATGATACATAAAAGGGAAGTAATTTTCAGTAATTTATTTCCCCAAGTTGAAGACAAAGTGGGATGATGTGTTAATATCAGACGAGGAGGAGGCAATACGTCTTGTCTACTGTTCAACACACAAACAAAGAAAGTTCAGCTTGGGATGAACATTTTAAAAGCTTATGGCTCAGTTAACTTGCACTGAAAACTGTTTGAAGAGCTATCTGAAGAGAGCTCTGGTCCAATGATGTTTATGTTTAATACGTCCTGGAGTAGCAGGGAAATTATCACTGCCATGGAAAATGTCGAAAATGTCAGATGCTCACTTGCCAGTATCTAGTGGAAGAAATAGGAAGACTTAGCCATAGACCAGTACATATAACAGAGACACTGATGCTGAGCAACATAGCTGTATGAAAATAGGTGTTAAATTTGATTTAATTGTTTGGGGAAGATTCTAACTTCAGCTGATACTTGTACAGATGTAATAGGTTTAGAATTTTGCAAAGTGTTTGACTGAGTGACATGTAGCATTTATACGGCATTAATACAGTTAACTAGACTGACTGATCACAAACAGCAGCCATCACTGAAGAAGCAGCTTAGATTGACAGTGTGTCTTTACAGTATATATTGCTTCTCCAGACATTAGATCTAGTATTCAAAAGTTTTATTATAGGCTGGGAAGGAAACATAAATTGGCTGCGTAGCAATTCTGCAGATGACACTGGCAGAGTAAAAATATGAATTGCCTGGATCAATTAGTAAAGTTAGACCTTGCAAAAATTGCAAAGTTATAACTTGGAGAACAAAGCGTGCAAGACAGAGGTTTGGGGCCTACATTCTAGAAAATAGCAGTTCTAGAAGGAATTTTAGGATGGTAGTGTATGAACAACTCCAGTTGTTAGAAGGGACATCGCAGCAATAAAAGTTAATTGATGTGATATTTGGTAAAACTATTAGTGGAATATAGGCTATGAGTGTGGTGGTCCTTTTACTTATACCTGCACATTAGATCACTACTGAGATGTTACACAAACTTTGGGAGGGTCTCTTTCTTAAAATTATGCTGAAAACTTAGGAGCAGAAAGATTAAGAGAGTCATAAAAATATTTTGGAAACTTTTGCAGTACTCAAATTCCATTAAGACAAGAGTT
>VZSC01014170.1:237777-441081 GCA_013398225.1 Steatornis caripensis | reverse complement strand
GACAAGAGTTAAGACCTGTATCTATTTGGCTTCTCAATGAGAAAATGGAAAGCTGGCTGGATTACCATAAACAAGTACTGCCATGGGGAGAAATAACTCAGGGGCTAAATAATTTTTTCATCTAGCACAGAAAGATATAACCAGAAGCTGCAGACAGATACCTTCAAAGAAGAATAAGTCACATGTTTCTATGACTGAATGTTATTAACCACTGGGATAAATTTCCAAGGGAAATTATGATTCTTTACTCATTGCTGCCTCCAAATCACAACTGGATATCTTATTTTTCAGAGTTGGCCTTCAGTTAACCAGAAATTACTGGGCTAAAGACAGATGAAACTGGATTAAGTGTAAAAAACTGAGATACTAGGTGCTAGCTCAGCTAATACAATAGCTGGCTCTGGCTTTACTGGTGTAAAAATACGAGAATTATACCTGTGGTCAGTATTTTTCAAATAGCAGAAAAATGCCAAAGTAAAAAGCTGGTTATGCATCCATATTGCACTGAGGATTCAGTATTGTTTACATGTCAATTAATGACATGACTCCGGTATTTGAGTTGAGCATCAGTAGTTCTTCTCCTTGTTCCCAAAACATCATTTAACTGTGCTTTTTTCTGATTACACTGTTATCTGTCTAGGAAAAGTTAAATTTGAGAATATTAACAGAAAAAATGACTTCTGATGAATTAAAGAGTGTCATAAATTTTCAATTCTTTTACTTTATTTACTGACTGAAGAATTTGAGCTGGTTTTGCTGGTTTATTTAGGGCTTCTTGCACACATGATCTGCTTTGGTATGACAAAAGATATGATGTTAAACCAGCATTAAAAACAGAAGCAGCTTGGAAATACTGGTAGTCTTACATCAATTTAAAATTGGCTTACATCAGCTTAGCTCTGATGCAGTTATTGGAGAATATGACATGAGGAGGCTGAAAGCCATATTTTCAGTGTCCTCAAAATAAAAAAAAATCACTAAGTTCAGCAATAAGTCTACAAATTTTCTCCAGTGTGAAAGTATAAACAAAAAGCAGGAATTATTCACAGTCTCAGAATACTGTAGAGAAAAGATTATATTAACAATGAAAGAAACCGTCTTAAAAGATTTTGGGGAGGATACTTTAGAGAAGCTATTGAAAAATCAAGTTGGAAAACGCGCTGATCAGAAGGATGCAATTATTATTTCTCTTCCAAGTTAGAGAGGAAACACAGCAGATGAGGAAAGGAGTCAGAGTTTTACAGACACAAAATGTAGTTGAAATTGGCACTATCAGTAGGTGGGTGACCAGGGTGTGCTGGCAAAATCGGCAGCTCAAGGCACAAATTGTGTCTGAATACATGAAAAGAATTATACTCAATTTCACATGTGAGTACAAACCAGGAGAAGTTGCACTCAGGCTTCCTTGAATAAGTCTCCGTAATTTAATTCTAGTGCCTTTTCACACTTTTTTTTCTAAATTTGTGAATAATTGAACAATGTGAATCTTTCCCTAAAAAAATACAGTATCAGCAAACTAATTTACATCTTTCTTCTCTTTTTTTTTTTTGGTCAGGAAGTAGTGATGGGCTCTTGCAGTACAAATACCACAAATGGTTTGTTGTGTTGTTTTGTTTATAATTTATCTGCAACATGACTTGCTTCAGAGCTTGAAACTAATTTTCAGTTTCACTATTTGACAAAAATTATGAATGCCTCTGATATCTGGTACTATAAAAGGAGGCAGTAGCTCAAGTTCAACAGAAAATACAAACAAAAACTTCAGCAGAAAACAGAAAATTTTGGAGTGGAAATATCTCAGTAGATCTTGCCAAAATCCCTGCAGGTATCCATGCTCCTATGCTAGGCAATCTAGAGAGAGTGAAGAACTTGTGGAAAATTTTTCAAAAACTAACAATAAAGTTGTAGTAGGGTCTAGTTTAACAGAGAGGCAGCATTAATAAGCAGCCAAAATCTTGGATATATGTTTTAGAAGTAAAGAAGTATTTGTGAAATGTGAGAAAGTCACATGAATTAAGTCAGTATAGCCAGCTCTTCAAACTGAAGTACAACCTGTGTCATACAATTAGGCATACAGACAGAAATGCAGTCAAAGCAGAAGGAATCCGTGACCCAGGAAAACTTTTCTTCTCTTAAAAACCTACAGCATTATTAAATCTGCATTTACAAATGCGCATGTTTATTTTTAAAGTGTGGGAAAAGAAGTTATTTTACAGATCTGAATACTTCAGTCTCTCGGTGATGAGTGTACTGAGTGCCATTTTATACATGAAGTCTTTTGAATGAGATGTCAAGATCAAATGGGCTTTTACCATATGATGGCCTATTAGGAAATGTGCCCTTTTGAGAGAAGGCTTGTAAATGATAAAATAAGTTACTGAAAATTGCAGCAAAACACAGGTAGCAAGCAGAGAGCTAGTGTTCTGAATTGCTCACCTGAATGGCAAGATATGTCATGACAGGCTGAGATGTTAAACAGCTGAACTGTAAGCTAGGAAGTGGTTGCTAAAGGGTGGCAGGGGTTTTACGGCATTACATTCGGAGGATTGATTTTAAGCAGAATAATTCAAAAATATATGTTAGCTCTACCATAGACAATATGAACTCTTGCGTTGTACATGTCACCAGTTTACAAATAAGATTCCCAAATGCACACCAGTGCCCGGGCCATCGATATCTGTATTTTGGATTATATACTTCAACAACAGGGAGAAAGATATTTACAATTCATGCTGAATTCTATTAATCATTGGGAACAGAAATCTAGGCAGTATTTTCCGTCAGAGAGTTCTCAAACATTATTATTTTCAACTTTCTCTGAGAACACGTTGGAATCTTACCCTGCAAAAAAGAAAAAAATCATGGCCTCTGATCTTATTCTGAAGGAGATAGTAAGCAGGGTGCAATTACTGCCCCACTTCAAAACTGAGTCAAAGATAAGAGTCAGAGTGTGCTGCAAAATAATAATTAGGAACACAATAGTACTTATAGAGGGTTTTCATTGCCAGTTTCCTAAACAGTTATTAATTACTCTGCAGGCCAAACTGCACTAAACTTAATCATCAGTTTTAAGTTGCATAAACTGATCACCTCATAAAATCAAATATCCTGTTTCCATGTTAATATTTCTTATAATAATAACAGCAGAGGCAAAGAAATGCCAGGAATGTATAATGTAAGCAGAATATCCATGAAGGCTGTACTTTCTTTATTTTTTTTTTTTTTAGTTTTCAGGAAATAATCACAAGATTTGGACTCTCATTACTGAAAACAGAGTATTTTCCAGCAGACATAGCAGGAGCATCAATTTTATCTCACTGCTAGTACTTAATCAGTTCCATTCAATTCTGCCTCCTTTCACAATGTAAAGAAATTCTACTACAAGTCTCATTTAGAATTATTTTCCAATTTCACATATTGGGCAATTTGAACAAGCATTTCAACTTTAGTAACAGTTTCTGGATGACTACATAAAATAGTCATTATTATTTAAATGAACAAAGAAAGCCTTGAAGCCAATGAAATTAAGAAAAATATCCTAAAACATTAACAAAGCCTTTGGTATCTTTGCCTAATTTGTCCTGCATTAATCATGGACAGAAAAAGAAACAAAATGTTACACTAAGGAACATTAGCTATAAGCACTAATGGGAAAAGACTATATAGAATTGTTATTTCACTCAAAAAGAAGTAAAGCTCTTGAGAATTGAAATTCTGTGAAACTTAGAACACAGGAAATGAGTATTCACTACTAACACATTAAAAATATGCCTTTGCATAAAATTTTCTTTATTCTTATGTTCTGTTGACTAGTTTGTACTGTAGTGTATTTCATACATAGTCAGAGGTAAAATTTTCCTACCTGATGTTTCCTGACATATTGACATTTTGCCTGAACACTAACAATTGGTGTAAGCAAAGTGATATTTAAAATAAAAGAAACTAAATTGTTAAACAAATATTTGGCTTGCTATAGGACCTTGCTATATTTCAAATTGGTTTTATATTTTGAAAACTTGGCTGTACAGCTCCTTCTCCTACCCATTAACTCTTCTGAAAGATATTCCGATGCCTCCAGATTTCAGTATCCTGGTGGCTCGGCTACTTTTCTAAATTTTTATTTTTTCAGAATTTATTCTGGATTTTAGATAACAATTGGCATTTCAGACTGCTTCCTATTGGGCAAACAACAGAATGCAGAAGGTTGGGCAGAACGGCTCCTTTGACACTCAGCAAACCCCAGCCAAGATCCTGACTTGGTAGCGAACACCAGGTTTATGAGGTGGCAAGTCTAACATGGGAGCAAAGGATATGAAAAATGGAATTTCAAATGGTTTGAATAAATAGGATATAAAAGGTAAAATTTACCTGAATTGCTTTGGACATAAAAGCCCCTATTTGCAGCTCCCTTAAATGTATAACCAACGTTACTTTAAACGTGGATTCTTCAAGATAAACTCCTGGTGTCACTAACACAGAGTCTCTGAGGGATGCTTTAGAAAGTTACTTGCAACCTGTTTGCTGCATTTCTTACATGGTATTTCAACTTGGAGACTTTCAATGACAATGCAATGAAGATCTCACAGATTTGCCATACATCACTGTCACTTTTGATGAACCGTGATGCTAAAATGAAATGGCACCAAAAAGTCAGTAGAAATGTTCTCATCCAACTTTTACTCATGCTAGTGAGCACTCACACAAGTAATCCTACTGACAACATGACTCACCAGCAGGAAAAATGGTTCCAGAAGGAAGGACTTCCTCAGAAAGAAATGGATCCAGCACTGGAAAGTAAATCAATTCCTAGCCAGACTTATAAGCACTAGAGTCAAGTTTAAATTTGTAAGTGTCTCAGTTTTTCTTTTCAGACAACTTGTTTTGGATCAGTGATTGGAAACTTTATTTAATTTTCATCATTTAGATGAAAAGTTGAGGTGGTTTTAATGGACTAAGATAGGATGCAAATAAAGAGCATAGTCTTCTGGAAAGCTCGGCCTCCAAATACATTCCCCAAGTAATTCCCAGTGGAATACGCTAGTTGTAACATTCTAAGATTTTACAAAAATGTTTTGTCAAAAGATTCACAGACCACGATTATGTTACTATTACCACTTTAAAAAGTCTCTTTCCTTAGCTATGTGCATTAGTACTAAAGTGATGTTTGGTAATTCCATTCTAGACAAGAATAACTCATGACAGGGGACTTCAAAAGCAAATTATCATGCAGTGGAAAAAATGCAAATTATCCCATTTGTAAATTCCAATTCTTTCTGTCTCAGGATTAATGAAAAGAACATCAGTAAGTCCCCCCCACAGAAGCACTATGGTTCTGGACGTAGCTTTCAGTAGTGCAGTGAGAGCAAGCAGCCTAAGACATAGTAGCATAGAATTTATTTATCCACAGATTAAATCCACAGATTAGTTGCATGCAATTCTAGGGAACCACGTGTCATTAATGACGTGGCTCATTTCCTCCTGCCTTTCTAAATGAATGGAGTTTTCCACTGTCTGGCACTCTGGATCATCATTTACATTTATGCAAAATGAATGGAAGATACTATCAATTCAGAGCAACAACTTCTATCACCCATATCAGATTAATTTTGCACAGGGCAGGACAGTAACAGACAAGGCAGAGCATGTCATAACCAAGAATAGTAGTCTCCTGAAAATGTCAGCATTTTAACGTCAGAATGCATACATAGCTCTTGTCAAACTTATCTTAAAATTACAAATGGCAGTAGTGTCCCTCCCCACTTCTCTGGGTTTTGAAGGCAGGAACTTTTCTGTGGTTTTCAAAAAGATTTTTTTTTTCTTTAAAAAGGTTTCAACAACAGGAGATAAACAAAGCTTAGGTGCACACTCCTTTGATCAAGCACAGGCTCCATTGTGCTAAGCAGCGCAAAGCAAGAGACAACATGCAAATAAACTGCGTTTTCAAAGATTAAGACTACTAAACTATACATAACATTCAGAAACAGTCAAAGCAGACCTTGCATCACCATGTCTTTTGTAAGATAAGGAAAGTCAGGTATGTGGGCATATCAGGAGTTTCTTGTGTCTACAAAACTAATCCAGTAAGAGCATCCTGCAGCAATCCTGTTTGCGAGATGCAAAGACATCTATCTTAGGTGAAGATATGACTGCTGCTAGTAGAATAACCCAGATCTTCACTAGCTTTCTAATGAAGGGGAGAGGAGTGCTATTATTTCGCTTTGTTCAGGTGCACGGCTTCAACACATGCATGAAAAACAAGCCCGAAGGTTCACAACTGGTCTGTAGCAGAGAGAGAAGAGAACCCAGATTTCTCCAAGTCTGGACAATCAGTCATATCGCTGATTACATTTTTTTTAATATAAAGACACTAACAGAGACATGTAAATCTTGAAGAGAAAGTCACATTTTGCATGCTAAACTGAGATTAAAATAACCAGAAAAAAGAAAGAAATTTTTCTTTGCCCCTAAAGACTTCAGATTATCTACCTGCTCATTCTCATTTGCATGAAATTCAACTGGAGGTATAGCCTCTAGGCTATAGCCTCCAGGACTCCAGTAATAGCAAGAAAAACACCCCATCATCTAAAGTAACAACTGAAATTCTGAAACACTTTGAGAATGCAGAAGAACCCAACAGAGACGACAACATATTGGTGCTATGGAAGCAAACCAAATGGCCTCAGTCTACCCAGTGTTACCAAATAGATGGAAAACCTCACAAAGTTAGAAGTGCAAAACAGATATTTCTTATTTGAAATATATGAACTTTGAAATACATCTGGTGCCAAGAAATTATAGCTGCAGGAAAAAGGTGACATTTTAATACTAACCCTTGATTCTAGAGTGTTTTCAAACACATCCAAATTAGGTGAACTAATTGAGAAAATTAGACTCTTTGAAAAACCCAAAAGGAATTTACTAAACAAACAACAATTTACTAAACACTCAACACTTACAACCAGTCAAAAAAGGCCAGCTGAAATCCAGGAGTAGCACATTTGAGCCATTTTGATGGTTTTCAATAAAATGTAATTTTTCAGCAAAATAGTGATCTTATAAGCAATATAACGAAATTATCTCATATAGCTGAACTTTCAAATATCTGCACCCCCCCCCTCCCGCCCCTGGCCATGTGTAGGGAAATTCCTGGAAGGTATAAGGTAATTTGTCTACTTAAATGACAATTTTCAGACCCAACTTACTTCTTTGTAGCCGAAAATGATACGCCCATCATTGAGAAGGGTGGCCTGAAAAGTGAAACTGCCCAGGTTGTAATTATCCTGCAGATGTACATGGTCCCACTGGACAACTAGTGCTGTGCCTGTGAACCCCAGAGTGGGGGTAGAGAGGCAAAGGGAAGAAAAAAATGTGAGAGAAATATTAACTGACTGTAGGAAAATTACTTAACTGCAGTTACTTGAAACAAGAACAGTGACTTGTCTCTTTTTTAGCAAGTTTCAGCCCAGCATCTTGAAATGCCAAAGATACTACAAATGCAAGTTGCAACTGAATTCCTCTTAAATGTAGACACCACAGTGCCACAAAGAACTCCCTTCAACTACTCACAGAAAAGTCTGCTAAAGTAAGACTGGTCAAGTAACTTGTTTGGAATTGCACAAGGAGTCAACAATCACTAAAGGCAGGATACAGCACTCAGGTGTGGAGTTCAGGTGTGCTGCCACAACCACTGCTCTGCAGTGGCTTTTTTCACACTGTATACATACATATATGTATATATATGTATATGATGACTTTGAAATGTAAAGCGGTAATAGCATTGCCTGTTTACTAAAAGTTATTATTTGAGGAATACAGATCCTTCCATTAACTATGCATTAATATAAATAGCATTAATTTTTTTCTGCAAAACGCAAGCTCGCGCTGACGTTCTGCAAGTTGAAAAATAGTAGGTGTTGGCAATAAATACATGTAGCTTAAATTAAAAACACTAAGAATTCATAGACAGGGTACATATTAAGTCTGGTGTGCAGAGATTTAGTTGCAAGAGGCTTGTTAATATTCATGGGAGTTCTCTGGCTGAATATCCACTTATCGCACTAAAAATGTACCCCAAGCAACTTGCATACCCTGTGAGCATATCTTACAGATGTTGAGGGTTATAGACACATTCAAGCAGCTTGGCTGAAAGACACTTATCACCAAAACTGTGTTACTGAAAATGACTTTTTTGTCTTTATATGCTTTCCTCAACACACTTCTCTTTTTGGCACTAATGGGAGTTATGTGCTTTGATTCGCAACACTTTAATTTCAGGATGGGTCAGTAGGTATCCAGCTTAATGCATTTTTGATATATCCTTGAAACATCTTTTGTCCCAGATGATCTGTGCTGTAACTTTCATTAACCCATCTTGGCAGGGGATGTCGTGAAACTATGAGAATGTAAATTTTTGGTGCATACTGCACTAAGTCCACCACATTATTGTCCCATGCGTCTTTCATGAATCTAGTACGTACTCACTAATTGTGTACACAGTGCATTTTTCCTTCTGTGACCACGTTCATTAACTGCCTTCTGAATATTTATTTGATAGTATTAAATTTCATTTTAAATGAATTGAACGTGACTTCTAAAATTATTGGAGAAAATATATCCAGAACTTCTTTATGTTGGTCTTTGAGTACCTCAGAGCTATGCGCATCTCAGAACCTCAAGCTAAAATGGAAGACAGCTGCCTCCAAAACAGTCTTCTCATCCCCAGGGCCTTTATGCAGTGTCATATGTACATAAGTTCCTTGCAGTTAGCTCCATGAGTGAGCCTTCAATGTGTCACCACACTCTGTGCTTGCTCACTACAGATGCCACTCTAAAGCAGCATGCTTACTCACAGGGATAAAACACAGATGAATAAGAAATAAGGAGCTGAAGACACAATTTGCTCAGTTCCTTTTTATTTGAGGTAAGATAGCAAATTCACATGGGGTCCAAAACTTCATTATCTCTTACACATGCAGAGGGATCCGAAATCTCAAAGGATTCAACCTTGTAGTGAAAGCAATGTGATACAGCCTCATACACCCGGTATGAAGACTGGAAGTCAGGAATACAATGAGAATTAGCTATATCTTCCCCAGAACCCTCAGATTCTTTCAGTATAGATGACAAATCTTAGGGCATAATGTCAAATAATTTCTGAAATAAGAATAATAATTTTTTCTATCGGAAAATTTTCCATGGAAGAAGTAGGATTTTCTCATGTAAGTCTATTTTATTGGATTTTTAACACATAAAAGCTGCAAGTAACGACCAGATTGAAAGGCAAGGTTATGACTAGATACAAAAGTTATAGGATACGTTTGGTCCCTCATTTAAAGAACAAAAATTAACACATCTGGATGGAAATGTGACGTATTTTTGGATATGTTCATAACTGGGCTTAAATTCACTATGAATAAACATACAAATAATGGCACAGGCTTATCTAGGAAGGTTTAAAACTATCATAGATCTCATGATATTAAGTCATGACACTAAACTCTCTAAGTTTTAAATTCAGAATAGACAGTCACTGCCATTGTGTTTGACCAGTAAAGGACCGGAGTAAGGCACCAGATGCCTTTTAATCGCACAGGTTATGTTTTCAAAATATTGATTATAACTAACTTCATGACACAAATATCCACACATTCAAGGCCTTTGAAATATCTCACAGAGCTTCAACTATAACACTGCAGTTTGCCTCTTACCCTTTCAATCTTTTGCACAAGGGACTGTTAAGAACTCGTGGTGTAGATGAATGTATTGGATTCCAATCCTTGGACTCCATGCACACTTAGTTATTGACAGGTTTATTAACCTTATACCTGCCCTGCTTCTCTTCTGTGCCTTCTTGCTATTGCATTCTACAAATACTATTTTCATTTTAGCTAGTGTGTGGATGGTACTTACGATATACATATTTAGAAGAAACAGGAACTTGCACTTTTAAACAAGACAATTTTTTTCTTTTAAAACTGATAAAATACATTGCTGGTTTGAGTTTATTTATTATAACATCCAGAATATACCTGTCCAATTAGGAAAAAGCATTCATGACTCTAACTGTGGTCTAAATTAACAACTGTTTATGGATGTCTAGCCACATGCTTTATACAGCCTGTGAGTTACACAGAAAGAACAAGTAAAAATAATTTAAAAAATCTTCAATTTTTCCTTCAAAAATAGTTATTTTGGAAAATATGAAGAGCCAAGGGACACAGACACATTCATTTATGACGGACTACTACATACCATTATCAAAGTATCTGACTGTTGAATTTCTTGACACACTGGGGTCAAAATTTGCCATTAAGGGTGCAATATATTGTGTAGCTGTTAGCATTCGATGCACAACTTCTCCCGTATATATGAAACCTATAATAAAAAAAAAAATATTGAGACCATTTCAGTAACTTCTGAAAAGATTTAATAGAATGCCAGGTAGAATTAGGCATTGCCAGAGCATTAAAGGGTCATCTGAGAGAAATAAATCCCACCACCAATTTCATAGTGAATTAAGCAAGAGCTAAAATTTCAGGAAAATGTCTGTGATGGCTGCCAGAAGAAAAAGATCCAAAATGAACAATGGAACAACTAGTTCAAGAGGCAAGTTTTCATACAGAAATAAAAGCAGAGCAAACTCAAGGAAGAATAACTCCAGGTATGGACAAAATGCAGATATGTGGCATTATCAAAATAAGCCATTTATCACCACACATACTCCATAGTGCTTTCTACCCCTTCCAAAAACCTGCAATGTGTTTTGCTTTTGCAAACTGTTACCTCTTAACTACTTAATTACTTAAAAGTTAATCTAACCTTTTTTCATATTTATAGAGGCACAGAGTAAGAGACTATTTCAGACAAGCAGAGGTGACAACCTTTAAAAATAATCAGATGAAGAGTGGAACAGATAGGGTTTTTTTCATGAGTATAAGCCATGCAGCATTTCTGCTACATTCTCTGCAGTGTTAGATCTCACTAGTTTATCCTATTCATCCCTTAATCCACACTATCCTCAGATCAACAGTGGGCTTCTTCCATCAGAAGTGCTCACCCAAAACCTCTTACAGGTTTGGAACTGGAGTTCTTCCTTCAAGGAAGAAGTCATCTACGGTGGATACAGTAATGCTGCAGTTTTCTTCAGAGCAAAACTGTGTATTATAATGTCAGGAAACCCCTGTCATTTTAAACAAAATATAGTCTACAAATAAACCTGTATTGTTTAGGTTTGCCAACTCCAATTTACTAATGGGACTAACGTCTTTAGATGCCTCAGCCTAAAGTCTGACTTAAAAACTCCCATTGCCCTAGAGTGAGTCTATCCTTAAGTTTCATTTTAGCTTTTGCCTTGCTGGTCAAAACTGACAATCTTTTAAGTTGACTGGAGCTACAGATAGATCTTCAAAACAAAGATTTGCATATTTCCTCTCCTCTTAAATTGTTTACCAGATGGTGCCCTATGCTGAAGTCTTTGCTTTTTCTCCTCCTATTGTTTTAATGAAGTATATTCTAACAGCAAACACCCCAATAACAACAAAAACATATTTCCTGACAACACTATTGTGAAATTCCAGAACTAAACATAAATCTGAACAACTGGAATTACCCTCAAGGTAGAAATACCATTTTCCAGCCAACTCCAGTTAATATATTATATTAAAAAACTATTGGTGTGCAACCCCACTTTCTTAACAGTAGTATCTCCAACTTAACCACTGTGAGATGAGACAAGTTTGCTAAGAGGCTTGTTTGATATGATGTAGGAAATCTCTCAGAGCATGAAAAAAATAACAAGTTTCTGTAGTGCTTTAAGTATCCTGCTACTCCTGTCCTCTCCTGAAACATGTCGGTAAATGCTTGCTAACTGTTCACAGATCAAGTTCTAGAAGGCATGAGATGCTATAGACAAACAAAAATGACAGTTCTTTGGAATCATTTTCCTACATGGCTGCTAGAAGTTAAGATCCAGTACCATGAAGTCAACTCAAGTGGAGGTGATAGGAGACCTAAGAAAAAGCCAGGTGTGAAGAAAATACAAAAACCAGATTCGGTTGGAAACATTTGGCATTGACAAAGGGGTGAGCTAGGAACCTAGCTGCCTTTGCTTCATTTAAAACACACCTATGTACTCAAACAACACAGTATTTTTAATATCTGGACACCTCCTAAGTACTAAATTAATTCTTAGGACTAAATTACAAGTGCTTTTTTTTTGAGGAGAGAGGAGATTCTTTCAGTTACGTATCTAACTGCCACTTTTCTATTTTGCTAATTGATATAGACAGAGAAACACCAATTCAAAAGAAAACCTGCCCACACATATTCACAAGTCAGGTATAAACCTAAACTTTTGGAATATACAATTCCGGCTGTAATTTTACTCTGTTACTCATCATCGTAAGACAGCCAACAGTCCTGCCAAAGTATAGTCTCTGAAATGCGTTTTCATTATTTCCTATTTATTGCTGTCTGCTTCTAAAATGTCATTCCCTTGTGAAGTAGTCCCTCACGCTTATTTAGACATTTAAAATAAATGTCATTTCATATAATATTTGTGCTGCTTATTATGCCTATGGTCATGCGCACACATATTTTAACACAAACTTGGGTAGGTCTATAACCTTGAGACAATTCCTCAAAAATATTTTGAAAACAATATAAACAAAACCTTTGAATCCATATTCATGTATTACAATTAGCCTTAATACTTCAGTATGTATTCATGCCTTGCACAATGGTCCTATCTTTACACACAGTTTCCCTTTCATGCTTTCATCCCATTTACAGTATAAATGTCACCATTATAACTAATAATGAGGCAGATACAATAGGGAAAGAAAGGACTTAATTGTGCTGGAACACATAACTAAGTAAATCAGCCCAGGTAATTAGTAACCACAGAGCGTATTTCCAAGTGTTTGCCGGATGCAGCTTTACTTTAGACAAAAATGGAAAGCAGGAGGTGGACGATAGCTGGGAAGCAGGCAGGCCTTGCATGAAGATCATTCTAATGAGAACTCCAGTCATGCGTTGGAACAACTTGAAAAGAAATACAAAGTCATTTCAAATCATCCCCGAGATTCAAAGGCTGAAGCCACTGTTGAGCATGGACATTTTATCATTGCCACTACAACTTAAAGAAAGCAGCAAATGTAAAAATAACTTATTCCTGAAAGGACTTCCGCAGAAAATTGGCTTATACTATGTGTGACCTAATTTTCTGAGAGTGGTAAATGCCCATGGTTGATTCATTTCGTCAAGGAAGAATTTTTCAGACCTACAATTTCCTGAACCACTTAATCTCTCCTTTGTAGGAGGGGCTGGTAGAGGTCTTTTCCAAAACTCTCCACAAGTACTATACCTAGAAGCATAATATGTTCCTAAATACTGGAATGAAGACAAATAGGAAAGAGTGCTCAGCATTTTGGAAGTTTTATATGTACATATAAATCTAAATAAAACTAAGGATGCAGTGATACTAAAGGTACTTGTAAATCAGGGAGAGTATACTCCTAGTCCTTAGAGTGTAAAAATGCACACACAAACGGAGGGGGAAACTCTCTCTGTCTCTCCCCCCTCACTTAAATATGAAAGCACACTTCCACTTCATGCAGGTCCCCGACTTGATTGAAAAATGCATTTTACATCTGAACTTATCCTTTCCAAAATATGCTCATATCTGTGGCATTTTAACATATTAGATTTACATATAAGATCTAACATACAAGATCACAACAATCTGCACATAAGCTTTCTGTGGTTTCTTTTTTCTACTCCTAGCTGCGTGCAAAATCTTCGAAAGTTTTTTGACAATGTTTGCCAAGTGTGCACAATAACAGAATGCAAGTTCAAAGCAGCACAAGCAATGAGTTCTTTGATATTGCTATTGCGCGTCTATAAAGAGATGCTAGGATATGGGATATGCAAGCAACATAAAAATGAAACATCTAGGGTGATAACTGTACTCTCCCTCATAAGATTCTGCATGAACAAGTTACATAAACCTGAGCCTGGTTTTATATATGTCACATTATGATAAACTGTTTTTGCACTTCAGCATTTAGCTGAATTAGAACAAAACCCACTTTAGATTATAATTTCATGTGTGATTTATTTTTAAATATCTGAAACAACCGGTCATATCTTAAAAGCACCATACTGAATACAGGGTATAAATGAATTATACTTCTGTGTGCTTGTGATGAGTAGGCTGCATTTTGAGAATATATATTTTAGATGCTCAGTACTTTTTCAAAGCTACTATGACAGTTCAGCCTTTAACCTGTGTGGTGGGTTGACCTTTGACAGCTGCCACATGCCCACCCAGCTGCTCTCTCACTCCCCTTCCTCAACAGGACAGGGGGACAAAATGAAAAAACTTGTGGGTCCAGATATAGACAGGGAAAACACTTGTCAATTACTGTCATGGGCAAAACAGAATCGACTTAGGGAAAATTAATTTAATTAATTGCCAGATAAAATAGGTTTGGATAGTGAGAAACAACAACAGATTAGAACAACACCTTCCCCCCACCCCTCCCTTCTTCCCAGGCTCAACTTCACTCCTTCATTCCCGACCCCCTCTACCTCCTTCTCCCCACTGAGCATGAGGATGGGGAACGTGGGTTGCAGTCAGTTCACAACACTTCATCTCTGTCGCTCCTTCCTCCTCACATTTTTCCCTGCTCTAGTGTAGGTCCTTCCCATGGGCTGTAGTCCTTCAGCATAAATCTACTTCAGCATGGGTCTTCCATGGGCTACAGTTCCTTCAGGACATTTCCACATTTCCAGTGTGGGTTCCTCCACCGGCTGCAGCGTGGATATCTGCTTCAGTGTGGGCTTTTCCACATGCTGCAGGGAAATACCTGCTCCAGTCTGGTCTCCTCCACAGATGCTTCGGTGCCTGGATGACCTCTTCCCCTTCTTCTCTCACCTTGGTGTTCACAGGATTGTTTCTCACGCTCTTACGCTCACTCCTGACACTGCTGTGCAACGTTTTTTGCCTTTTCTTAAATATGTTTTCCCAGAGGTGCCACCAGCTTGGCTGATGGGCTCAGCTGTGTCCAGCAGTGGGTCCGTTGGAGCTGGCTGGATCCGTCTCTGACATGGGGCAGCCATCCCCCTACCAAAACCTTGCCACAGACCCGTAAGAACAACCTAGACTTAACCTAATATTTTACTCATTTTGTATCTTACCTATTCCATATTTTATTTCATATATGAACTATTTTACCTAATATGCAACAATAACATTATTTACCTGAATAACTAGTATCTCGTTAAAGAGGGTTATTTTTTATTTTTAGATTACTAATTTTCTAGTAGAAGATAGGTGCAAAGTTGCAGCTGAAGTAGAGCACTTAATGTACCAATCTTACCCTCAGCAATTGCTAGCTGTTGCCCAGGTCAGGGCGCTCCCACTGTATAATACCTTTTGCCTTCTAACAAAGGAAAAACATTCTGGCAAAAAGAAAATGATCTAGAGAAAAAGAATAATTGTGTCTGCTGAAAAATAAAAAAAATAATGGTGCTAAATAACAGCAATGAAATTATTTGATGTGGAATTACTCCTTCCAATAGCTGCGCACTGCTTTCATAAAAAGCATAGAAAATTTTCTTATCCTCCAAAACAATCTTTATTAGAAATAAACATCTGAAACAATACTTCTTGCAACCTCAAATACCAAACAACACATTTGACAAGAACAGGAATGCTCAAAACCATTTTGAACAGCTGCAAATAAGCAGTTTGACACAGGCCTTCAAAGACTCTGTAATTATCTTTCCCTTCTTTTCGTAGTTCTGAAGAATTTGAGAGCTTGACTGAATGGCAGTTAAGTTCCACCAAAGCGCTATGAACTAACTCTACTTATCAGGAGGCTTTGCCATTGTGGTACAAGTTGACTCATGTATCTTTTGTACAATGGCATTCATGTTTCAGGTACAGACATCAATACTACTTTTATGATCTTCAAAGCCTGATGTGTTTTAAAGGTACCTAACTTCTCCCCTTCCAAACCAGTTGATACAATCTGAAGTGTGTCAGGGAGTCCCCAGAGAAGGCTTTTTCTGCCGTACAATGTGCCTGAAGATGTTGACTCATAGGGAAGCAAAAGACACTTGGTGCGCATTTTTCTTGAGACAGCTTACTTAATTCCAGATCACAGAAGTGAAAAGATGATACTTGGAACTGAAGACCAAATGAAAATGTATTTAAAAAAACCCCAAACTAAGAGTGGTACAAGAACCTGGAGCTCGAAACAAAGAACAAATCTAACCATCTCATATAAAATATGAAATGTAGAAAGAAATAAGACTCCTTTGGAAAAAAAAAAAGTTCTTTTTCTTATCAGGCAGCTAATGTTAAGTAAAATCATATGTTAAAACTCTTAGTAATACAACAAGCTATGGTTACTTAGCTGCAAAAGGAACTGCCTGCCAGCAGTGGCTGAACAATGAAAGGTTTTGCGTGGGCAGATTGTCAGTGGGCAAAGCCAGAGCTGCCAGTTGAGTGCACAGTTCAGTCTGAGTTTACTTGAGTGCACTTGCAGCATACAAAGTAGAGAGGAAATAGCAGAGCAGCTTCTGAAAAACGGAACCAGAAAAAAGTGGTTTCCCTAAGAGAGCAGGCTCCAATCCAGATCACCCAAGGGAAAGCCTTGATTTCAGCTTGTATATTCACATATACAATAAGCTTTGTAGAGACGTAGCCACACACTCTCACAGACACTCCAAAATGTCTTATTGCATAGAGGAATCCTTTCTTTCTTTTCTCCCTGTTCATTTTCTTACTTAAGCAAGGTGAGAGTATACAACTTCTGCTGCTCATTTTCCTCCTAAATGCTCTGAAAACTGCTTGCGCAGCCAAGAGAGAAAACTGCAGAGGAACTGGCAGGAGCTTCCTGGATCTCTGGCTGCTTCTCGTTGGGTCTCAGCATAATCAAAGCCTTCTGAGATGATCTGCCCTGGGGCGTCTACCTCAATGGGTAGCAGTGCTTCTACTCCATCTTTACCATCTTAGACTCAGCACACTGCCCATTTTTGATGGAAACCAGAGTCAGCACAAGTACTGTACAGATTAAGATTTTCCACAATTTTCACAACGATACCTCCAACCTAGCAATTATATATTGTTGAAAGACTGACATAAAAAAGGATATATTATCAACCCCATCTGAGGATCTACTTCTCCATCTCTAACGAAGATAGTAGGAGAGAAATGATAAGGGACTTACTTTGGGCTTGTTTAAAAAACACACCATAACCAGCTGTGGGGCCAAAGAAATGTTTAATGCCTGGTTTCTGTCAAGCAGAGTTTGACATCACTGACCAAGACAAAGATATGCTGCTCACAAATTAATGTGGGGTAAAAAATCCTCACCTTGATGTCTCCATGCTACTGTCTTGTCAAAGAAAACAATTTGTAAAGTGGATCAAAAATTCTTACCTTGAATTCTCCTTTTTCCTGACTATGATCATTGTTAATGCAAAAAGGTGCATTCATTTCTCCTTTTAGATTACTATTTGCCCGGACAGTAGGAAAAATAGACCAGAGATTAGGACTGAGAAGTAGGACGTGAGAGTTTATACAAACATCCTGTGAGAGTGAGGTTCTAATAGTAATTTCGAAAATTGAAATAATTCTCAGACTTAGCACATTCTGAGACAAATATTATTGTATTTAATTCTACCCAGCTACATCTCAGTATATCATAAAAACATAGAATCTTCTAGGTTGGAAAAGACTTTAAAATCATCAAGTCCAACCTTTAACCTAGCACTGCCAAATCCACTACTAAACCATGTCCCTAAGCAACACATCTACGCATCTTTTAAATACCTTCAGGGATGGTGACTCCACCACTTCCCTGGGCAGTGGGGTCCAATGCTTGACAAGCCTTTTGGTGATGAATTTTTTCCTAGTATCCAATCTAACCCTCCTGCACGAGATTAGCCTTAAAGACCACTTCAACAATTTCTGGATATTCCCATTTGTAAATAGAAAGCTGCAAATAAATTAAATAGGGAAATCAGAGTATAGTTTGTTGCTATTTGTAGCTAGAAAGCCCTGATTTAGGTAGCAAAAGAGCTATAAGAGCTAGTGAAACATATCTGCACCCTCTGTAAAGACTACTGGAGTATAGCAACAACTTTGCCAAAGGCAGGAAGGGAACTGCAGCCTCTGTCCTCAGGGCCACCCCATGTTGTGCGCGCTCTGTCTCACACTCTCCCTTGCTTAAATCTCTCCAATATCTAGGTCCAGACCTATTAGAGCGCCCAGCTCAGTGGGCCCACCCCACAGACACCCCATCTAAGATGTCTTTTATTTGCCAGCCACATGCTAATATGTAACCTCAAAAAGAAATCTCCAAACCAAAAATCAAACCGTTAAAATCCCTCACTATGTGAACAGATATTCCTTAATGCATTTTTTCTGTAGTAAGATGGTGGAGAACACAACTGTCATTTGGGAAAGCTATAGCCTCGTCTGCCTTCAGCACACAAACAATCAAGGTTTCCCCAGTAAGAAGGTCAGAAAATTTTACGAGTGTTGTTACTTAACATATAACCATCAGCTGAGATCAATATAAGATATACAACATGAGCACAACTCAAGAAGATTTGCATTTGAGTTTTCAAAGTGTCAGAGAATTTCAAATTACTCTACCATGGCAAAAACACCACCTTTTAAACAACTGTTTCTCATGTAGTCATTAACTTCTAAAAGATTTCTGTAAACGAAGCCTTATTAAAAATTAGCACCTAATAAAATCCTGACATCCTTTTATTCATTAGCTATTCAAGAAAACTCATTTCAATTGCAGCATACAAAACAATTCATTTGCGAAAACCTCAAACAAGAGAATAAATTATGTTTTGTGCAACATGTAAATGAGACTATAGAAACTAGACTCCTCCTATGAAAGACTCTTCCACATACATTAAAACCTCTGACTGCTCATCTCTTTCTTTTTAATAAATACAATTATGTGGTACGGCAAGATTCCACCTTTTTGCTGCAGCTACTCTTCTCCAGTGCGATAAAACATGACTGCTTCAGATGTACCTTCTCATTAGGTTAGAAAATATTTGTTTGGACTGACACTGTATAAACATGTTCTTGAAATAGTCATTACATCAGTTTAATTCCACTCTTTTATTTAATTTACCTTAGTACGATTATAACCAACATCATAGAAATGAACTGAGCATAAGCAAACCAGCTCCCTAGCCAGTAAAAAGGCATTTGAGTTTTATCAACTGGTAGAATTCTCTCCCTGAGTGTAAAGTTGTCACGTTTTTTCCACTTCAAAGCATATTTTCAAAATAGTTTTTATCAATTTATGATCATATCTGATGCCTTAATTGAGGAAGGTCAGAGCTGTAAGTTTTATCTTTGGTTGAAAGCCCAGTAGGATACTATTTTTTGGTAGTTATTTTAATTGGAACTGCTGAGAAGAGCTCTAGAATTTTGACTTGCATTTTATTTTCAGGATGTTTCATGTTTTTCACCTTGCTGTTTCTGACATACCACTTATTTTCATCTTATGTTCTTTTCTCTTCAGGAGTAACAACAAAAACCTGATGAATCTCTTCTCGTTTCTGGAATTAAACTACAAAATGACTCAAAAGACAGTTTTACATTTGATGGAAAAATGGCAAGACGTGGCATGGGGGAAATAAAACATATCAAAACATACTTATTTGGTGAAGCTGACAAATATTGTGTAGGTATATAAAGCATAGCCCACAAAACTCTGCACTGTTTATTTTTCCAACTATGCTAAAATGTGTTTTCCTTATGCTTTTCCTGATATTTGTCCACCAATTATTTAATGATGAAGCAAATTCAAGAATATGTTATGCTATTAAGCCACTAAAATATATTGGAATGCTGAATTCTAGAAACAGATAACACCCTTTACTTTCAAACACTGTCCTATATAGCCTATATAGCCATTTCTTTGATACTTCACTGAAGTAAGCTTTAAGTAATGTCTTTTATCCCCAGATGGATAATTTATTCTTATGTCTGTGGAAAAATGTTATCGTCACTGTAATTGCATGAAGATTACAGTGTAATTAAACAAAAGGATAACAGCAACTCCAGATCCCTCAGACAATCCATGACAGTTAAATACCTTAATAGGCTTTCAAGATCAGTGTAAAAACGAACCAATCTTCACGCTATTTTACAATTTTTTTCAGCCTTCTGAGGAAAATGAATTAGAGGCAGACTATACATATTTTTTGGCTTTGCCTTTGCTTGTCTAGGTTGAATGCACCAACCCATTTCTTCTTGCGGTCTGAAAAGTGGACTATCTGAAAGCTAAACCCCAGAAGGCATAAGTATAACCCTGTTTCTAAATTGCATAACTTTATAAGGACTTCTGTGCCTGTGCCTGATAGAAAATAGAAAGGCTAGCCAGAATCCTCACACTCTTGGCTGTATTTCTGTGTTATCTTATGGAGATTTTTAGAGGCCAGAAGATAAATTTTTTCACCATTATTTTTCCCACTGCTTTGTTAATACGAAAGCATTATCTGGAAAAATTAAGCACATATACCATTGAGTAAATGCCAATAAGTTTCCCAGCTTTATGTAGTTTCCCTGCTACTCATGGCTGTTGTGAAAAGTATATGATCTGGTGGAATCATTCATCATTCTGATGAATATCCTATTCAATTCAGCAAAGGAATTTCGGGGATTATGCATCATGAAACTCTTCAAGTATAGGTTTTTATTCTGACATTCTACAAGACATCCCTTGTTGTTGTTAGATATTACTAGGAAGACTACAGGAGCAAGAGAAACACTTTAAAGTACGGACACTGTGATGGACTGCAAACAACTTGCAAATTTAATTGTAAGTTTTAATGGCTCTAACTTGTGAATGCTTTCGAGTTCAGGAGAAACAAATCCAAAGGTTATTTAAAGTCTAAAGACTTGTATCAGTTCCTGTCTAATCAGGCAGATACTTCCCCAGAGAAAATTCTTGGACAGAAGCATGGTATACAGTATCTACTTGGTGACATACCACCGTGCGATAGCTCCCAAGTGCCTCTCAGCTCTGGCCAAACAAAAACCAGTGCGATTCCTAGACAGGCCGGAACCAGAGAAAAGAGGTTGGCGGGAGGATTATCTCGCTTGGGCCAAATATCTTAGCAGCTGTGTCATTGCAGTAACCTTGGCGCTGCTAAATCCTAGGATAAGGCTTGAATAGAGCTGTAGGGGGCAAACCTAATTTTCCAGTGTATTTCTGACATAAGTGTTTCTTCCACTGGTCGAGTAAAATATCCTCATGCCTGAACAGCTCTCATCATCAATAAAAAAGTTTGGATGCAACTGAGGAAAATGGTCTTTTAATGTTTGAAAACATTAAATACAAACTAGCTCATTTTTGAATCAAACTGTTGTAATACCAATACATATTGTTTTTTTCTTTTGCTGCTGAGTCTCTCTCCTCCCATATTGCTAATTATAACTATTATAAGCTTTTCTACTTGCTCTGTTTATTCTTCTCTTCCTTCTAACTTTTAAAGCTAGTTCTTCCCTGGATAAATCACATGAAATGTGGATCACATGAATCATGTGAATTTCATGAACAATAAAAGACTGCCAGGTTATGATGAAATCATTATTCTCCAAAATTTTAAATAATTCAGTAAGGAAAAGAATAATAAAATTTAGAAAAATGCTGAATGCCATCAAACTGGGTTGTCATTCATTTTATAGAAGTTTGCAACAAAAATAAAACAATGTTGCAAAAGAGGAAAAGATTATGTTTTAAATTTTAATAAGTCTTCTTAAAATTTATGCATAACAAAGAAACTTTGCCTAATATCTTGTTTCTATTGTAGTAAATCAGTGTTATTTTAAGTATAACTTTGGTATTATTAGGTATTAGATTAATTCCATACCCATCATATAATGCTATTATATTACTTCTATTAAACCTTCCTAAACTAGTAAAGCTAATCCTATGCATATAATATTCACATCTATCCACATAAAACAACATCCAAGAGTGTGTCAGGGAAGACTGCAGAGGTTAGCATGCATCGTTAGATAAGTTTCAGAGAAGCCATTAAATTACATTTCACTTATATACATAAAAACTAACACTGAAATAGCACAGGATGAAGAAGTTTTTTATGCTAGCAGGAAGTTTTCCAGAAGGAAATTTAGCTCTGTGTTCTTCTGCTGCCAACATCCTGCCAAAGCTACATGCCCTGCAGTTTCTTGTTTGCCTACCATAGAGTTCAGAGAGGAGGGAATATGGGTTTGCCTCAAGCAGGACTGGTCAGCAGTGAACATACACCTCAAAACAAGACAGAAACTGGTAGATGTTCATGTGCAACTTGGGCTTCAAGGGAGGAAGGTCACGTGTCTACTCAGAAAGAGGTTCTTGTTCACACATGTTCCTTGGTTAAAGGTTGGGTGTACCTAAGCATATTATTCTGGTCTCTGGTTCAGCTCTTCATCCTCCCCAAGAGGACCCCTCAAATGCAGCCATTGTAAGGAAAAAGCAGACAGCTCTGCCCCTTTCTGTAACTTCACTCTGATGACCAGAACAGGATACACCACTCATCAGACCTCACTGAACCATTTATTTCCTCCCTTTATGAACTATTGAGGGGTAATGCTTTGGATGAGGAACCTCTACCCCGAGTCAAAAATAAATAAAACACAACGTAAACCAAACCAAACATTTTTGACCAAAATCAATTTGCTGGTCTAACTCTTACTGCACTAGACAAAGGTTGCGTGGGGTTGGGAGCGGGGTGGGGCTGGTGGGCTGAAAGGGAATGGACAGCAAGCAGGGAAACCAGTATTCAACCAGAACTGTAACAGACACACCATACCCTGAAGTGGAAACCACCAATTTAGGGCTTATCCTTTCTTTGCCTTCTTTCTCCACTCATTGTCTCACTATCACTTTGGGCCCCTCTTTTCAGTTGCAGAGTGAATTTATGAAAACATTTGGCTTAGAGCAAAACAAGCAGAACAAAATAGAGAACAGGCAATAATCTAAGTGGGGAAAAACTAGAATATATTAGCCTCAGTCTTTAGAGTTTGGGAATGAAGACACATTAGCTCTGGTATAATCAGTAATTCCCTTGTGTTTCCTCTTTTTTGCTGCAGTAGTTTACATTGAAGCAAATTACATTACATGAAAGCACTGTATTCACCTGTACTTCAAAGCATGCAAGCAAAACTTCTGCAAACAGGTGGGGAAATGGACCAATTTCCCTTCGATAAAGGCAAATATTGCCTGGATAAAGTGTTCCTTTATTATGTTTAAATTTTTACAGAATTTCAATACAAAACACCTTCAAGAGAAATATGGATATTCATATACAACTTCGTAATACATGATGGTGATGGGAAGAGCAAAATGTCTGTCTTAGTGTCAGTTAATACGGGAAGATATTTACTCAGATCCAGAAAGATGAAATTTTCTCTCTAAAAAAGTACCTTAACAAAGGTCCCATAAAGGTGCCAGAAAAATCTGTAGTGTCAAACTGGGTAATTAAGCTCTCTCTTCAGATCAATTCTTTTATCAGAGAAAGAGCTTTTCTGTATCTTCCTGTTAGGACAGAATCTGTGCTGTATCACAGTTCCACCAAGCCCGAGGTTTTAATAATCTAATCAAAAAGAATGAATGGAAAAAGAATATTCAATACCAGTTTGAACGAGCTGAAGATAAACTTCTGCCCTGGGAAGCATACTAGCCTCTACTCTGAACACAAATACTGCAGCAAAAGTAACAGCAGTATGATTGTAACTTCAAAAATAGCATTTGTGTGTGTGAATACAGGCTCTAAAGGGAAGAGGGAAATGATTTCTCTTATGGTCATAAAAAGAAAAAAAGGAAAAACCTTTGGTTCCAATACAAATCAATCATGTTTTTAAAACGTGGGTTGCCCCTTAAACAAAAAGAACCTCGGCAGGGGTGAACCTGTGTTGGAGATGTGCATGCAGAGGTTTATGTGCGCAAGGGAATTAATCCTTCCCTCTGAAGACTTCAGACCTGTAATATTCCATCTGTTCCATACAGTCAGAGTGTGGAAATGGGCCACGGCTGGACACTTGGTGCCATGTAGCTATGCTGTTCAGCGTTCACTTGTCATAGGCATAAAAAGTCAACAGCAGGAAGCTGATTTGCCTGCAATCATTGCAAATCCCTTTAGTAAATACAGTTGTGCCAAGTCTTGTGGCTCTATTTGTTAATAACATTTTTAACAGGTTGAAGTGTAGAGTCACCAGTGGAATGTACATGCTATGATGCATCCTGTCTGCGGATCTCTGAACACTTTATTGTACACTAGCACTAGTCTTGCTAGGCAGATGCCTTTAAATTCTATCCCAATGCCTTGAAGCATAAGAGAGTTCGTGCTGACACAAGCGTGACACCAGGTTTGCGTTTCTATGCCTCAGTGTAATACATATCTAAACACATGTAGTTTGTGTCTTTCAGACATTTGCAAATGTCTGGAAGGGTCACCATTCATAAATTCAGTAAGCCATGCCACATGATCTGAAAAAAACTCTGATTGAATGACTCAGATTGGAAATGTTTTGTATAGATTTTCAACAATCACCTGATGACCTGAAGTCTGATGATTGGAAGAAGAGTCATAAGAATTAAACAGAATATGCCTTTAGACTAAACTAGACCAAAAATTTATTTAAAAAGGGCTGAGATCTAAGTTACAATGTTGTTCTACTTTGGAGTGTGTATCACTCTGATGATAAATGTTGGTCATTTAATCATACGGTAAGTTACAAGCAGCAGTAGCATATCTGTGGCAAATACCATGTAATTACAGCGTACATAAACAGTGATCCTTTCCACCTAAACCAAAGCACAAGTTACAACATAATTATGTTTGGATTTACTAAAAGTAATCATCACATGTGGCTGGATGGTATTTGCCAAGAAAAAGCCATTTAGGTTCTGCCCAAAGAAAACATATTCCTTCCTTTCAACATTAGGAGCTGGTGAAGCATAACTGTATCCCCATGACTCATCACCCATCCAAAAGATAAAATTTATGGCAAGGAAGCTAGAAGACTACTCTTAATGTATGAAACCTTAGACAGACATTAGCTGTAATGAGGACAAGGCTGTTTCATCATGCTGTGCTAGAATATGTCTGTATGCTGTATAAGACACAATAGGCAGCTCTTCCCATCAGACGACAGCTACAGAAAAGTGGTGACAGATTTTTCCATTAGCATTTTACCCAACTCCCTTTGAATGAATAAGAAAATGGAGAGTAAGGACTAAACCATCAGGGTGCAAGAAGGAAATCTTGCCTCCCATGAAATCTCAAAAGGCAAAATATAGTCTTATTCACATTCTGTTATTTTTTTAAGAGATGAAGTTCCTGAAACATTAAATTCAGGAAGCATGCACAGGCAGATGCAGGAATAAAACTGCTTTCTGCTACCACCTGTACTCACAGTTGTTTTCATTGCTGGAGGTCATGAATGACAGCACAGGAAAAATAGAGAACCTATGAATTTTTTCACTTCATTCAGTTTGTACAAAAAAATGCAGGCTCTGTTTTTTCCCCTTGAAAGTGTATAGACATATGGCTTGGCATCCTTCTGGCTGCTCTCACAGCTGCCACGACTTCATTAGGGAACTCATTATTACTTTTACTCGTGTCCAAATTTTATAACCCCAAAGTTGCCACTTTCACCAGTTGCCATCAGTATGGCAAGTCATTCATGGCTATGGTGAAATGAATAGTCTTTCCCACATGCCACATCAAGTCAATAACAAGACAACCAGAAAATAAGCCTGCATTTCTGTCAGTTAGGGATTGAGCAAGAGGGCTGTGGACTGGATTTAAAAGATTGCAGGCCAGGCAAGGAGGCAGATATGAATATCACCTCCAAATGGCTCAAAACAACAGGGTGGTGCTCCACACGTTGTGGCACGCTCAGCAATAATGAATGGAAAAACCCAAGAGCTTAGAAGAGCAATCCCCTGGACCTTACTCCTTCAGACTGATATTAGCAAAGCTTACAAGGACCAAAAAATAAAAAAAATATACCAGGATACAGCCATGTAGATACTATAATAGACTAGCAGTTCCTCATGTATAGAGGCACTTGGACCACAAAGAAAATTTTCAAAGCTGAACATTGGTACCATTTATTCTTTGAAAATCTGCTCACAACTGGGTGTCCGTCATCTTTGGTTTGGGGACTCACTTGCAATGGTCAGTCCTCACCGTTACACAACACCATGCCCTCCAGCGACATTTGGACTATCTGATTTTAAAAGCCACAGACTGCTCGCCTTCAAGGTCATTGCAGAGCATTCAGCAATTGTCTGTTGGATGTTGTTGGTCTGATGGGACTGCGATGATTTCATTAGCATGGGAAACTAATATATGAAATACAAATGTAGATAGAAGCACCTAGAAATGTTCTTATTTTGTGCTTGAATGTAATGGGAATGGAACAGGAGGAAAAGAGGAGCGATTTTGGCATATGTAACCAATTTTTTCAGGGAAAACCATAATTTTGACCTTTGGCTACAACTTTGAACAGGAGTTTAATGCTTAAGTGGTTTGTAAAGTTGGTATTCATTTGTATCCTTGTAAACGCTGCTTGCTGGGATAGCTTAAAACACCCATACAGGTTTCACTTAATCTGTTCTCTGTCTCTGTGCATAGCAGTTGCAGGGTGTATTCAGTCGCTACTTATTTAGAATTTTAATTGCTTTCAGAGCATGGACACTTCACGGTACTTTCTAAGAGAAGGCAGATTGGCTCTTATCATAGGGTTGATAAACAATGCATGCACTGAATACAACAGTAAGATTGGGAAAAGTAGACATGGCTGCAGGGGAGAATCGGTCTCTCTATACAGACAAGCGACTTGAGGAGCACACTGGAGCTATGAGTAGCTGTATAAAACAACCTTAAGGACACAGAGGCACAAAAGTTCTCTGCCTCTTGACATAAAAGCCAGTTGTGAGAGTGGTGAGAAGTCTGGATATTACCAGGTGATACGCTGAAGAGAAAATTCTGCAGACAAATTTTCTGATCCCAGACCTCCAGATAGCACTCTTACATCCTGGGGAAAAAACATGGAAGAAGCCCTGGTACATCAGGCAAAACTTTAGCACAAAGGCTTAAGAGTAGCTTAAAGAGGATTCAGATGATGATTAGTATCATGGGAAAGGAGTCACTAGGCAGACGGGGGCTGTTAACAAAGTACCCAGGTCGGCCTCTTCCACACTTGGCTGTTCTGCAAAAGTCACAGGACTCAGTGGGCTGCCAGTGGACCAGGAGATTTGCCCCTCCAATGCCAGTTACACTGAGCCTTGCCCCATTATGGACCAAAGAGTTTGTGCCTCTGCATCTGTCATGCCATAAGGGGTTTTATAAGAATTGCAGTGCATGACTCAGCTCTTTCCCCAGAAGAGTCCCTGGCCTGGGAACCAACTCATCTGGGCACAGATATTTTACATCTTCTCTAGATACTCTCTCTGGCTTATCAGGACAATACTTGATGGTTACAATTTTAAAAAATTCATTATGGACATACAAATACATAAAAACAATCATAATGTGTTCTGAACAGAAACACATTTGATAAAATGAAGCAAGGAGGAACCAGCTTGTACCCTCAATTACTAATTGTACCACGTGTACATGTAGTGTAAGTCATTGCTAGCAGTAACCAAGATTTTGTAACTGAGTCTATGTAAAGTTCCCACCCCCAGAGGTTTGATTCATCTGGAAATGTAAAGAAGAAATAGCTTGTACAAAGCGTAGTGCAGTCCTGTGTTTGGCTATTGCCTCCCCATCCTGGTACTGTTTCCTTTTAATCATGCAAACTCTATATAAGACACTTCAGAAAAAGAGGATTCTGATAAGGGGTCAGACGCAGCCTCACCTGTACTCTGCTGACATAGGTTAATCACTGCAGAAGAGATACTGAAGTTGTAGTTATTCCTGACATTGCCAGAGCCCAGCTTTCTGAGCTCAGTGACTGCTGATGAGGAAGGCAATGCCACAAATGGCCAAGAGCAGCACAGCGACTTCGTTGATCTTAACAGCTCAAGCATCATGGGCATTCTGACTTTCTTGTACAGTATTAGTCAGGAAGAAGTCATGGGAGATAAGTATGCCATGCAACTTCCTACATCAATCAAAGTGACAGAAAGAAAACTTGAGTGTGATATACACTGGCATACAATGTGATAGAACAATATTTTTTCTTGGCAGCGAAGATAATTTTTGGGACATGTCTGATCAATACAACCAACCCACTAAGTAAGAAAACAAGTCAAATTCACTGTGATCACCTCCATATCTATTACTCAGTGATAACACTGGACTAGTGGGCTGTGGGATATCATCTCCTGAACTACACTGGTGCTTGTTGCCTCTTTTGCACTAAGCTATCTGGCTCAGAGAAAGGCAGTTTCCAAATGGTCACATCAACTCTTTTCTCCTGTCACCTGAAACACTGCATAAGATGCAAGTTCAACAGGGATTTTCAAGAACATCATATTTCTACCCCTAAATTATCTCTTCACTGCCCATCTTCCTCTATTTGTAGATGAACTTTAACTACAGCTTGTTACTCTTTGCACAAACTCCAGCATTATAAAGAATGGGCAACACTTCAAAAAACCACTCTTGAGGATTTCTACCAATGTGACTGGTGTGACTTACATTGATTCTATCTGTGTGTGCTCAAGCAAATAATGTAGGATGCCAACAAAGACCAGTGAAACTGTCAACGCAAGAAAGCTTGGTACAGGTATACCATAGTATGAATGCAACTATGTACAGATCTGTGTTGTTGCTGTTGCTTTTCCTTCTGCAGCTGCCAAAGGGAAAGGTTGAAACAGGACTGCTATGCCCAAATAGCAGTCATTAGAGCACCATGGCTGGTTGCTTTCTCTGAAGGTTTTTGCTGAAATATGGTTGGTATCAGAAGTGAAAGCTTTCCTCTTCCTACCTGCTTGGGGAAATGCCTTTAAAACCCCATCACAGAACAGGACTGTCTTCTGTTTGTGTACAGTACAGATGGCTGGCACCAGACTCTTGACTTACACCAAAATAAAAGCCCACTATGTGTTTATAACCTTGAAAAGGGTTGTCACCAATCTGACATGAATGATCTTCATGCTACAGTATTTTTGCTTCCAAGACTAGACTCACACTTCCCCACTGAAATTCAACTTCTCAGTTCTTTAGCTTAACGAACACACCAAGGTGATGTAAACCACATCCTCATCCAACATACTGTCCCCAACCACTTTACCTGCTTTCACATCCCTCCTACCAAGGGACTGAAAACTAAGCCTGCAAAAACACCAGGAGAAAAGCTTAATTACTCCACTGTATTGCAGCACAGGTACTTCTGCTATCAGAAGGACAGTGCCCTAAAGGTAGCAGACAGGGTCAGCGGTGAGCAGAACTTTGGCTGTGGAGGCTTACGCTAATTCAAAGTCTTTATGAACTTCCAGCTTTAGCAAGCTGATTTGATTAATGTGACACTGAAAATTTCTTGAGCTTTCAATTTCCACTTGAGACTCTAGATGGGCTAATCTACTTCCTCTCAAACTTCAAAAATCTTTGTCCTAAATTGCATCTAACAAAAACTTTTACTTCAGCAAGTGTAAAGTAAGTGTAAACATACTAGTTAGATGTTACCTTCTTCTTCAGTACTAGAATGCAGACGACCGAGTGGAACTCAACTTCCTGAACTGAAATCGCGTGCCTGCAGGTCTGGGACAGCTAAAAACCTTTTCTCAACCATGACTGAAAAATGCTTCTGACAGTAGAAGAAACATGACCCAGAGACTGATCTTCTTTTCATTTGCAAATACACAGATTCAGTGATGAGGTATGATGAAGCAATCACTTGGTAAGAAAAGTCTGAACCTGAACGTTTAGCACTAGATTAGCCATAAAATAAGCCGGGAAAAAAGAAAAAGAATATTATGATTATAACAAGAGACTTCAAAACACTCAACTATAAAACTTAGTAAGGACCATAAATCTGTCTTTCAATAAATGTGTTTCTCTATGGCAGAAGATACATTGGTTCTTAAGAAATCATAGTCCCACATTTTACTTCAGCTTTTGAAAACTAATTAAACCCCACCATGTTGAAAACAATGGCTTATAAACTTGATTCAAATGAATGCAAAGACATTTCTCAATAGAAAAAATGCAGGCATGCCTCTAATTCTAGTCACTTACATAAACTATAAAAACAGTAGAAGGACTAAGCTCCATTAAAAACACCTATTGAAATGAGACTGATGAATCCACAAGATGGAATCACAAAAAAGGGGGAACTCAACTACTGAGTTTATGTTAAGTATCAAAACTAAACTTTAATGCGTTTTTTAATATACTCATGAATCACATTTTATAAAATAAATGCAAATTATTTACGTGAAGCCTATAAGCAACCAATGCATTTCATGACTAAATGTAATGCTTCAGTTAGTCAACAAAGGCTGGTAACACAATGAAATGAAAAGGCCTAAGGGGCTGAATATTCTACCAGTTGCAGACACATATAGCAAATTACAAAAGTATTTAAGGGCTTGAGCCTGCAAAGGCTTGGAGGACCATCAATACCTATTGTGCTCAGTCAATATTAAAGGTGCTCATAGTGTCCAAAAGGGCTAATGGTTTTGACAGCAAATCTGTTTTTCCAGCTATACATTTTTTCTAACAAAGGATAATGCCTATCTCCACAGCTCCTGCCAATGTTACCATGGTATTCAGGAAAAGTCTACAGCTACCATTCAGCCACACATGGAACAGAGCATTGGAATCTAGATTTAAGCTTCTACACACTTAAGTTCCCACTTTAAAGGTTTGCATGGATATCTGGGAGCACCGAATCAAGGTGACCATTCAGCCTTAATGAGACATTCATATGCAGTCCTATTGGCAGCCAAATATCTCCTGCGGCACAAATGGCTGAATGCCATGGACAGTGTTCCCCATTTTGCTGAACAGCCCCATAAAATAGAAGAATTCGGCTATGCCTAGGGACTTTTCTGCCTCAAGCTTCTTCTGGGCCTTCCATCCAACCACAAGAAAAAAATTGTATTTACACCTCTGGCAGATGGAAATCTTAGATTCACCTAAGCAGGGGAGAAGAAATCCTTGCACACTTGGCACTGGTTGCTCTCACTGAACCCTTCCTGATTGCAAAGGGAGAACGAGCCTGCTCTGAGGACGGAATCTTATTGCAGCAGATAAGAGGCATCTGTCCGAAAAGGCTGAATTAGGTGCTCTGAATCGCCTCTTCCATACATGTCTTAATTCAAAGAGTGCTCCATCTCTCCTGCTATGTCTCCTGTTCCATCTTTTCTTCCAGCTTCAGGGAGAGGAGAGGTTTTATTGCACAAAGATTATTGCCTCTTTAAAAATCACAATACCAAAAATCATCTTTTGTCCGCTATATTTAATCAAAGATCTATAAAGCTCAGGTAATATATCTACATTTTAGGTAGAAAAGACATTTTGTAAAAACTTCTTTCAGTCATGTTTATACTATTGCTAGCTAGACAACAACTCCACAACGCCACTGATATGTTCTTTCTTTCTCTCTAAGTGTTTATCGACATGAGCAAGCGGAGACCACATTTAAAAGAATAGCTACAGAAAAGCCAATAAAGATGGAGGACTAATTTGGGCAGAGGGATGGTGCTTCCTCTCTTTCTAGAATTAAAGATGACAAATGGTTTTCCTTATTTCATCTCACTTTCCAAAGCTGGCTACTTTTTGTACAGACTGCACTAGTCAGTCTGTATGTGAGTGTTACAGATTCACACATTTGCTTATATTACCATGTTTCTACTTCTGTTTCTCCCTTGTTAATTGTTTTTAAACACAGTTGTGTTTTGTGAAGATCGGGATAACAAAAGTCCACATGGACAGTAAACAGTGGAGCACCTCTTCTACTAAAATGTGACTTATTTACCGTTTTTTCTTCAGTACAACAACTAACTTTCAAAGTCAGTAGAGATATGCAGTCAAAACCATTTCTGCAGTGACAATTTGTTTTCAGCCACACTTACCCTTTTATTTTGGAATGTGTCATTTGCTTGGTTTTGCATATTTCATCCACTTAAACGATATGTGAATTGTGCCCCTTTACTTGACCTGCAAATTAATAAGCTAGGAAAACTGATACATTGCAGAACAAGTACCAATATCAGATAGTAGGAGCTCTTCTTGGACGAAGCCCAAAAGAAGTCTAAATGAAACTGCTGCATGATGCTTTTTTTTAAGGGCAGAGGACAAAATGTACCACATAACACACATCAGCCAAACCGAACAAACAATTTCAGACCTGGTGGATATGTCCTTTAGAGAAGCATCTTTCTTGACAGAGTGTACACAACTCACTCTGATATAGTTGGTTGCTAAGACAGTATGGCTGATCTCCCATTGAGTTAGCAACATGAAACGTAATGCACAGGTTCTCCCATCACATGCTTGTAAGAAAGTTCATAAGGAAATCATATGTGAAATCATATGAAATCATGTAATGAATTTTAATCAGTGACAAATTTGCTTCCTGGATATCCCAGGTATAGTTTTGCTGGGCAGAACCCCCGAAAAAACCCTGGAATCTCACTGGCACTTGCCATTGGGAAATGCCATCTTTTGATCTAAACTAGTCCATTATGGTATTGCTCCTTTGTTTTCATGAGACTGCAGAGGAAAAATGAGTCTTCATTCATAACTCTCTCTAAATTTCATATGTAAAACCAACTTGTTCATGCTGTTCATAGACCAGTACTCCTTGGGAAAATCTGCATGTGCATGTACAACATTTCTTATTCATAGTAGGTAGTATCCACTCTTAGCAAAATTGACTGCACAGAAAGAACACAGGGCAAAAGTAATATCTGAGATGTAATTAATGCAGTTCTTGGGTGCAACCCTTCACTGGATCTACATTCTTTAACTTTACACATAGTCAGCCAAACGTTTTCTGAACGAGGTACCAGAAAAGTAAGAACTCTGCTATTCTTTTGCTACCTTAATAAAAGTTGGTAGGATTTACCAAAGTACTTGCTGCTTTTCCTTCTTTTAGAGCTGATGTAGAAAGGGATTTAAGATACCAGTGCCGCAGATTTAGCCCTTTGCAGGGTTCCGCTCACTTCTCAGTTGCATATATTGAATATTTCATCTTGGCTTTTCACTGCTACTGACCCCTTTGTGTTCAGAGATAAACCTTCCCTTTACTGTTAGTTCTCAACAAATCACAGTTCAAAGTCTTTTGCTTTGCCATCCTCCTTAATCTGAGCAGGTCTTTCCTGAGACACTTGCGTTGGTCTTTTAAACACTTAAACTCTGTAATCAAGTTCTCTCTTCTTTCTCAAGGCTCTATATTTTCGATACTTTCAGTCTTTCGCCATGAAACAGACTTTCTGATCTCCAGGTTATGATTGTACTGACTGCAACTGGCTTTCTGCAACAATTTTAATACCTTATCTGAACTTCAGCGTTTAATTTTAACTACACATTTCTAACAGGGATTTTTTTGCAAAAAGAGTAGGGCAGGGATTCTGTACCTAACTGAGCAACTCTTGATTTTATCTAATTATCTGTGTTCTGCAGCCTGCATACTTTGTAAAATTTTTGGCAGTATCATAACCCAGTGGGTTTTAAAATTTGTTTCCTACAATATTTGATGCCTATTTCTCTCCTTGTATCAAGCATACTACTGAAGGCAGCTAAACAGCAGAGGACTTCTAGCTCATGTAAACTGCTTTTAGCTGCTGCCCCAAACACATGTCCAATTGTTGTGCATTTTCCTGTCCTGCTAAGTCTCCTGCTGGTGTCATCTTCCATCTCGCGTATTTTGACACTGCAGCTCAACCAAGGACTGCCCATTTTGTTTGTTTTCACATTTACAGTCTTTGCTACCAGAGATCTGAGACCCTTACAGGGTTGAGATAAATAATTTGCCTTCAGCAGGTGCAAATCTTACCCCATTTCTCAGAGTGAAGGTCTGCTGGTAACATTCCTTCGTCTCATCAGGTATGACCTGCTCTTGGTTTCCCATCAACAGCCTCTTAATGGGAGTGAATTCTTATACTAGGAGCGAGAAAGGTTAAAAATGTGCTGTAGTGCTGCAATGCTCTGCTATGAACATTTACTTCAGGCAATGACTGTGACTTCTGAAACAGCAGATCAATGGAAAGAAAAATTGTGTGCTGGTTGGCAAGATATTTTTTATCAAGCTGCATAAGAAACCTCCCTGCCATGTTATCATTTAACTGTCCAGGGAAGGGAGTTGATGGGACATTCAGAATTTGTAATTTCACATTCAGTCACTACCTTATGTTTTACACAGTTATAAAACATCTCAGAGAAAGCCCTCCTGGGTCTACATACTGCTGTTTGCTGTGTCAAGCTTTTCTTTCATTATATTGCTAAGGAGTATCCAAATTTAAGTAACCTATTCCTGGTGCTTTAGTTTGTTTGGAAACGATCTTTGCTCAGTGTGACATACTATATCCTCATCTGAGACCAAATGTTAATCATTTAAGTGCCTGCTAGCTCTGTACTCCTTTTTTTTTTTTTAATTTTCTTTATGTGCTGCATAACAGACCTCCACTATATATAGTAATGAAAGTGATACCTCTTTCCAAGTAGTAGGACCTCAGATGAGGAATAACTTTCCAAATGCAATCAAACTGAATCAAATCAAATTGTGTTGACATATAGATCTATTACAAAGCTAAACTTTTCCGATACAGGCATCCTCAATCAGCACCATTTGAAAAAAAAAGAAAATCTCACCAACAAAAACCCTTCACAAGCACAAAGCAAAAAGTTTTCTTTCCTGAAGAAAAAAAAAGCCATTCTTCTGAACGTTTGAGGGTTTTTAATTCCATGGATTTTAATTTTTAGGCTTTCTAATTCTGGTGTCATAAGAACATGTGCTATGTACACAGAATCAGTAGAATGAGACCCATTGAAGTATATAGCTAGATATACTATAATATTCTACTGCCAGTTGTCTTTTTCTCTTTGTTTTCAGAAAATTAGCTGCTGCAAGCCAGGTGAATGTACTACCTTTGCAAGAAAGCACCAACAATTGAAGCAAAGCTTTGAGATCCCTCCTATCACAGTTGGATGCCGTCAGGTGCCTTTCCTTCAAGTTCTAAAACAACAAGAGTCTGCAGCTAGATTTGTAGTATGCCATTTACCCTGAAATTTTATCTTAAACATCAATTTTAATTGCTGCCCCAAAGTCACAGTTGGTATAACTCAAATGGAGTAACTGATTTTGTCCATTTTATACTTTTTTGAGCAAAAGTAGAAGACCATGTAATTAAATTAATAGAGTATGGCAAGCTATCATTTTAAGGTTAGATGACACTAGCATGAGACACATAATTCCAGCATTTATAATTTATTGAGTAATCTGAATATTGGTTGGAGCTCAGACTTCATGTTTGGGACATTTGGAGGTTTTTGGTTTTTTTTTTTTTTTTTTTTTTAAAGTATATGCTGTGGGTTGATCAGCCAGAAAGAAGTTTTGCAGAAAAAGACCTGGGAGTTCTGGTGGGCACCAAGTTGAACATAAGCCAGTAATAGTAGGACACATCCAGAGTGCTGTGTCCAGCTCTAGGCTCCCCAGCACAACAGAGATATGGAGCTACTGGTGAGAGTCCAGTGACGGACTCTCCAGTGAGGACAGTCCAGCAACAATGATTAAGGGACTGTTTAGCCTAGAGATCACAAGGCTCAGGGTGGATTTCATCAAGTTGTATAAATACCTTAAGGGAGGGTGCAATGAAGATGGAGCCAGGCTCTTCTCAGTGGTGCCCAGTGACAAGAAAAGAGGCAATGGGCACAAACTGAAACACAGGAGGTTCTGTCTGAACATTAGAAAGTACTTTTTTGCTGTGAGGAAGACTCTACACCAGCACAGGGTGCCCAGAGAGGTTGTGGAGTCTCCACGCCTGGAGACATTCAAAAGCTGTCTAGGCACTGTCCTGGGCAACCAACTCTAGGTGGCCCTGCTTGAGCAGGGGATTGGACTCAATGACCTCTAGAGGTCACTTTCAACCTGAACCCCTCTGTGATTCTGTGATTCTTTTAAGTTTAAAAATCACTTTCTCTGTGACTGACTGAAGGCATATGTATGCAAGGCTATTATGTGTATATTTTGTGACATATTCATTAATTTTCAGACTAATGAGAAATTCTGCCTGATAAAGCATCATTCCATAAATGAACATTTCATGAATTATCTTTCCAACCTCAGCAGTTTAATGAGATCAAGCTGATATACCAGGAAACAGAATATCTAACAGAGACCAAAGTCATTAAAACACTAGCAGACCTGCTAAACTAATCCAGTCATGGTCCTTTGTATTTACTGCCTGACTACTGAAGTTGTTATCACCCGCCCTATGGGGCATAATAATTTCATTCTTAAATTGTACTGTTGGAGAAACTAGAGTTATAGAATAGGGCAATCTTGCAGGATAAAGTTAGTGAGTCATCCATGAATAAAATTAAGTGGCCCGCTGAACTACACAAACTGTCTGCAGTTTGCTGATAACTATACTGTTTTCATACTGCTTCAAACTTTACCTGTAGGTGAGGCACTGTTTAGATCACACCACAACTCTTTTATCGATTTTCTGCTGCGTTACCATGGAAACTTTTCCCACAAAAAAAATGCATATCACATTACAAATTCATACATATACTGTGTTCACGTTGTTGATGGGTTAGGTTAGAGGAGTGGCCAAATCTAAATGCTTCTTCATTTTAATCATTCAGTTAACTGATAACAATGCACTAAGTCCCATTCAGTAATTTTTCTTATGGCTATTTATATTCTCAACCTTCTTACAAGGTTGAGAAAGTTCCCATGGATATCAATCAACTCTTATAATGAGATTCTTCTACTCAATGTCTCCTTAAAGTTTCTCCCCTCACTCATTACAGAGGCAACCTTTGATTTGTTTCTTCCTTGGGTATATTGCTGTGAAACCACTGGACTAGATCCTGCCTATGGGTGTTGTGATACAAAAGGGCTTTTTAGGCCAATGTTTTTAATTCATTCATTTCCTTGAGCAGGTGAAAGGAAAAATGCTGCATGCAGTTATGTTTGCTTTCACAAAGTCAATTAGGGAAGTAGTCAGGCTTTAATTCTTTCTGTGGTAAGGATCAGTCAACATACGCTCAGAAAAAATGGATTAAATGGCAGTAATTAATTTCGTTTCTTTTCAGAATAATCAAAACAAACCACCTGAAAATTCCTGTGTTTATGAAAACAGCTTCATACACCTATCCTCAGATCTGTATTTTTATCCAAGGATCATGTAACATCTAATCGAGATGAAAACAGTGAATTAGGCTAATAACATGAAGATCATTTTAATGGTTACAGAACCTGCAATCTTACAGAAATTAAGTGGAAAAAGCAGTAACAGAAATGCGACGGGTCCTTGTCTCCCATGACCGTGATCTGCCTTGCTTCACTGAGTCTACACGGGCTTTTGCCCTCTGACTACAGCTGAACTGGAAGGTGAGATGAACATTTATAAAGCAGGGATGCCTACAGGCAGCCCTAAGTTTGCTCATTTCATGTTGCAAAATACTTTTTTGCATATCAGTTTACTAGTGAGTATTCCTTAGTCCCTTTTTAAAGTGTATTCTGTGGTTTTACCTCTTTAATATTACTGGAAATGCTTAAAGTAAAGTTTAAGTACCGAATCCAAAATTTTAGTGTAACCTTAATATTGATTTTAAATTAAATATCTACCTCCTTGGTTTGTATATTTTAAATAAATTGAAGACATAAGTATTAGAGGAAGACTAATTTATTAGTCCCCTGCTTGGAGAACAGTGTAGGACACAGTGATCTCTGAAAGTCCTTGTCAATCTGAAGTGTTCCACATTTTTATGATTATTTATATGGCTGTCCCATGCAGAGTCCACAATCAGAGGTTCAGCTTTTTTTTTTTTTGTGAAGGCTTAGCAGAAGAATGCCGTAACCAGAATTGCTCTGCCATCCAACAGCTTTCAGTCTCAGTTAATGATGAGACACAATCGGAGGATGAGGCTAAACTGCATCACAGGTTGAGTCCCATTCTTGCCGAAGTCAATAATGAATCTCCTAAGGACTTTGAAGGAATAATGTTGAGGTTTCAGCTAAAAGGTTTTGTTTCAACCACAGTTTTAAAGCTTGTGAATATGCTGACATATAGGCAGAAATGGGGTCCAGAATGGGAGCATTGTTAAATAAAAACAATATAGAGAAGAAGCCAAAATAGCAGCAAGAAGATAATGAAGTGACTAAAGACAGAAGAGACAAATCAGGTTGAAGCTCCGAGACTGATATAACCAGAGCTGTATGAAATAAGATCAAGCATGTATTCATTGATTCACCTGTCCAAAATTGACATCTAATGTTGTCTATCACGAAGAAACTAATGGAGAGAAAGCAAGTAAAGTCTGACACCCCCATGTCATTAAATTCAACAGAGGAAAAAAAAATAGTTTTTGAAAAGCTGATGACCTGATCAATGCCCTTTGCTCCTACTTCCAGACAGCAAAAAACCACTAAACATCCATGTAGAAGAAAATCTCTAGGAGAGGTCATCAAAGAACACAAACAGAATTACAGGTGCAATCAAAATTCAATATTATTGCTGGAAATGGACTAGAAAGAAAAATAGTATTTCAACAGAAAACTCAGAAAATTTTCACCATTGTTTTATGACATGCAACAGTCTAGGAACATGACCCTTTATTCTGTCTAGTCATACATCAACAATTGTAATGCTCTTGAAAATGGATTTATACAGCTGACTACCCTGACTTTATAGCGATTTAAACAAGTAATTCACATTTTTCATAATCCTGATGTCGTATTAACAAATATATACAAGGATACACATGATCAGGTGCATTTGCCCTCAGTCCTGGAAACGGTTGTGTTGTGGTTTTTTCTCTTTCCCTCTGGCAAAAGATTATCCAAATCAATTAAATTATTTGTGAATTTATAAACTTACTGTGGGCCCGTAGGGGGCCAATACTGTGCTGAGTACAGAAATTCCCATAAGCTGTGTCTGGACACAGGCTATCTGCCTGAATCAGCAATTGCCTCTTTCACCATAAAAGGATGGCCATTCAACATTAAGGCCAAGTAGACTTTTCAGGACACATTGAACACACCTAGTTCAACACCTTTAGAAACTGTGAAGGGACCTCCGTTCTCTTGGTGTCATCGCACAAGAGATGCTAGCTGAGCTTGTTGGGGGTTTTGTGCTGGCTTGCCTGTGGGGATGGAAATCCACCAAGCTGCGTGACTTTCTGTCATGCCAGAACTCAGCACGTTACTCCAAAATAAGAGACCAAAGAATGCATGATAATATGTGCACAGAAACATGTGAGGACAAAATATTTTTTTTTTGATTGATCTTTTGATCTATGACTCAAAATTATTAAGTGCACATTTCCAGTTGTGTGGAAGCTAGGGACATTAGCTTAAAGACAGCCACAAAACCCCCACAAACCTGCCAAACATACTGAAGGAATGATGTTAGATTCTTTGAAGTCAAAATATTAATAGGAGTGTTAGTCTGCCACAGAAAATAACGATGAGATGACAAGATCTGCAAATCTATTCAAAATGAGCTCTCCTTTCCGCTACTCCTTACATTTTCTTTTAACTGAAGCTTCTCCTGGTACATTGTTATCTTTGGAGGCCACCTGCTTCACATTTCTCTCCAATAAATACACTTTCAATGCCTGCTGGCTTAAAGGACAAGTTGACTGCTTGCTAAACAGAATACTTTTTCACTGTCTCGATTTTACATTAATGTACTGAGTTGACAAAGTTATTTGCCGTATTATCAAAATGCATAGCTTAATTGTTGCAACACAACCATCATTGTCCTACAGAATTGCTGTTCCGTTGCAATGTAATTAATAGGCGTAACAGACAGTTATGCATTAGTGAAAAATTTACCAGTCAGCTGCCTACCAACCCTGTGCTGGTGCTTGCTTTTGCAGTAGGCAAGGTTCTGACATGTCCAGGGAAAGCAACTTACTGCAGAGCGCAATGCTAAAGCAGTGCTGAAGAACACAGAGAAGTCAGTATGTTCCCAATAAAAAGCCAGAGATAGGACTATCTGACTACCTTTCAACTACCTGTCATACAGAGGGAATCACTAACAGGCAGAGAACTCATTTCAGAAGTTTCTCAAAGTTGAACCAAGCCTTGTTAATGCCCAGCCTCTGGTAGCAGAGGACAGTAGCTCTGCATTTTGGAGCTGGAGGATGCGAGTCCTCAGTCCTTCCTTTTGCTTCTTAAGAACTGCACTGGTTTTTGTAAAAGGAACACTTTTTATCTGTGTAAAAGAACAACAATTTTAATATGGTTCATAATCATCTGTGATTATTGGATTTGCAAGATCAAGAAGAGTCTCTATTAGATGGACAATTTCATGCACACCACATCAATAAGAACAAATCTCCCAAACCACTACGGATGGGACAAAAGCTACCATGTATCCTCATTTTAAGTGATCACTCATCTAAAGGAGGAAGGCTGAAAAGGCCTTTGCCAGGGAACTGTGCTCTATAAGCTGCATGATGGCAAGCACAGCAGAATCTGAGTGACCAAAGAGGAGATGCAAGTTGATAATGGTGCTTACATTCATTTCACAAGACATCATCTGGAAAGCAAACCTGTAAAAACCTACCTGACTGTGGCATCCTGATAACATGGCTACAGGGTAAAAACCCCAAACTGTAAATGTATCAGAAAAAAATAGACATCTAAACAGGAAACACTGAATAAAAACAGTGCCTTTATTAGTTTTCAGATACTTGATAAGTTTAAAGAGCTTTTGTGAGTGGAGCTGACCTTTAATATCTACACTGACTGCCAAAACAGCTAGATTTAAAAGAAAACAAAATGCCAACACTGCTATACTTAACATTTACTACATTTCAACCTCAGAAATAGTTGAGAATCTTCTTGACTGCCTAGCCAGTACTGCATTTTTGCCTGAAAGTACTTTCAACACCTGTGGAAGGAAAACGTGGCATATGAGGTTCATGAAAATTCTGATCCTTCCCATCTTCCTACTCTTAACAAGAACATGTGATACAAATAGATTAGGTTTCTGTCAATAAAACATATACATGAAACTCTGTCTCCAAATCAGAAACTGCCCATCACATGGATTTTAATTTTTTTTTAATGGATAAAGAGTACTCTACTGATATTTTTCTACTTTTTTTTTATTTCACAGTAAACCAAATACATATCTTACTACAGAAAATCCACATTTTACCATTCTTTTATGGTGTGCATAAAATGCAATTAGACCTCTTTGAATTATTTATAATTATACTGCTATAACGTGTCGATGTCCCTCTTTTAAAATGTACATTTATGGAAAGATATTACTTGTGCTCCATTCATGTTTCCAGCAAAATTTTGTTCTCTCAATAAACGACAATGATGATAGAATAAAGCCCACACAGTTAGCAGTGAAAACAGCATGTCTCCAATAACGAAATGACCCAACTACTCCCTCCAAATGTCCAGAGCGCTTGATAAGAAACTTGAGTTACTCTTCACGTAGTGTAAAACCATCTGTAAAACCACCTCATAAACATCTGTCTCATTCTCTCCCCCACAATGGAACTAGATTAAAAATGTATTTCTAAAAAATGGGAACAAATGCATTTTGCAGTTGGAGATCTAGGGCTAGATTTTAAAGCACTCTAAGAAGTACTGGAGGATGCAAGTTGTTCCACCAAACTTTTTCACTATTTGTCGAGCGAATAGATATGAAGTAATGCCAAATACTAGTCCTTATACATTTTCACAGCTGAATGCACAACTTCCTCATCTCTGTGTTATTAGGAGCCCACGTTCATATTAGAAGTTGGAATTAACAAGTAAAATAGTAATAAAAGCTACAGCTGCAGAAGCATGAAAAAAATATTTGTAAAAACTCAGAAACTCCCCTTAAAGAGAGATTTTTACGTATCTAATGAAGCTGTTGGCTGGCAGGTCACAGGCAGTGCAAGCATGTGTCCTCCACACTAAAAAATGGCTTCTCTTTCACATCACTATTTAAAAGAAGCTCATAATTTAGTAGGATGGCTAAGAACAAAACTTGTTTCAAAGAAGGCCTGAGGACTTTTTTTCCTGAGAACAGGGAAATAGAGTTTTATAACTGAGGTGAATAATGTTATCGCTGTCCTAACCCCGCTCTAACACTTGAAACCATGTACAGCTCAGAGCTGCTAAGGTGGAGAAAATGAAGCAGTAGTCACAGGCAGGAGTGTATGATCTGGACAGGGAACTAGGTGTGCAGTTCACATAATCATTAAGGAGGCCCCAAATTCTCTGGGTCTAATGGCTTACAGAATATCCCTCAGGGAATAAAAGCAGGCCATCAGTTACGAAACACAATTTTGCCCTAAAATACCGGTTGTACTGCATTTTGTGAGAGAGGCAGAAATTCGGGCATAGGAATCTGAAGACGTATAATGTCTCCTAATGACACTTCATAGACATCTACTCAAAAGAAGGAGAATCTTTATTTCAGTGTATAGGATTGAGAGAGATGCAATTTAAGAATCTCAGTCAACACTCCACAGATATTTTTATTCCTTTATATTTCATGCCTCCCCCACATAATGCAAGGAAAGAAAACAGAACATAAACTGCAGTAAAAAAGAACGGGCTTATAGAAATTGACTTTTATTGCACTATGAAGTCATTGCCAAATAACACCTTGTTTTATTTGGCTTCGCTGCAACTAACCAGTGAGGTATATGAAATCACACATCTGATGCCATTCAGCTCAGGATATAGCAACTATGCAGCTAGATCACTCCATTCAATAAACTCTTTAAATTAGTAAGAATTTATTTCTTTGAAGAAACAATAGGAAAATACCACGTTCATTTTTAGCAAGTCAGTTCAATCCTTTGATTCTTAAAACAGCCACCAACCATTCGTGTCCCTTCGACAGCCTTTGGGCTCTCTGTGCTCTAAGATGTGCAGGCACATACCAGGCTGCCATGTGCAGCAGCTGGAAATCAAAAGCCACCATTCCTACTTCAGCAAACAGCTACAAAAGTATTTTTCAAAGTAAGTGGCCCCATGCATCAAGGGTCATGATGCAGTTTTACAAGGTCTGGATTTCTTTTTTCAGGTTGGTTAAAAGCAGAGTTATAGGCTATACTACAGCCTGAACTGATTTTGCAGTACAGCAATGGCTGAAGTGAAAACGCTTCTAACAGGAATTGCAGGGCAGACCCTGCCCGCTAAGTTATACCAATGATGTCTCTGGCAACACAAGGCAGCTTTGAATCCACTAACACTTGAAGGAGAAGCAGCATTTGCAGCGAAGGCCCTAACCCCCTGTCTATTCATCCCTGACTTTCCAAGAGCTGAGATCAGGACTGGTTGGTGAGACAGAGTAAGAACCGTGCACTAGTGATTCTGGCTACCTTATAACTTCCTGGGGACACACTAGAAACACACGACAACAAGCAGCTTTTCCAGATTGACCTAGGAGGCTATTTGAACATTGCTATAAAAACAACACACGTAACGTTGAATTATTACTATGCTACGGGGTAGTGACAGTAGTTCCAAAATAAAAGCACCGTCTGGAATAGTCACNTTTTCCAGATTGACCTAGGAGGCTATTTGAACATTGCTATAAAAACAACACACGTAACGTTGAATTATTACTATGCTACGGGGTAGTGACAGTAGTTCCAAAACAAAAGCGCCGTCTGGAATAGTCACTGCAATGCGCTGGAACATGAAGCAGCTGTTCAAAATAAATGGAACTAAAACACACGAAAACAACTATCTAGTTTTGAGGTAAACTTTCCATGAAACAAAAACCCCCTATTTTCTGCTTGTTCCATTTTTCATGGCACAAAATTAAATCAATGCTTTGTCAAAAAAATAGCAGTTCAAGACATGGCAAGGAAAAAAAAAAACTCCTCTGATGAATTCTTTCCTAAGATTTGTTTGAAAAGCAAACTATTTAGTCCTAAATGCTTCTTTTCTACTGCTCACACCTGGAACCATCTTCTCAGGAGCAAGCATATGCATGAAAAAGCTCGAAGGTTGGGGATGTCACAGCCAACTGACAACACTGACAGAAGGAAGGGGAAAGGATGTGAATGGAGCCAAGGCCAAAATTGTAAGGAAGAGTGGGAAGCGAGTGAAGAAATTTAGGTCCCAATTCAAAACTGACAAAGGTCCATGGGAACCTGTTTACTTCAATAGCCTTGGTTTCAGAAAACAGACTGATATCAGTTGAACAATTTGCAAGGGTAGTGAATTTAGCAAGGACTGGCTTGAGACAAGGTGGTTTCCAAGGAAAGAATGATGTTATAATGAAGAAGTTGGCAATGGACAAGTGATTTTTCATAATGTGACTCACACAACAGTTGCATGCATTCTGTTTTCCAACTGTTGAGCATGCAAACCATATAGCAGCACTTGCTTTTCTTAAAACTCTTCAAGAGTCAGAGGGGGACAGTCATCACATCAACATTGCAGCACAGTTGAGATATTAAGGAAATCTGTATTCCCTATACTGTCTGTTAGAGACACCAACGAAATTCCAGGTGCAGATATTTTCCCTGGCACTGACAGATCTCAAATAGAGAAATTAGAATAATTTATCTGAAGTAATGTACATAAAAAGGCTTACATGGCTTGATTCATGTGCTTTTCATACACCAGCAGTCTTCCTTCAGAAACACAGACAGGAGATGGAAATTATGGATTTGGATAAAACAGCTTTGGATACAACAAAGCAGAAACTACTAATAGCAAGAAGAAAGAAGAATTACATTTCTTTTTTTGATAATGCTGCAGGTAACATGTACAACTAAGTGACTAAACAGCCTTAATGTGAGGCTGTGCCATCAGAAGGATGGCTCCAGTCTTTGTTGCTGCTGCCTTCTTGCAGCCCCTACAGGAGATTTCCTGCTTCCTCATCAATGAGGACTGGCACTGGGTCCCTCTGGGCTGATCTGGAACCATTTTAGGATGCAATTTACTTTGTTAATTATATTTCTCCAGCAATAATTTCAGTGTTCACTTTTAAATCCTTCATTGATTTTAATTAAGCCTGCATAAGCTTCCAAACTTTTCTTTCAGACAATAACAAGCTGCTTACTGCACAACAACCAAAAACTCCATACTCATTAATCCAGCTGGAAACCAAACCTACTGTCACTTGCTAAAATTGCTTTGGACAGATTGCCAGTAGCTCAACGAATTAGTAAGCTTGAACTGAAATAAAGGGGGAAGAAATAAGCTTCTCTTCCAAGATATTACGAGTTGCAAACTAGGACATTGTTTCAAGGCTTTATATTTCTCTTTTTCTTACAATTTGTTTTACTTATTAATTAATTATTTGGATGGTGGCTTTTAAGTTTATTTATTTATTTATTTATTAAATTAAGCCGTTATAAGCACATCTATACTATGTATTGCTGCATCACGTTAGAGATACTAAAGCTAATGTAATGCAATGTAGAGGTATTGGATTAAATTACAAAGGTAATACAGCATAAACGCCTAACTGTTGTACTGACATCTTTGCTCTACATCATCATATGAGCAGTTGAAATACCTCTTAAGGCATTAAACTGGACAGCATAAAAGTGGTGAAAGACCCATTCATTTCTAGAACAAAAAATCAGTTACTGGATAGGAACATCACCTAATCATAACTTTAAAAACACCGCTTAGTTGAACTGACATACCGTTTATGAATTCTTCCAAATATTTTATTTCTATCCTTTCCTGACAGAATTAAAGGCACTTTATGTACACATATGCAAAAACCTAGCCCATATCATTCTCGTAACTAATGCCATTCAACATAAATGTCTCGTGAAACAAAAAACCCTGCAGACTTTCACACTTTACCCTTGGACTGTTGCTCTGCTACAACTTGTAAGTACTCTCAGCTGTTTCAGAAGAGGAGCATGGGTGGGTATTGCTGGTGCCTTCCATGGTAGAACACAGTTTTAACAAAGCAGCTACCTTGAATGGGAGAGTTGCCTTGATATGAAATATAGGCTATTAGGGAAACATCCTGTAGCAACATGAGGAGCTTTACAACCTACTCTGATGGCAGTAGGATCACAATATAATTTCTGTGATCGGTTATTTTAACAGTAATTTCTTAGTGAAGCTAAATGATCAGTCAATACAGAAATCTCTAGATTTCAACAGAAACATGAGGAACAATATGAATTTCATAAGTATTTTAGGAATAAGAACATACATTTATCACATTTACAGATATGGATAATGTCACATGAAGGAGATCAAGCCCTCAGTTTCCGGGGCTGTTATGAGTAACCAGCAACAGTACATGGTGCTATGGTACCAGACAGCAATAGTATCGCACAATGGGCAGGATTTCACAGCCAGAATTTTAATACTGCATTCACAGCGGCCTGATTTGGGACCTAAAACAAGTACCTCTGAAAGACAAAAGGAAAGAGCCTTCACTAAGATGCGCACAGGTCCAACTGACTAAAAAGTTTTTAATAACCCTTTGCATTTAAATGATATCATTAGGAATTCAACACATTAGAAAACCCAACAAATACGTGCTTAAGAAAACAAGGAATAGAGCCAAAGTTAGACATTAACATATTGGAAAAGGACAACTCTTAATTACATTTGGACAGAATTCAAACAGATAAGACCTCACCTCCTATTAGTAATACTGCAACTTACAGTAGTCCTTAATACTGACTGAGCTGAATTTTCAACACATTTCCTGGCCTGATTGGCCTCTAAATGATCCATGTTTTGAAATACTTCAATTTTAAAAAAACCCTGTTTGTAACCAACTGCCAGCATGTTTTTTATTTTGACTTAATGAAACAGATATACACAAGTACTATTTTACAAATCTTGAAGCTTTATGGACTGAGCACATTTGTTAGGCCCACTACTCCCACACATACATATTTTTTATGAAACACTGCCTTATAGCAACAAAAGGCCTATTTCCCACTTCTAATCAGGAATTTCTTATTTTAATTAGAAACTAAATATATTGTAGACTGTTCTCATCATCTTCCAGTTGCCTGGTTTTGGTTTGGGAATGACTTGTTTTTCCTCAGTAAATGACTTTCCATCTGGGGTTTGTAGAGTTCAATTATTCAGTCTTTTACATTGAGAACAGAAACTAAAATTGTGTTATAAGGTAGGAAAGACAAAATAAAATCACATAAAATTTTATGAGACTGGACATACATAGTAGCTTTTACAAGTCAATTGGTAAAAAGGCAGAAACGGATTGAAGTTTATTTTTTAACTTATAAGCATGCAGTAAACCAAATAAACATTACATTTTGTAGGAGATGCAGAAAATAAAGACTTGGCATGCATTAAAAATCTTTATTACAATGTAAAAGCACAGTAATATTGAAACTTTGCAATGCTACTATAAAAGCTGAACATAAGATATATGCCTACTATAAAATTCTACAATAAAAAGTGATGGATCTGTCTTAGACATAGTCTATACCTAACAACTTCCCTGTTTTCAGGGAAGCAGTTGCTGGCTATCCTGAAGGCTCTTTGCTTTAATATTAAGCCATTTAATTTATTATTAAGTGTCTGATCTGCAAAATTGTTTAAGTGCTTGTTTGGCATTACACGTGGGCTAATGCTTTGGCTAGTTATCTATTGGTCTATGAAACAGAATCCTACAGACCAACAAAAGCATGGCCATTTAAGTCCTGTTACCACTTCAGTGCAACTACTGCCCATAAGCCTCAGAGTCAAAGTTGGCAAATATCTTCCTATATGAAGGTCAGAGTGATGTCAAGGCATATGGAGATTTTTTTTTTTCCCCTAAAGCTTATCATTCTCTTTGCCCTAAGTGTTTCTGATCCAATTTGTAAAGATAAAGCAAAAGGGCAGGAGCAGAAAGAGTTGCAAGATGTCACTGATAGAAAGCAAGACAAAACAGAGTTTCCGGGGAAAGCCGGTAGAAGGGCTACCCCCTTACAGAAACAGGAGAGGTAGTTCCAGAAGGGACACCTGACACAGGAATGACAGACAAAGGAAGCTTTACAGGGAGCAAATTTTTTTAACAGTTGTATGGCAATATAAGATATTAGATACAGAGGAGGTAAATAGAAGGCAATTGTGTGAGCTGATACTTGCCAGTCAACAGCCAGACCCCTTACAGTCCTTACAGAGTGAGCTGCCCACTGGCGAAGACAAGTGTAATCCCCTGTAACAGACACAGGGTGGTCCGAGTCACTGATTTTGGCTAGAAACACTGTGTTTCACTCTGCTTTATATCACCTTTGCCATTTAAGAGATGTTGCCCATAGGGTCATTTTTGTTATCGAAGAGCTCTTCACTAAGTGATGAACAAGTCTCCTGCTGGCTCCTGTGCTGAAGGCTCCAGAGCAGCAGGAACAACCAGAAAAGCCTGATCAAGATTTCTTGGCAGGTTCCAACAAGATGCTCCACTCAGTAGACTGATACTCCAGAGAGACAGGCAAACTGCACCCCACCTATCCACTGGTTTTGAAACTTTATGAAATTAAATTTATGAGATGCGAGGAAAATGCATGTGACTACATTCATCCTCTGAGGACTGGAAACATCCAGATAATTTTTTTGGCAGCATATGCTTATTCCAGGCTGCAAATTCACAACCATCCTCACTCTTAACAATCTCAGATCCTAACTCTGTGGGTCCTTGCTTTCCATATCACCACCAGCTAAGTGGACAAATTTCCCTCCCACTCAGAGGTATTTATTGCTCTGTGTGCAAACACAAAAAGATGGAGCTCAGACAGTGCAACATCAGGCTTTCTTCCTCTCCCCACAGCATACTTTCTCCTCATTCATTGATCCTCTTTCCCTGAAAGTACTGCAAAATGTGATGCAAATTAGAATTCTCTGCACTTTGGTACTTATTTTTCATAATAACCCTTCCGATTTATTGAAAACAGTACAATTAAACACCTTAATCCTGCATGCACACTGAATGTCCAAAAGGAAATTCAAACTGGGTTATCTCTGTATAGAACTTAAACTTTTAAGTAGCTAACCAGCTAGCCTAGCTAACTCAAAGTTTTTTGTCTCTTACTTTGCCACAAGCTATACGTACACTTGTAAACAGTTTGATACTGGAAGAAATGTGATTCTTTCTTGGGAGAATAAAAGATGATTTTGAATCAGTTGTTGGGACTGGTCAGTGCTTAGAAGCTATGCTCAGGTACCTCACAGTTGCTCATCAGCACAGGTTCCAGTGGAAAATTTATTTCAGCACCTCCAAGGCCTGTGATTTTTATCTTGGGTCAGTAGTGGATAAAACAGTTGCAGTTTTGATGAAAGCTGTGTGTATCTCATACGCACAAAGACCTCTCTCTTTAATAAGTACAAATATTTTTAAGCATACGATCTGACCTTAGGAAGTAACATAATCATACAAACAGTTCTTGATTTCCGTTTTAGAACATTACCAACTTTAATTCAATCACAGTGGGATTTCATATTGGGGTGCCTTTTTATTTCTTTGTTGTGGAAGGTACGCCTTCCATTATTAACCGTGCTAGAAACGCTCAGGCAGCGTCTCCACCATAAGAATTATTTCAAATAATTCCTCCACCTGCCGCTCAGGAATGTTCCTCTACTGAATGATGATTTATCAAATATTATCTCACCAGATTTTAATATAGTCCTTAGAAATTCAACTGTTTGCTCCAATTTCAGCAGAACTATACGTGACTGAATCCCCATCCTCAGATAAGTGCCAGAAACTCACTACAGGAAGACTGGGAGTTATTGCCTCAAATATCTCAGGCGGGAATTGCCTACTGCTCTGCTGAAATGCGTCAGTGCTTCGGGTCCATTGCTTGCTGTGGAAGTGTCTGACAGGCTGTCTAGTTTCCAGATCTCTGAGCAGTAAGCTACAGCAACGAGGTAATACGTTGCTTGCTTTTTAAAGGCCCATCCCTACTCTGCTGCAAAACCTATTGCACATTTTTATTGGCTCCTGCCGCTGTTCTCCCCATACACTCCCACCAGCCCTCTAATATCCTCAGTTATTGTTGGCCAATACATGCTGTCTTTAGCATTCTAGGTTGTTTCAAACATCCAAAGTATTTTATTTTCATTGCTATGTTTTGACTGCCTACGACATGCCATTTTAGCTATCTTTTGACTGGTTTAGCAGTTGCAAGCTTTCCTTATTGTAATTTTTATGTAAGATGTCTACCTATGCAGAACATTTTTGATTCATGCTTTTTCTCTGAAACAACTTCAGAGTCGTTTGAGTTTCAATTTTTTCCTGACTTGTATTTGTGCATTTGCTATTGCACAGGGTAGGTGGACACTTCTAGAGCCTTATTCATGCCAGCTAGTAAAATGTCTCAATAGTCAACTCATCTTTATAAACCTAAAAATGTAGACATCTATATATGAGCTGATCACATCAGACCCTTTGTACTATTATATATCTATATATACATTGACATATAAAGAATTAGATACAGGATGCAATTCACCCAACCTACTTCAAACATCTGCCTTCAGTGTTCATAGAATCTGCTGACTATATTGATTACATCTCTACTGACTGTCTGTGAGTTTAGGCTGACAAACATGGATATAGATGTTGGCACAGCTAGATGAATTGTACCCTTTGTATATCATCTATTTGTTTTACTTGTAAATTTCCCTGCAAGCTGTGTCCATGCCTGTAGCTCATAGCAGAGTTATTTCAGGCTCTGTGCACTTTTATTGTGCAGTGCGCCTCCCAGCACTGCCAGTGATCAACCCACGGCTAAGCTTTCACAAAGCAATAATCATGTCACTCAGTCCCCTTTTGCTTTCCTTCACCAAATACTATTGTTTCTCTGTTACTTGTTACTTCTTATGTCTTGATAGCATACATTTTATAAGCTCTGCTTATAAAGATGTGCCTTTCAAATTCAATTTTTCTCAGAGCGTCCAGGCAGTTACTGACACGTTCAGAGGTTGCTGGAATAGATAGTGATCTTTGCCTGCTAGAGGTCACCAGGCAGTTGCTCTTACCTTATGAAATTTCTAATCTATCCCCCTACAATTCTGTAGTTTTCCTAGTGTAATTTACCTACTACTAAGCATGCTGATTTTCATATTTTTCCCCATGGAAGCCTGCCACAATTATTTGCTTGGTATTCTTCTGTCACTTCTACAGCATTCTTGTTTCCATTTTCGCATACCTACAGAAATGCACTTATTTCCGATGTAATAAACTGCATGATAAAGTATAGAGAGCACCAAAGAGGTGTAACATTGAAGTTTCATCTTTTCATTCACACCTGTTTTTCTCTCTTGTACCACTCATCCGTGCTCCTCAACACCACTACAACAGCTTCCCCACTGGGAGCTACTACTGAAATTGCCCATCTATTAAGTGGTTATTAGTTATCCTAATAACAGTGACCTCCAGCTTGATTTCTCTCTCCATCTGTTTCTCTTGCAGTTTTTCTTCCCTCTAGCTGTTCTGGGATAATACCATCTCCTTGCTACAATCCAGTGCTCCCTATCAACTGAAATCACATTCAGCTATACTCTACCTTTTCAGCGTATAAACCTCTTTCAGATCCTTTGCCTCATGGGGCTCCTGGCTCCATAATACACCACTGCAACTTCAACAGGGAACCCCTTCCTCTCCCTCATCCTGTCCCCTAATCGTCAGCATCCTCTTGTCTTGCTACAGTCCATCTAGCTGGGGTCTACAGGTTCATGTCCCAGAGCAAACTAAGCTTCAACCTTCCACTGTCCTTCATCTCTTTCTCTCCTAGATTCAGACCTTATTTTCTCCCTTTCAACTTGGAAATTGGTAGTTACTTGCCCGAGTTAAGACTGAGTGAAAAATTAACCAGGGACTTCAGGATTTAGCTCACAGTTCTAATTTCCATTTTCAGTTTGCAGAAAGTAATTACTCTGACATTTTTGGGACTGGTGTTCAAGGACTAACAGTTTCTTTCAATTCTGAAAATTTCATTTCATTAATGATATCATAATTAATTGAAATTAATTTGCTAGCAAAACATTCAAGTGTACAGTCATATACAGCATGTTAATACTTACATTGACTTCTGTTTTGCAAAGCAGTTACTGGCTTTGGGAACAAAACATGATGGATGGTTCAAAGAGAACAACCTCAATGTCAGAAAATTCTAGTCGTGACAGTTTTCTGGATTGTTCTAGAAATATTCACTAGGTATAGAGAAAATTTAACAGAAACCGGCTTTGAAAAACCTAAACAAAACCCACAATAGAACCCAAGCTGATAGTTACTTATAAGATTGTAACATTTTTAGGTCATGCACACATGGTTTTCTTGTTAATGACAATTACTGAAAGACTGGCTAAATCGAAGGTCAACTGGCAAGATCGTCTAATCTGTTTTGGAGCTTCTGGATGTTGCTCTGCCAGAAAAAAAAAAGCTATGGGGAAGTAAATAAACCATCAAATAAGGGAAGTTATTGCCACCATATACTTACAGGCGCCTCTATTAGGAATTGGCCCCAAATTAACCCGAAGTTTTACATGCCTACTTGAAGAAAACTTTTGCTTTATTTTCACCTGTATAAATACTTTGGTCATATTCTAAACACCTTTTCTGTGCATTCGCTGCAATTTCCACTATTGCGTGCTTCCTGCTACACACAAAACCATGAGAGAACAGAAGACAGAAGGAATCTCATCTTAGCCCCAGTGAACTGACAGAAGGACAGACTAGGGCTGCAGCAAACAAAGTGATGGTGGCTGGAAGAACAAAAGGCTTGTCTCTGGTTTGTTCCTTGTGTTGGTTCTCATGCTGGTGTGATACGCTCCTGGTTTCCACAATATAGCTTCCTACTGCTGTTTCCTGTACAAAGTCTGTTGAAATCTTTCTGGACCTCCATGCCACTAGAAGTGACCAGTGCCTACAGGGATGGAGTATTGCATTCTGTTGTCACCACTCTGCCTACAAGATGTGCTGGACTAAGAGCCAGGGTAGCGTTAATCTCTGCAAAAACCTAACTCTCAGACTTCCACCCACAAGCCTACAATCTGGGTGGGAGTCCAGCATGGGCTGAGCAAGAAGTTTTTGAGTTTTTGGCTCCTGACTTAAATCTGTTCATCTAAAATGCCTCGTGGAGCCATGTTTTGCACAAATCCTCAAGATTGTTGCCAGCCCCATACAATAACCTCATAACCAGATTTACCCTTAGGGCATTAACAAACGTTTTTTTGTATTACTTTTCTTTACCTGTCCTCCATCTGCTAGATTCTCAATAAGTGTTAGTAATAGATTATATACTCGACTTGCCCAAGATACCAACCTCAAAAGCAATTATGTTTTCATACAGTGGAAGCTCTTAACTACATTTACATTACCTACATTAACTACATTGCCTCTGAAAACACTACCAGCATACTCAGTGCTAACTACAGCAGCTGTCATTGTAGGCACACAACATGGGAAAGATAACAGCAATATGGATAGTAATAACTAAATTTTCCTAGGATTTTAGGGAAAAATAGAAAAAATAGAAATAGTATTTAACATAGATATGATTGATAAATTGATACTTTTTTTGGATACATTATTTTTCAATTAAAAAAAAATACCTCAATCTTGACTGCCAAGGGGTGAATTCAGGAAGACTGCACACACTCATGAAAATCAATGTGAGGATGAGAAACTTATAATCAAAAATGTACCAGCAAGAATGTTGCTGAACTCACCCTAGTTCAAAAGGCAACAGCACAAACTACTTCATCAAAATAGCGTAAACTTATGTCAGTTCAGGATCTGCCTCTGAACTCACCTTGCAATATTTATATATTATGCTATGTATAAAAATATGACTGCTTTGAAATAGAAGAAAAAAGTTACCTTTGAAAAGTCTTCAAACAAAATAAATGAAAAAAAAAAAAAAAAGAAGAGACTTGAAGATACCTTGAAGGATTCCCTAATAAAATACCAGAAGTGCACCCACGGCAAGTTGTCTGCGCTGTCTAGTAAAATCTGACAGACCTAAGGTATTGTCTTATGAACAACTGCTTAAATATTTCCTTGATAGCATAATTCTAGAGAAAAGTTCCATTACCAAAATATTGTTTTCCCAGTATATGATAATACAAAACTATTTTTTTATTTGCTGTTTCTCTTGCTGCTTCCAAATACCTATAGCTAAATGTCAAATATGTTTTATGTTCCTAAGCAGTTTGGTTCTATTACATGTTCTTGATTTACAGGCTATATACAATAATATTCACTCATTTCATGGAAAAAACAGAGACTGAAACTGCTTTAAGACCCCTCATGAACTCCGATCATTCAAACCATCAGGAGAAATTCCAAAAGCAAAATTTAAAACCTTTATTAACCCCAGGCAACAAATACAAGGTTTCATGAAAATCCATAATAATCTGGGTTAGCTATCACCGTCCTCTGTAGTGCTGCTACCAGCATAGCAATACCAAGGAGAAATATAGTATCATGAGAGATAAATGAGGAAAAAAACCCTAAATAATTTACAGTATCTGATACAACATTGCACTAGAAAACAGATTGATAAATAAAAAAAATAAGCCACAGAGAATAAGGAGGGACTTACTACCATGAGCACAGAAAATTAATACAACCAAGTATGAAACATTGCTGCGTGTTGAGTGGGTGTGTGGCCGCAGAGCTTCAAGGACTCCCGTGAGAAGGGCTGTGCTACTGCCTGGACAGCTGTAGCGCAGGGAGGGTTTTCCCACCTCCACAGCCACCGAGCAGTGTTAGGGATATCCGTGACTGGTAACAAACAGACTTCACGAGCTTAGCTTCCTGACATTCGCAACATGACTCACTAACTTGCAAGCGGTTAATTATAGAAATAACTCCACTTGTGGCCTGTAGAGCACAAACTGTAGAAAGCTTCACAAAAAATAAGACTCAGCTTCTTCTTATGTTATCTACTATTATTAAAGCTTTGAGAGCTCTCCAGAGGTTGCTTTAAATACACTGTCTATAGGAATGCAGGGACATAGATGCCCATATCCCAAAGAACCACAAATTACTAATTATGTTAATAGTAATACAAGCTGTCTTACCTCCTAATTATGAATTAAATAGCCTTGTCAAATACAAGCTAAGGACAACAGTGAATGAAGCCCTCAGACTAGCTATTTTCGCTCTCTGTTCTTCCTTTCCTTAGCAAAACACAATCAGCTCAGCAAAACCATTCAGAAGAGGAAATATGTATTAGTTAAACCAAAGAAAAAGTTGAGTTTTATACCTCACCAATTTCAAAGTCATCTTAAGTAACGTGGAGACCCTGCTATGCCACAATGCACCCTCCTTGAAGAATGGAAGACGTTTTTATTGTGACAGGGATTTAACGTGCCATTATCTTCAACTTTCTTTTAACAAGGTTATTTAATTTATGATTTGGAGGTAAAAGCAGTTTATAGTGTTGTCATTAGAATAATTAATCATACCCTGTTCTCCAGGAAGTGGACATCTGTCATGTGGGACTCCTATACACATTAACTCTGTCATTTGTTTGATCTCAGAATGAAGTCTGGATGTGTTCCAGATCTCTGGTAATAGAAGTGCCACTGTAAAATCTTGGTTACTAAGAAATGCTAGACCATATAGTATAAAAAGCACCTGTCTTTATCATTTGTTGTTAGGTTTTAAGCGGCACTGCACCACCAATGACTTACGGTAACAAAATCTGCAAATATAGCCAAAGCAAAATGTTTATAAGAGAGTTAGGACAGAAATAGATCTTTCTTTTCCTGCTAAATGGGTTTAGGAGTCTTAAAGTTGCAGAAACAGTTGCATCTTTTTCTGGATTGACAGGATGACTTACAGTTACTGGGCTTTATCAAGATAATATCTTTCAAGCGATTATTGACCAGATCTTACTTTTTCATGCTTAGTGTGGAGGTTGAAAATCATGGAAGTGTCACATGAAAGACAGAAGTATCTTTGTGCTAGTGTCAGTGGTCTATAGTAAAAGGACTGATATTAAAGTCCTATTTAGCTTGACAATAATCCATAGATCTATTCATAGCAATATTATTTTATTTAAAAGTGGAGCAAAAACAAAAGCAGATGTATCATTCAGTGTTCCATTAATAGCAAGAGAAAACAGTGCTGCAGAACTGCCACTATTCTTATATGCTTACAGGCTTTTAAAAAAAAAACCCAAAAAACACCCAACCACNTTATTTTATTTAAAAGTGGAGCAAAAACAAAAGCAGATGTATCATTCAGTGTTCCATTAATAGCAAGAGAAAACAGTGCTGCAGAACTGCCACTATTCTTATATGCTTACAGGCTTTTAAAAAAAAAAACCAAAAAACACCCAACCACCCCAAACTCAAAACACCAGTATTCACCAAATGCTCTACAGCAAAATAAAAAAATTTCCCTCATAAATTTCTACTACACAGCTCTCCTTGGGAGCTTTCCTTTACTCCCAAGTCTTTGGGGGCAAATATGGGAGACTGATGACAGCAGCATATTAGTGAAAGCAGTGGTAAAAATCCAGGGCTTCTATTAAAAGCAAAGGCCTAGCAGAGTGATCACACAAGAAAAATTACTTGGAGAAAGAATGAGCTTTGTGAAGTTTCAAGGAACCAAGTTCAGAAGAATAAGGGGTCATTTACAGAAAGAACACTGACCCCACTGTTACCGTTTTAGCTGTTCAGGATCTATCACACCTCATTCTTTCATGCTACACACACCACACAATTGGATTTCGGCACCCCATCAAAAGCAACTCCTCTAATAAGAGGATACAGAACTACGCATCAATGATCAAGCACCAAAATGGAACTGAAAGCAAAGCAGAATGGAAATCAGACAAATATTAAAATCCCAGTCGGTAGTTCATGGCTCATCTGATCCAAATCATCATCAAAATGTCATTGCTGATCAAGAAAAGAAAACCCTGGTGCTGAAGTCACCCCATAATTTGGCATTCTTTTTTATCATTCTGACTGCAAATCAACCATCCAATATCAGCCATTATTCACCTCTATCAATCTCTTGTATTCTTCTGCTTTGTTAGCAAAATGGAGATCCTGACACAGAGCATGACAGAAACCTCTATTCCAGATCCTACTTTTGTTTGAGACTCTTGCTGCAATTCTTTGCTAATCTTTTAGTCATACCCTCTCCATTCTTAGCTCCAGTGGGACATGGGTACCTCCCGATCCTGGCCAGCTCATTACCCATAGCATGAGAAAGAGAAATCTTGACCAGGGAGAGGGTAGGATTGGTCGTGGTGATGGTGGCCCCTACTGCTGTTTGTTTGTCCTGTCACACCTCTAGGCAGAGCACTACCAGCCAGGGTCCATGAACTTGCTGGACATGTCCAAGGGGCATAGGATGCTGTGGGTATGCTCTTTGTGATGCTGCCCTCTGCCTCCCTATTTTCCTTTTTTGACTGTTACTCCTCCTCCTCCTTTTTCTCTTTTGTTGTCTTCCACATAATTTCATTTTCCTTCTGTCTCCTCTTTGTCTTTCAAGGAGGTGGAGCGGGATGGTAGCAGAAGGGGTTGATGGCTGTTCCTAGTGCAGGAGATGGTGCAAGCAGCAGCCAGCAGCAGTGGGACAACCCTAACCACAAGCCATCAGTGGTGCCCAGAGTTACAAGACCAGGAGCTTGAGCTGTGCCATACTTCCCGTCTTATGGTACTGTTGCAGATACCGTACTACACCAAGGCAACACACTATGAGGGGTTTGGCTTACAGGTGACAAGTTACGTACTTCTAGCAGCACTTCGGATAGTAAATCCTCTGCCCTCATGCAGGCAAAACTTAAGTTTCCCTCCTTGTCTTGTCTCCAGCACTATCTTCACAAGTGCAACTGCTCCAGACAAACACACACACACACAAGACTTCTGGGGGAAATACGTAAATAGAAAACGATTAATGCTATAAAGTCTTACACTGAGAGGGTTTTATAACAGTTCAACTGGAACAGCTGGAGGTTTTTCATCAAATCGATATTTTGTAATATTCTTTTTGTGGAAAGTAAAATTTCCTAAATAAATGCTACAGTTTATCTCTTGACATTTATGGGGGGGAAAAAGGTATTTTAAATAGCTGCAAGAAACTCTTCTCATATTACTCTAAGTAAATGGTTAGAAAGCCACTTACCCCCAGTTGCCACAGTAATTTCACGTAGAAAATGGCCATAAAATGGAAAATCGAAGGACAGATTCACTCTCTGAAAGGAATAACATCAGAAAAGAAAATTGATGTTTTACAGAAAGGTAAGAGAAAACAAAATGAACAGTCCTCCATTTCAAATGTGTTTCATTTCTTTTTATTTTTCACTGGAGCTTTCCTATTTTTAATTTGGAATTTTCAACAGCTAACTGGAAACAATTCTGTGTAGCACTTAAACACCTGAAAGCAGTGGATCTTCAGTTATGAAGACTTCAGAAAATAAAATACATCAGCAGACACTATAACGCTCATAAGAATAAANTTTAATTTGGAATTTTCAACAGCTAACTGGAAACAATTCTGTGTAGCACTTAAACACCTGAAAGCAGTGGATCTTCAGTTATGAAGACTTCAGAAAATAAAATACATCAGCAGACACTATAAGGCTCATAAGAATAAAATTAATAAAGATGTGTAGAGTTTCTCCTTAAAAAAATGTTGCTTTAAGCTCTTTAAGAGAAGCCATCGATATTTAAGGCCTTAGCAAGCCCTAAGTTCTACAGGATGCCCACTCCCTTGGCTGCGGGTGGTTTGCTCCTCTGCCACACGCTCCTTCAGATGCAAGTGCTCTCCCTACTCCTACCTGGGTGCTTATCTGATGATGGCTGGGCACTGGAAGGCAATTCTTCCACCAAACCCACACGACGCCAGTTCCCAAACCTCTCTATACTGTTAACTAGGAACTGAAATAATTTATAAAGAAATACTCAACAGAAATATTAACAAACTCTACTTAAGGTATTTATTGCAAAATAAAAAAGGAAGAGAAATCTTTTTTTCTTCTGTTAGCTTACAAGTGTTTATCCCCTACCAGCTGAATTCACAGCAGAGAACTGTAATTTGGAGAACAGGCTCTTCTCCTCACCTAAGCTCACCGTAAAGCACCATTCAAACTCATTTTCCCTCTCTACCTATGGCTCTCTCCTTTCCTATCTACTCCACTCCTTTCCCAAATCTCACTCATTATTGTGGCCACCCATAATTATAAGCTGGTGTGCTACTTGGCTAAACTCTTAACAAATCAGCGGTCATGACAGAAAGGAGTGCTGAAATCCCAGTAAGGTCTTTTCACTATTTAAATGTAATATCCCATAAAAAATACATCACTTCCATAATGGCCTGAAGCCCAAATAGGAACCGGGTATGCAGCCCATTATTACTTGTTATTTAGGAGGAGTTACTACTGTAAAAACTAGCGTGAAGATGGGTTGCTAGTGACTGTCCCTCAACTCTAACCTTTGATGTCTCCACTTAAGAAAGGGCAACAGCCCATACATTAAAAAAAAAAAAAAGGAAAAAAGGGAAAAAAAAAAAATCTTTATTTTCCCTACCGTTATTTCTGTCCTGGGTTTATTATTTTCAGATTAGAACTGACTGNCATAATGGCCTGAAGCCCAAATAGGAACCGGGTATGCAGCCCATTATTACTTGTTATTTAGGAGGAGTTACTACTGTAAAAACTAGCGTGAAGATGGGTTGCTAGTGACTGTCCCTCAACTCTAACCTTTGATGTCTCCACTTAAAAAAGGGCAACAGTCCATACATTAGAAAGAAAAAAAAAAAAGGAAAAAAAGGGAAAAAAAAAATCTTTGTTTTCCCTACCGTTATTTCTATCCTGGGTTTATTATTTTCAGATTAGAACTGACTGTTTCTTCTCTCAGGAAGAATTATATTTACATGCACCAAAGATGTTTAAAGAATTATTTAGCATGAAATTAACAGCTGAAGATTTACAGTAACTTTAAATTAGATTTGCTTTCCACTTAAGCGGAAGACAGAATTTTGACAGGATTTATTAGCACTGTTTTTGTTTGGTTTTAATTAGAATGCAAAATCCATTTGCATTGTGTTAATTGGACTGAGTAGGTTCTAATGACCTTTTCTGTATATACATAAACATGGATAGAAAACCGAACATTTCTAATCAAAATGGCATATGTAAAAAATAGCTCATGAATTAACTTAAGCAAATTTTTTTTTACCATGTTCTAAAGTTTTCACTGCTGAGGTGTATGCCATGTTTATGTATGCACTCCATTTGAAATTACGTCCTTGCTCCACCAAACATATTTTCCAAGAACATTGTTAAAACCAACAGTTTTCTCACCAAACCTTCCCTCTTTCCTTTGAACACTATGGTCCATTTTACCTGCTAGCATTAACTTTCTGAATAACGCAATAACCATTAAACTGCTTCAAAAGAAAACTGTGCCCTCTTAACACTCTTCTAAATTGCTATAATATAGACATTAGTATAAAGATGTTTGCAACTAAGGTTTGATCCTATGCCCAACTAAAGCCTGGTATAGATCTCCCATTGACTTAAATTAAAAAGTGATGCCTGAAATTCTGACGATGTAAAAATGCTTAATACAGACAATTGCTTAGCATAATACTGTAATAAAGAACCAACAAGATTTAAGGAATGTTTTAAAGTGCAATACTGTAACAGCCACTAGAAATATTTTTTTTTTCACTTTTGCTGCTAGAAAGCATATCTCGTTTTTCAGAAAGACTATCAGAATTTTCAACCCACTGGAATAAAACTGTTCTCTCCACGCATAAATGATAGAACGGACTGACAGGAAAGGGAATTGAGTTTCCAAGTACGAGGTGAACTTGTGTCTAGTTCAATGTTTGAGTAATCAACTATTAGATACCTAATCTAAACACACTGAGCATCCAAGCCACACCTAAAATTTTATGATACAGTTAAAAAGATGGTGGCAATATATTGGGGAAAAAACCCACAACAAAACCACTACTAGTGATATAAACCCTGTAGTGCTAGATGTTTTAATTGTTCTGCTAATACTTATGTGTCACTTTCCCCAAACAATAACTATGCTGTTTACAGAGCCAAACCATCTCATGGATTCTCTCTTTATTACTTTTGCTGTAGAAACAAACGCAACTAGCAGCTTCTGGGAACTCTTAGGATTACATACTTCCAAATGGAGGGAAACACACAAACTCGGTGTAAAGTTTTTAGCGTCAAAGAATCTCTGAACATTATTAGAGAAATTCATTAGTACTTAGCATATAGTAATTTAACTCCTTGTTCTACTGTCAAATTGGAGAATAATTTTTAGAAATTGTGAGCATGTAAATCACCAAGTCAAAAAAAGATGTGCCAAATGCCCTTTAAAAAGAATAATGGCAAAGTTTATCGCTATGGAAGAGAAGGGAAGAGATTGCTGCTTAGTTATGTATGATGTGCTCAGAATATATGACTCTATAGTTGTTATACAGTTATAGAGAACACATCTCTTATTTAAATAACTTCTTTGTGTAGTACACATAGGTGGTGTTGGCTCAGACACATACAAGAAATCAGTTATAGACACATAAATAAAACATAAAACCTTACAGGATGACTCACTGGTAGTTTTTCATCCTTCAGTATGCTAAACTGGGCTCACAGCCTTCTCTGCCAGAGCTGGCAGAAAGGCAGGGTGGGCACCTGACACCCAGCAGAAAAACCAAACCACTTATTTTGGGGAGAAACAGTTGAAGCCCTCATACCGCAAAGCTCTCCTCTGCCATGCTGAATGGTCTTCCACACTGATCCCACGCCTTAACCAAAAGCATTGTTTCATTTTGGACCTGGTTCAATAACTTTAACAAGATGTCCCCCTTGGAATTGACATTTTTATGTGTATAATCTCAGTGATCCAAATGGAAACAAAAGTGCTTGGAACAAAGGCATGGAAGGGTGCCACCTTCACTAATCGTTAAACAACAGGTTAACATTTCTCAAAGGAATTTCACTAATATTTAGGTCCCAAGCCTCATAAACTGCTTTGATTAGGGAAAGACGTTTTCCCTTATATAGGAATTTTTAATTCCTTTATTACAGTTTTTTGCATGTTTCCATTGTCTCCCTCAACACAAAGCACCAGGATCCCAGATGACGAAGGCAAGACAGACAAGTTCTCCCTTTCAGGTACTCTGGAGGTTTTTTGCTCATTAGAAACAAATTGTCTTAAGAAAATAGCTGAGACAGTGTTTTATTAATTCTACTCCAAAGATATATAACTGCTTGAACCCTCTGCATTCACATTACATCCCTGTCTTCCTAGAGCGTTTTTGGCTATGAGTAATGTATTTTATGCATCGGACTCTCACATGTAGGAGATTTATCACCGCACTCTGCTTTTTGTATTCTGAATTAAATACCACAGTATTGCTCCTTGCTGCCTCTTAACATTCCTGTGAGCCAGTCATCTGGCTAGTGCCAGGGAGGTAAAAGATAAAGTGAGAGAAAAGATGAGAGAAAGTTAGCTTTTCTCTCAGTTATAAAACAGTTACACACACCTGCATCTTTAAAAACTGTACAACTTTTAAATAAGGCATTAACAGGATTTTGTTCTTAAACTCTCAAAACCCAAGAGCTTTTTGTTGGAGTCAAGTTGGCAAATGGATGAAACAAAAACCTCATGAACCACAATTCCGAGCTGTAATTTTCTGTATTTAATTTGTGCTAGTATTGGCTTTCGTATGTATGCAGTTCCCAGCCACAGGTGAGATCCGAGAACAGAATCTGTAAGTCATGCGGCATTCAGTTTCACTTCTAAGCATGTAAGCTCATTATTTTCATACCCATTTTACTAGGCGGGATGATTACAGTAAGTTAAACAAGACTGTTATTTACACTCTGTGATATTTATTTGTTGATGCCCTGAAATTGAGATCACATCTATCACTTCTGTTACTGTATGACATCCTCACGAGTTTATCAGTTGTCCCTAAAGAAAAAATAAGTGTGCCACCTCGTACAAAATGGAAGTGCAAACACAGATACACTCCATGGGAGACTTAAACTTCAGTAACTTAGTCATGAACCCAGTCCAGTTGCTATTGAAGTCAATGGTAAGATTCCCTCCAACTTCAGCAACACAACTAGTTTGCGTATGATAGTTTGTGATCCTTAAGAACAGAGGTGATACAGGTCTGTGAACAGTAGTCACAATACTTGTAAAACTACTGTGTTGGTCACTGGTGAAAAATATCCATGTCAGTCGAAGAAGAAAAAGGTATATTAACTTACTGCTGCTTGCCGATGGGTATTGGAAAGGATCCCATGAATCTTTACTTTGTCTTTCTCCATTTGGTCTATATTGACCCACAGATCCCGGCTGGTAGAATCATATGGTCCATACGTTCTTGAAGTATAGTAATTATGATCTGTATCCTCCTGAAAGGGGGGAAAAAAAGTGTGGCAAATGCAGATTAGAATAGAAGATGCACCTTAGTTTTATATAAAACTCACGCTTGAAATACCGAGTCCTGTTGCTCCTGGGAGCAGCAAAAAAGATTACACTGCAGGTCAACAATGAAGAAAAAAGTACAAGTTGCAAATGTGTTGCAGAAGACAGCTCTGCTCCTAACTGCAAGCAGCTGGCAAGGCAAACAGTTACCTCATGCAATCATCTTATATCACGATCATGTTGTTCACTATCCCCAAATCCCAATCATATAGTTCCTGTACCCACATCGACGGAAACTACGGCAAAGTGTTTGATGGCTTTCAAGGCAAGATATCCAGTAAGTTCCTGTAACAACAGCCATGCTCTAACAAAGCAATGAGCAGTACTTATAGCTAACACCTTAAAAAAATTGTATTGTTTAACATTTCTAAACATAATTTACTAAAACACCTTTTATAAGGACATCCAAAAAATTTCTAGCAGCTATAGACTTAAAATGCTATTTCATTTTAAATCTCAAACAGATTGTTGCACTGTACATTTTTCACTCAGAGACAAATACATAAACATTTGTGAAAGAAAGCTTTAAAATGGCAGCAGTCTCTGTCACGCTCACCTCACNTAATTTACTAAAACACCTTTTATAAGGACATCCAAAAAATTTCTAGCAGCTATAGACTTAAAATGCTATTTCATTTTAAATCTCAAACAGATTGTTGCACTGTACATTTTTCACTCAGAGACAAATACATAAACATTTGTGAAAGAAAGCTTCAAAATGACAGCAGTCTCTGTCACGCTCACCTCAAAGCAAATTCAGAGGTAAAATACATGAACCCTACATGTGCCATGGGAGATTGTGCTAGTGGTCCATTAAGTCCTGCAGCTTGCAGATATCCAGTTCCATAATGAAGCGCGTTATTTGGAAGACAGTCAAAGCCTTGGCAATGTCTGCTTATTTCAATGACAAAGCTGAGACTCCAACATTCAAAATACTCTATATGCCACTTAACTTCATTGCAATCAGTTTACACTTGAAATCATATACATTTAGCACCGTAAAAAAAGTAACATTTTGAAAATTTAGTAAACGTTTAGAAACCTAAGTATAGGAAATTCCAAAATTTCTGTCAAGATCAGTAGCGATGATGGTCTGTACCTTCCTAAAAGATATCTAAGACAGTGAAAGGAAAAAAAAAAAGTGCACGGTTTGAAGGGAGAGATGAAATACATCCCAGATTCCCAGTCTTCCTTAACTTGTCCCAAGCTGTTGCAACCATAAAATATTTAAATTAAGAGCATTGCCAACTTTCTGCTGAATAGCTGCAATTAATACTGTAAAAGTAATATATGCTGGCATTTCTCAGTTCCTTCCTCCCTTCTCCTCCNAAAAAAAAAAGTGCACGGTTTGAAGGGAGAGATGAAATACATCCCAGATTCCCAGTCTTCCTTAACTTGTCCCAAGCTGTTGCAACCATAAAATATTTAAATCAACAGCATTGCCAACTTTCTGCTGAATAGCTGCAATTAATACTGTAAAAGTAATATATGCTGGCATTTCTCAGTTCCTTCCTCCCTTCTCCTCCGCACCAAAGCAAAACAAAGGCTCAACAGAAGCGTATCAAAATTAGAATAAACTTAGAGGCACACAAAACGGAAGAGGCAGACTTAGAACTTAGAATTACCACTGGCGTTGGAGAAGTTCCTCTTCTGCAGCACCTCCTATAGTCAGCAAACAGTATGGGGCTACCCTCAAACCGCACCGTGCTGCCGTGCAGACCCGACACCCGCTCCCCACAACCCGCTCCCTTAAGCTTGAACACACACAACCCATTCATACTGACGTGGTCCTAAGCTGAAGATACACTTGGCAAGGGCTCATATTCTAGATGAAACTGTTCATGTTCTAGGTTAAATATATTGACAGTAAAACCTGTTTCAGCTGGATTTCATCCTACATTAACACCATTACTTATGCATTTTACTTAAGCTGTTGCAGCTATAATCAGGTTATTTTCTCCTTGATGTTTTCTGTATCTTCTGCCATACTTTATATGCCAGGATGTACTTGCCCAGTAAGTCTCAGTGACACTTTCGAAGCAACTTCTAACAACTTCAGCAGCTCTACGTTAGTCACACAAGTAAATATAATTAAAACTATACTGTCAGGAAGATGACAAAAGCCAGCCACCTTACCAAATGATTTTCTTCTTTAATGGTCAGCCAAAACAGTTATTGTCATGTACACCAAGGAGGTACAGTAAATTAAAAGCTTTTGACAGATAAATTTTCCCAGTCTAATTTATCATTCTGAAAGAATTTCCATAGAAATTAAAAGTTACATTTAAGACATCACAAAGTCTCAAGGAAAGAGCTCCAAGAGACAAAGAAGAAAGAATTACTAAAATAGCTTGCTTCAGATAAACATGCAATATTTAAGCTATAGTTAAAACTGTGCAGAATTTTTGCTTCTTTTTACTTCTGTAAGGAAACAAATTCACTTCTACTTAGACGATAGAAGGAAAAATTCCTCTTGCTCTTTGAAAAAGCTTCATAACTTTCATTCAGATGTATTTTATGAATTTATCATTAAATATTTCTCTCTCACATCTTATTTTTTTTAATTTTATCTGTATTTACAATACAACTACAAAAATGAACATACAGCTAATTACTAAAGATGGCCTGAGCAGCTCAGATGCTCTTAGTGAGGTTAGGAAACATGCTTGTGTTCAAAATCACCGCCTTAGTTCTTAACGTGCATTACCACAGAAATGAAATGGTTGGAATTTTCCAGAAACTTCCTAGCTGTAGAGAAACATTTTCTTTATCAACAGACACCTATAAGTTTTCATTCCGACAGATCTGTTTATAGGCTTTGGTTGATCAGACCCGCTTCATAGTACATTCTAACCTCTACAGGTACTACATGCATTAGAAGATGGAAAAACGCTTCAGAAATTACACTGAATTTGCATGTAAACTACTGAATTAAGAAAGTAATTTTAATAGTTACATTGCACAGATGTAGAGTTCCGCGGATAAGTGCAATTACATATATAAATACAAGTATGAGGAGAAGTAAACTTTCCACTATCTTTTAGTGATGTAGAAGCATGTTCCCCAATGAAGGAACATGCAGAGAAAGCAGAGAACATACTCTTTACTATTTCAAGAAAAATTTTATTTTTTCTTTGCTTTCCAGGTATTTTGGGGATATGAACGTTATTCCCCATTGTTTCTCTAGATGCACAGTCTGTCCAAACACTGCATATATATATGAAGTGGGAAACATCTCTCTTCTATTGAGAACTACAGCTTTTAAGCAAGGGATTGTTCCAGGGTGTTTTTTGCAGCAGCTGTGAGGATTACTGTTGGCAACCTTTGTGAGTGTAAAGTTAAGATTTTTTAGAACCTCTCTTATAACTCTCTCCTTTTGAGGAAATAAGCTATTTTTAACCTGAGGCAATTTGCGATTCTGAGTTGCCATCTTATTGTAGATTACAAAGAAAATTATTTTTTTACAATTTTCATGAGGGATATTGTGTGATGACATCTTGAATATATTCCCACAGTTCTCCAACTACAACTGAGTTCTCAGGAAAGCTATATGCACACACTATTTGTGAAAGCTCAGCACAACTGAAGATTAAGCCTTCTTCAAATTCTTGGTGTTCAGTATTTGTCAGATTCAATGACTGAACATCCATTCCATATGTTACATATACAGATACTCCCAAATATAGTCCAAACACCACATACTTGTTTCCTCAATAACCGCTGTCTCTTAACAGATTAAGGCTTCAAATGTGTGAGATGAGCTGTTGCAATCAAGATAGTATAAAGTAACTATGTGTGATATCTAAAAGTAACAACTACATTATGCCTCTGAAATGCTTTCAAATAACTAATGGGATTCTAGCCAAAGGCATACGTGAAAATACTACCAAAACAGACGTGAAACAACAAAGTTCCCTCTCAATGAAATAAGGCATCATGATTCAATGGTGATGCAATCACATATGTGAGCATGGAACTTCACAGGTCTAATTCTCTTCCTGTCACATTTTTTAATAGAAATTGAAAGGTACTGCAAATTTCTAGGAGACAGAGGATATTATCAAAACAGATTTAGGTTAAGAGCCTCTGTTGAATCCAGCTGCATGAATATTTTGCTTTTAAATACGGAATCCAATTGGATCTAAGCAACAGACTTCACTGAATGAAAAGTTTTGCCATATACATATATGTATCTGCAAGGCTGTAACTGACAAAAAGACGAATAACTTCAACCAGAGAAAAAGCAGCTGAATCCAGGAATGAGCTCTGCTGTTGCACAATAGTATGCTGTAGGAAAACTCTTAGTTTCTCTGTAGTTGAAAGAAGAGAGACAGACATTCACAAAGCAAATCATTATAGATCAGCCAGCCAGATGGCAGTTATATTTTGGTAGTTTAAGTTTTGGATGCCTTCTCCCAGTCCTGGGAAATTATTTGTGACATGACTGATGAAAAATCAATCAATCGATCATCCAAAGATCCTTACCTTCAAATATCTGTGATTAAGTGTCATGAGTTATTGCCATTTGTCACAGAAGACAATTAGACTGCATTTAATTTGATAATTATTGTCCCTTTAAATATTCTATTTACTGAAATTGCATTTTCCAACTTCCATTAAGATGACACCACAACAAACAAACACTGAAGCCATCAAGAATATGGAGTTAGACTTTATAGATGCCTAATTTTGAAGGAACAAGGAAGGCCTGGTATCTGATTTTTAAATTCATTAACAAATTCATTAAAAAATTACCCAAATATTGCTAAAATAGACTAGGGTTTTTTTTTAAATTAACTGAAAGTGCTGCTGGTGTTTGCCCCAAAAATTAGTGCTGAGGAAATTCATCACCAAATACTAAGATCAGAAAGTCATCTTTAGCTGAATATAATATGAGCATTTACAGATGAATAGCCTATGAAATTAATCAGACAATTATGGTTTGTAAAAGCTGCATTTGTAGAATAAAATGGAAAGATTGAAAGGAGAAAACAGGCAACTATATATTTTAAAATAGACTACTTTTCAGAGAGAAAGCAAAGACAGTAATAAAATACTTCTTGGGAAATTTAGAGGAATGAAATGAACTAGCAATTAAAAGTATTCCCTTAATGAAGAAAAGTAGTTCTAGCAATTAATTTCGCAGAACAAAAAAGAACATCCTTTATATTAAAACAAGCCAGCAAGAAGATGGCCCTGTGTGCATACAACAAAACCAGCTTCCTCAAAACTGTTTGCACTCTTGCCCTATTTCATGTAATGCTTGTTACTCTCTCACTGTATCTCTGCCAATCCTGTCAGTAAAATAGAGCTAAAACTGACTTCTGAATTGTTTCAGATTTTTGTTCGAAAACTGCTCGTAGATTTCTGAACATAATAAGTAGATTTCTGACTAATAAGTCCCCGCTAGCTAAAAACAGCACAATGGGAAGAACAGAAGTGATAACTCGTGTAGGACTTGAATCAGGTCTGCACTGCAGCTGATGGAAAGCATCTTCCAGCTGACACGTGTTTGGGCACTGAGCAGGGGCAAGCGATGCACAGTCACACTCTGTTTTATCAGTGCAGAGGAAGCATGTGTGCATGGTGTTGCCATTGAATTTTCTCATTTATTTACCTATTCATGTGGCAAGCATACATGGAGAATGTCCCCAGTCTAACAGCCATTAGCAGAGGAGATGAGACAGTATGAGAAAAGATCATCTATCCTGCGATGAGATCCTAATGGAAAGATTAAGGCCAGAGAAAATGGGGAAAGAGACACTTTGCATGCTGCTGCCGTATATCTGCATTTTAACAGAGGACTGTAATCATAATCATAACACAGGTATGTTATGATGTAATTTTACAGCTCTGTAGGATCTGATAACAGAAGAACTCCGAGGAATGCTTAATTTGAACTGGCCTGTCACAGGACGTGAAAGTTCTAATTTCAATCCATAAACTACAAACAAACTACCACATAGAAGTCTTGCAGAGTGGCTGTTACCTCGGAAGCTCAATTGTTATAAGTGGTTCTCTGATGCTCAGAATTACTGATTTCATTTCATAAGCACTTTGCATCAAGGATAAACCCTCTGCTGTTCAAGTTCTTAACAAAAGTATTTGTTCTGTATGAATATCTACTAAGGAAACATGCAATTTACAGAACTTTGCCCAGAATCTGACAGATTTCAATCTGGCGGTTGTTATTGTAAACACTAAGTGATGTCACCAGCTGCGACGAAGCAGATCTCACCCCTATGTACACACAAGGTTTTACACAGCTCTACATCATCTTAAGACACCCAGGTTTTTAAACTGCACTTTTCCGAGCACCTGACAGCACCTATAATGGAGAGTCACACACACTGACAGACAGTCTGGCAGAGAAGGATACCATAAACCCGTTATTAATCCAAAAAGCCATTTAGTCTTTCCAGCTTTGTGAAAAGTCAACATGGAGCCACTGTCTTTTTCATGATATTCGGCCACTTCTGAAAGGAAGCATCCCTCTTGGGGACTGCTATAAAACTGTCAGTCTATTTAGGGGTCATTACAGCAGTTTTATAAAGCCCCTTGGACTGTCTTGTCATAACAGACAGGCTTTAAAAGGGCAAAAGTCTCTGGCATGCCTTACTTGAGAGGAAAAAAGCCAAATCACCAAGTCACTCTTAACCCAATTACAGTGGGGAAATATTTATTATGCAGTTTCTTCCTGATTTGCTGGAGCACGAGTTTGAGAAATAACATTCTCAAAATAAGCCTTTATTAACTGCTCTGTAGCATCCTCTCCACTAAAAGAAAATCATAGGAATCATTGCAATAAAATGACCATGAAAACACCTAGCAGCAATTTGATTTTGGTGTAATTATGAAACACGCTATAGTTTATTTCCTCATTTTCAGCTAAGCATAAATGACTGGAGTGTTTATAAAACCAAAACTCTAAAAATGATAGTTTGTAAACGTAAGAAAACATAACTGCCATGCCTAGACTACAGGGCATCAGTGGTTATGACCCCATGTCTGTTCCTGGGGGCTCACGACTCCAGATAATGCCATAAATATTGTCAAGTTAGTTTTTAAAGATTTAGTATTTTAGTCATCTAAAGATTCACTTCTTGTTCGGAATATAACCAACAATGTGTTTCTGAGTATATGTACTTTGACATACTTACGGTCACACTTGTGCAAACTTTTTCTCTCCCCAAGACACAGAATAAGTTCAGTTTAATATTATTCCTCCTTTTTTTTTAAAAAAAAATCAGGTTTTAGAGCAACTTTAAGCTCTCTGTAGTCTATTTCTTACTCCGGTACATATTCAGAAGCTGGGGTGGGTAAGTCATCCTTGTCCCTTCTCTATGAGACAAGGAGAAAACAGAACAACCAAGCCCCAGCAGTCCTGAAGCCTCACATGAGGAGGCAAAATGACAAATCTAAATCAGGATGAAAAGTGTTCCAGATCTGGAGGATCACATTCATATTAGCAGGTATAGTTTCTAGTTGATCAGAGCTTTATGTAGGAGAGAGCGGGAAGCTGCCCCCACACTCACTGGTGTGTGCTACAAATCCCGAGCAGTTCATACTGTGTCTCAGGGACCCATCAGGGCTCACAGCTGAAGTGATAGGGCAATCAGTTGTAAGAACACGTACGACCAATATTAAGGTGATACAGGCAGGAAATGAGCTTATTAACGTGGTAGCTTATTACCTGTAGGGATAAAGCCTAGTTTTTAAAGGTGTCCTATGTTCCCCTCATTCAGCACTAGTCCTTGCCAAAGCTGTGCTGTTCAGCATATAGCCAGACAGCAGAATGCTCATCACAGAGCACGGGCATTAAACGACAAACTGCATCAGCATAGCTTCTCTGGAGAACACAGTTTAAACAGATTGCAGCCAAAACTGCTAGTCTATTTAACCAGAGAACTTTCCAGTTTAGCTTTCACATACGATACGCTTGAACCTTCACTCAGGGCTGGCTGAAATCCACAATCAATATACAAAACTTAAAATTACCATTCATATCTTAAAGGGATGTGATAGCGATGATTAAAGTGGTTAAGCTATCGCCCTGATTTCTACTGCTCTTTGGAAAGAATATGCATTTTGCTTTGTTCACATGTGTTTATACATGTAGATGTGTATATATATATATGTAACACCAGTTCAATCAGGATATTCTATACAAGAATATTGAAAAGAACACTATGTGCAATTTTAACAAACTATTCTCGCCAGCCACATATCTTAAGGACTTGTCGCAGAAACGCTTCTTTACGTGATCTCGTGGTCACACTCAAAAATATAAATCAATCTCTTGAGAGATCTCTAATGTAAGGGCCACAACTGTAAGACATCATATTTAATCGAGATGCTTGATGAGGTACATGTTGGCTAGACAGGCACTTCCAAATTACTCCCTTTGCATAACATCAGGCTCCGAACAAGCTTTCTGCGGGATGTGTACTTTTGCTCTTTTCAGGGGGGATACTCTGAGCCCTTTGCAATTACTTAGACAAGATCAAGATGCTAAGCAATATCCTTCATCTGCTGTCTCTGAAAAGCACTACTGCCGTCAAGGTAACCCAGCACCCTGTTGATCCAATATTCTCAATTATTTCAAATTATACTAAAACATTATTTTCTTTTTGACAGATGTTATTTTTTTCTTGTGTATCATTTCCAACTCTAGATTCAGAGTAGAGTGATTCAAAGTGGAAAAGTTGCATAAACTTGTATTTCCATTTTTGGCTTTCAGCTAAATACAGGACACTAGAAGACAGAACACAAGGCGCTAAAGAATTACTTTTTACTTGAAGGGTGTCTTTTCACAAGTTCAAGTAAAAAAGTGATGGCAAACGTATATTCACTCCTAACCACTGAAAAACAGAGAAAGATGAAGACACGAGATTTTACTTGCATTCCAAATAATTTTTTTTGTTTGTTTGGGGTTTTTTTTTGTGGTGTTGGGGGGAAGGGATGAAGAATCTTAACATTTTGACCCTGACCAGAAATGGGCCATTTTAATTTTGCTTGATACGGTTTGTTGGTATATCCGTGAAAAAACCTCAACATTAAATCTTGGCCTTTTCACTTCAGATTCAGATAAACAAATGGGTAGCTAAGCAGGCTGGTATTCAGTTTGCAGTTTAGACACTTCAGTGTAGCTGTCTGCAGAAGAGCTAGGTTTCCAAGCTCTCATCAGAATCACAGACCTAGTAAATGCTGTTAATGAAGGTTTTTCAGCTCAGCAAGCTTTCAAGTCCACTTTAGAGCAAACTGAATACCCACCTTGACTGAGATGCCTGTACTGACCATGTATGAGATGCAGTTGCCTAAGCACAGGAGGAATCCAAGGACATTTGAAACCTGCAGATATAATCCAGGACCTACAGTAGACCCCTATCCTACAGAAGGAGGAACAGACCATTCGGTTTAGCCACGCTGCCTAAAACGATACCAGACACCTATAGCTAGGCAACTGAATTTCAGCTTAAATTTCCTCCATCTATGATAGGACAGCTTACCTCACATGTAAGAACTTGCACATACTTCATCTACTTAGGTATCCAAACTGGGTAGCTGAATTTCCCCTTCAATTTCAATATTAACTATAATTAAAAAAACCTCCAACCCATCTCTATAGACTCCTGCCTTTCATAAATATCACCGCAGCCTAGTATTTTATATGAATTAATATACATTATTGGAGGACTATACAGATGTGCACCACCCTTAATCAAATGTTTACATAAGAAACAAATTTCTGCACTGTATTTAGGACATTACTTTCTGATTTCCAAGGTGAAGGAGTAATATGCCTGACATGTACCATGAACATAATACTAATATAAGGAAGTCAACATTTATACACTGTTAATGACTAAATGATAGCATCAAATGTTCTATTTCCATTTTTATTGAAAAAAAAAAGTTTAAACTCTTTTCTCACGTTAATGGAACCGTATAGCACATGAATTACTTTTTCAACAGAATGAAAACTTTCACAAATAAGTTGCTATTTCATTCAACTACATAGTAATCAATTGTACTACTGTAAGAACTGGGATTTTGTTTATGAAACAAATAGGGACATTTGTGGCACTTGCTTATAAATATGGAAGGAAGATGTTGCAAACATCCTCACCAAACTTGCTATAAACCACTGTGTCGGCCAGTCAGTTATACCTCCAAAATGAGCACCCACCAGGCTGCTGACATGTGGAAGCCATATCGTTGGCCCACTCCTGGATATGGCTAAACTCAGCAATAGCGCTTTGGAGTCAGGTTATGGTTGTTCTAGCACAGGAAGGCACTTTTCCTGTCGTACACCAGGAAAGAGGCATCTACACTTTGCTTGAGGAAGCAAGAACCCGAGAAAGCTGCCTGTTTTGTTGTTAGCACTGGAGCAAAAGGGGAATACCTCCAAGAGATCATGGCATTTTATACCTCATGGCATTTTATTGCTCCACCTGCTTGAGATCAGATAGATAGGATTTCTGTCTGCAGTTTCTCCCCTTTCTTACTTCTTTTGTTGCTAAGGCTACAGAAAGAATACTCTAGGAGAGTGATGTTTTCATTTATTTAAAAATTTTAATGGGAACTCATGAAAAGTCATGCAGCTTGATACAAATGTGTGAAGCGAACCCCCAGTAACCCTGTCACATCTCTCTGCTTCTGTTCAGTGTTGTGCTGCTAAAAAGTCTGCTGAATATGTGAGAGTTTGCTGTTCTTTTTTTCCCCTCCCTTGTTATTCACACTGCTATTTGTTGCAGACACTCCGAAATCTCTCTCCATTGTCAATTTTGTGTTCTAGAAGTAAATATACTGGTTTATTACTATTGCCTCGGAAAAGCCAGAAACGCTGCACATGAATGCATACCAGTGTTACAGAAGAAAGAAAACAAACAAACCAAAAATGTTACTTTGATTACTTATTCATTTATGTTCCGTGTATGAAATACTACAGCTATTAAGGACTTTTCAGCAGCATTTTCTTCAGCAGTTGACAGCATTTAGCTGGCATTTTTGGAAGGACAAATGCACATTTTACAAAAGGAACTTCCTTAACTCTGATCCCCCTCTTGATATGAATTTTAAGCTTTGGCCTCGCTTATTATTCTCTTTGAAAAGCCTGTGTAAGTCACACAGTCACAATGAAGACAGGCCATTGACTTTCTGATAAATGCTGCAAGCTCTCAAGTTATAATTACTAAATTTATACACAGTCAAAGGAAGCGCCTGACCAAATCTGAAACAATGTATCCATCTGCTTAAATGCTAAGTTGTTACTGTTTTGGGATAACAGATAATTGACTCTCCCATATTACAAAAACATTAAAGATTTTCAGAGTGCTACAGAGTAATCTATCAATGTCAGCAGGACTTCTACAGCTTTGAATATCTATCCCTGCGGACTGGTGTTATCCAAAATGGAATTATGTGGTTTAGTGTTACAACGTTTTACTTACCTAGCCCAATTCCCCTGCAATAGCAGCTCAGTAATGCAGTCACTCTCACTCCCTGCTCCAAAGCAGCTGCTGAATTAGTTAGGGCTGTTTATTTTGCATGGGTTGAAAGGAGCACAGTCCTCTGCTTTTTGCATGACTGGATAAATACAAGTCTCCCTCACGAGGGCACTCCAGGTGAACATGGTGAATAAGGTCAGAAAGAAAGTGGCTGGAAAGGAGAGACCTTCCCACTCTTCACGGCCACACTAATATTCACCTTTCACTATTTTCAGCCAAATTCTGCAAGTAAGGGCTGAGGCATGTATGACTGAAATAATTAATTCAGAAAGAAAGTACAAGGTCTGATGTTGATAACTGCTCATGGCTCTTTTCAGTCATGAGTTCAGTGATTCTGGAGTAACTGTTATGTGCTTTAGGAACATGGAGATGAAGAGGGATATGGAAATGTAAAATATTATCAAGAAAATTCAAAGGCAGATTCCATTAAATTCTGAATCCCTTGTCTCCTTCTTTGCTATAAAAATTCATTATCATCAGCATGTTAAATTAAATGCCTTGCGTGCCAGCATAGCTTAAGCATGTGGAAATGAACTTAGGATTACCATGGAGAACTGTGAATTCCCTTACTCAGGAGTGTTTTTAATTTCTTTCCTTCCTCTCCTCCCCCAAGTTTAAAAGACATAGAGAATGAATGTCAACTCCAGTCTTCACCGCCTTCTTTTTCAGCTATACCCGAGTTATTTTAGAGCCATCACCCCTCAAGTTTAGATTGAAAATAATGGAAATAGTGACAGGCTCATTGATACAATTTTGCAGAGCTGGCGGTGAATTCAGAGCAATGGAAGACTTTAGCTAGACCCAGAGCAAGTGTCAAGATGACCGTGATTTAAGTAAGCAATTAATAAATTCAATACAAAAAGATACGAGGCTTTTGTCTAGTTTACCATTTTGCAACTGAAAGCCTGAAAGAAAAGAAGACTGATCTATCAGTCTGCTGGCCAGCTACAAATTTGGACATTACTGGTAGAAAACTCAGCTCGACAAGCAGAAAAAAAATAAGTTAATGACTGTCCCAGATTCTATTTCTAGTTGCAGGTGACATACTGTTTGGTTTGATTTAGTAAAAGCAGAGGATTAGGATGCTGCATGTGTGACCTATGCTGCTCCCAGATCAATCCACTTTCTGCCTGTTCTTTATAGCTATTAAAAATATTCAGTTAAATACTGGATTTAGCAACAATTTACAGAAATTTTAATTTGACTTAGGATGTCATCTGATGCAGATTGGTTTTTTGAGGAAGTTCAAATGCTTTCTCTAACATCACATGAGGAAATAAGAAGCCTTATTCCACTTGACTCAGTTGAAAAAGACTGTTTTTCTGAAAATAAATTATATTCTTCGTCTCCATCGCCAAAGTAACAAGGTGATTTTCTAAAATAAACTCTTGAAAAATGTGACTAAAAACATTATCAAATAGCAGTAACAAAAGTCATTTAGAAACACTGCAAGAAAAGCCTATACATCTTAGCCTTCAATTACTGTATCTTTTACCAGCAAATTTTAGCTCTTTTACAACAAAAATATGACATCTAAATATTCTGCTGCATGAAAAGCAAAAGATATATCTGCAATGCTTTCAGTGAAACTCCAGTATATCCCAAGACTGTTCCTCTAATACATCCTAAATCTCTGTTGTAACTTTCAAGCTTCTAACTATGAAAATAGTAATATGACATTTAACTTAGTTTAGTGAGTGGATACCAATAAGAGCACAAGAAGAGCTGTACTCTCTTAGGCCAAACATTCTTTTAGTCTGGTCCCCAGAACTGACCAGGAACGATGCCTCAGAAGACTAAAGGACTTGGGCACAGTGGCAATTCCCCATTTTTCCTAGGTTTCATTGATCAGGAAAACCCTTTGTGTTTAATAATCCTTGACAAATTTCTATTCCATGAATTCGTCCAATTTTGTAAATTTTGGCATTCGCAACATTCAGTGCCAATGAGCTCCAGAGCTTTCACAGTTTAGTGACGTGCAGTAGAGAAGAATCGTATGGGATGCTTGTTTAATTCTCTAGAACATTACAGAGACATCAGCTGGGAACAGCACACATCCAGAGACTTCTGAGCTTAAGTTACATTGGCTTACAAGCAACAAGACAACTGTGTTTTAAGTACAACTCAACAGGAAATGGTCTAAGGCAACATAAGATAGGGTCTGAAATAGCAGAAAACCTGGTGTAATACAACCGCCAACTGTAAAAAAACACATTTCTTAGTCAGAGTTGTTTTAGCCCTGGAAATGCCAGGGCTATACTAGATGGCCAAAGGTCAATCAAAGATTGAGAAAAATATTTGCAAGCCTACAGGACGAGCACAAATTCTTCCTCCCTCTCTTGAACGAGTCCTTTACACATACCCAAAACCACAAGATGTAGTAACTATTAACTCTGAACAAGAAACAACTATACTTCCCTAAAATTAAACAGAAGAATGAATGCAACTTTGTTATGATAAAGATTTTGCAAGTAGACTGAGTAAGCTGCAGTAATATAATTAAATCAGTTAAAGTGGATTTCTTCACTTAGAACTAAAAATGATCATGAAACAGAATTTGTCATTTCCCTTATTTTCGGCAAGGACTCAATATTATTTGGGCTCAATAATATGGCCTGTGATCTGTCCCCCAAACAAAGCAAAATGAAGCAGGTATCAAAGATAAAACTCATTGTCGCTTCAGTTTTTGGTTTTTTTGGGTGTTGTTTTTTTTAATATTTTTTTTGTAAATACAAATTTCAGAACAGAAGAACCACTCTTCTGATCTCTAAAGAATCAGCCAACTCCAGTGACAAATCTTTGTTCTGCAAACTTCATTCCTTCCCACTTATATGTCAAATTTTTTAATAGAAATAAAAATTAAAAGCTTAAAATCTGGTTAAATCTTTGTACTGAATATGCATTACTTTGATACGTTATAATCCCTATTAAAATGTGACTGTGACTTAAAAAAAAAATTCTGTCCTGACGCAGAGATCAATAGCATCCCCAATTTTATTACACCGAATGAATATAACAAAATGCTGTCCATGGAATTTACTCTTGCATTTTTGAGGATCACTGAAATGGAAAGGAAGATACAAACACTATTTAAGCAAAATATTTTAAATATAAACTCAACAGCTAAGTGAGCAGGAAACTCTACACAGGTAATTAAAGGCTTTAAGAGATGGCAAGTCAGAAAACAGACTTTAGAAGCAAAGCATGTCTCTCACAGCTTCTGATGAGGAAAGAGAACAAAAATACTCATTGAACTATATGATAAAGATTTTTTCTTAAATGCAGAACATGATTCTCAGTAACTTGGAGGGAGCATGGTTTCAGAATATAGTGTTAGGAACGCTGCTTATTTCTAAGTCCTTCAGATGCAACTGGCATTAAAGCTTTAGGACGTGGGGCAGGAGGAGAAATAAAGGAACAAAACGGAGGTAGGCTTGGCCAAACTGACAGCTCACTACACGACTATGACATTGTTTAGTTTTGAGGTTTCAACTATGAATGGACAAGTTTTTATACTTTTAATACAGTGCATTAGAGCAGTAATCACAGGACTGCCTTATCATTTGTCCAGCTGAGTGAAATTTAATCTTAAGCATTACTTTTTTTCCTTGCTCAGACTTGCAGTAAGAACACAGTAGTGGGCACGCTGACACTGCTGTCAGTAGCTGAAAGTAATTGCTCTCAAATCCCAAGGGCTGTAAAACTCAATCCCTTCTGTTGTTTTTGCCAGTCAGAATCAGACATCTTCACTTCCTTGAGTGACTGGGACTGATAAGGGAGAAGCCTTCTTCTGGGCAGAAACTCTGGGAGAAAATGCAAAATTCAGCAAAAGATTGCTGCCAGTAGGAAATCCACCAGTGTTGTTCTGATAGGCACAAGATGCTTTTCAGGTCTAAACTACAGGGATTACTAAAATTTACATTTCAAACAACATCTAGAGGAACTAAAGGACAGAAAAAGAAAGGAGGGTGTCTTCAGTTAGCAACAACTCTATTTTAGTTAAAAGCAATACACAGCAGGACATATCAGTGACATCCACAGGAATAAATCAATCACTTCACTACCGAAAAAATAAATGTGTTTTGCACTGAAATAGCCACAATTTTCTATGCTCACAAGTACTATGCTGGGAGGAGTGGAGAAACTAAGATACAGCTGGATTTGATTTGACCTAGCACGCTCAGTATGCTGGTTCTTACTTGGAACTGAATCTTTTTCTGTCATACAGATGCAATCATTCATTCTGTTGTAAGACTTTATATGAAAAATTAGGTTTCTCTCACTCTTTTCATGGTGCAAAGCAATAAAACCTTACCACCAGCATGGCTGCAATCAGCTCAAACCTGACTACAATTTAATCTATTATTTTATTGGGGGATTTCTTTTTGATATTTGAAGTTTATGAGAGACTATAGTTTTGATGTATTATCTCTACACAGTGGCAACAAATATGAAAGTAATTCGCATGTTCCAAAGTTATTTTGCGAAGTTTGGCGTGTTATGCTGATACCAGTGCAAGCTATATATTAGAGACTGCTCCATCTCAATTTCTCTGTATTTTACTTTTCAGTGCTGTCCTGTTCACTGAACGTTAAGCAGTCACAAGGATCAGGGACAAAGAACGGCGAAGCAAAGGACCAAGCAAGTTGCCTAGAAATCTTCTATAAAGCTTGCAGCTGAAGCTGCTTTACAGAAGATCTGGGATGAGAGATAAAAATCATAAATACAGAAGTAGAGTCATCTAAGGAGCTCCATATATCCATAATCACAGGTTAACACTTGAAAAATGATGCACATTTTAAACTATGGAAAAATTATTATGCAACATTTGTGCAATGCACAATTACGTATTAATGCATTACTAAGCCTTTTCCAGTGCTCAGTGGCCATGCCTACATTAGCAAGTACTGAGGCAAAACAGGAATGTGTTTATAGATACTGGGGACCCAACATCTATACTTGATGCATTTCAGTTCCTTTTCCAGCAAATGTAAAAGAGCAATTTGCAACAAGAACCTCTGCAACTCGCCTTCAATACTTTTATGGTTACAGTGCTTTGGGGATTAACAGAAGGGATGAGCATACCATGACCATGAATCTGAGTTTATTTTAAAAGCATTAATACTCATTTACATAATAACAGTGAGTTATTATAGAGCATACATTTCTTTTATGACTATGTGAAGAAAGGTAGTAGATTTGTCCTATTTCTCTCCTTGCTTGAAAGGAGACATGCCAAACTAGACATATTCATTAAGATGTATTTTCACGCTCGTTGCTTTTTCAAGGACTTACAGTGTTCACAGCAACAAATTCCACCCTGCACATTGCATTTCCTAAGCTCTATTTATTCTAAATAAAAGGCACTTCTGAATGCCCTGAACTCAATAAACAAAGGCAGTAGATTACTTAACAAACAAAAGAACAACCCTGACCCCCAAGACTGGAGAGAAGAGTCCCAAGAAAGATGGGACAGAGGTGGGGTGGGGGTGGGGGGAGGTGGTGGGGAGAGAATAAAGTAAAAAAGGAAAGCTAGTCTTGAAATTATAAGATTGTGAAATCCTAGACATTTAAGAAACAAACTCTCTAAGAAGAATTGTTGATATAAACAGCACTTCATTTCTGAATGTCCTACCTGATTTCTCAAACACGTCCCACAATAATCACTGTCTTTGAGGTCCCTGTAACTACAGTGTGCTACACACCTCCCCTCTTAGCCTAGCACCCATAGGACTGTGGAGGCTGCCTTTGCACTGGCCAGTCCTGAGTACCAGTCAGCTAGCGCATATGGGAAGTGATACTGATGCTTCGAAACTCAAAAAAAATTCCTGTGGCTTAGTGGAAAACACTTCAGCTTCTGACAGTCACAAAGTTATTCCAGGTACAAGACTTCAAAATTTAGCTTTGTGACCCTTGGGAAGAAATATGCCTTAGCCATGGATGCTCCTGTCTTCAAAGGGAGACTCTCTGATGCTCTCACTTGCCAGAAAGCCAAGAAACCAACTTGGCTGCACTGCGTCACCAGAATACTGTATTTTCAGGGTTGAGCTTTCCAGTTGGTTTGGATTGCTGACAACGTATTTCTCTGCCTGTCCCAAGGCTATCTTACCTGAGGATTTCTCTAGGACCGTAACATTTGTGCCCATCTGTACAAGACAGGATCTCACCCTTTTTATACCCGTACCTCTTCAGAGTTTGCTCATTCTCTCTGGCTATATGTAGTAGGAATGAAACCTTAATAAATCTGTTATGGAGTATGGTCCCAGAGACAGCTGTTCTCCCCCCTATGTATCTGGGCTCTAAAGTACCAATTGCAAATATGGCAAATGGGACCAACTTCCATCCTTGGGAACATTTTTGGATTACAAAATTCTAGTTCCTAACTGACACATTATAATAACCCTACTAAAATAGGAGAAAAGAGGAATATTATCAAGATTGTGATACTGTTTTATATAGTGATTATGATAAGCATTTGTTAGACATGGATTTTACCCTATGGTCTCGACCTTGCTATCCACTGTCCAGAAAGAGCAAAAAATGCTACATGCCTAGAAAATCTGGCTTGCAGCAGAAATCTGTTCTTTCTGTTCTTTGCATTTCTCTTGGCATCCCCAGTTTTGCGGGTTTGTGCTGCCACAACACTGCACTTGTGGACCACAGAATTTCTATTCTTCAGCAACACAATGGGACTTGGAGGCCTTGTTTTCTCCTTCCCAAGGCCCTGCCCATTTCTGGAGGTCCTGCACATCAAACAGCTATAGCCATTGCTTCTGCTAGTCTCTGCAATGCAGTCCAACTACCAGAGAGCCCAGTTCAAGAGAACATCTTTAACCAAAAAAGCACCTGAATAAGTACATCACTTTGCATGAATTCTGTCCTGAATCACAGTGCCAAACAAGTGTAGGAGTCAAAACACAGATGTGAAGACAGACAGTGAATATCCTGGGGTCCCTAGTGGCTGCACTGCTCCGGCTCTTGGATAAAAGAGATATCATCTATAAAGAGAATCTGACCATTATCATCTTTCCTACATATAGGAGATGATCCACCCTGATATGATAAACTGATTTATAATGCACTTTCTAAAGCTGCTCCTGAAGGCCTGAACTTCATGTTACACTCAAGCTGATGTTAAAACAGCCTCTGGATTAGGCCTGATGGGAGACCCAGCACAGTGCATCTGTGAAGTTACAGAACAATTTCCAACAGCTCCAGTGGAAAAACACGAATGAAGAGTCTCTGCATACTGCCTTCAGTTTTGTCCTTGGGTGTTGGGCGGAGGGGGTGGTGGTTTGTGTTTTTTTTAAAACTGGATAGAAAGTAAACTCATTATAAAGAAGAACAGAAAACAATATCAAGTGAAAATTAAAGATATGTTCATCATTGTCAGCCTTCCTGTAAAAGAAGTCTTCCATGCTTGCACTACTTCAGAGAGAAACAGTATCAGTGATGGTGGGATGCTGGAATTCTGTACTGTCATTAAATATGAGTGGCAGGTAGTATTCGTTCTCTGGATTTTCTTCAGCAAGAACTGCAATGCACACAGAAGAAGGGTTTAAAGAAATCAATATGCTCTTCAGCACTACCGATAAGCTCCCAAGCTGCAGAAGACTTTGCGACATATGGATTCTTCCACTGTGAATATCTGTTGTACACTTTGTCTCCTCTATAAAGCTAGGCATCCAGGTTTTTTTGTAAAATGCTTGTGTGTTGTACTAGGGATTTACAATGGAATCCGATAATGTGTAAAAACACAGCTCTGTTATCTTATTGTGCTGGGAAGATGTTAGAAAAAGAAAGGACTGTGACAGAACACAAAACCTGAATTTAATGAACACAGTAAGGGTGATGTACTTTTGAGGTTAACACACGATAAGGACATTAATCTGTTAGGAAAGATGGCTCTGGAAAAATACCATTCTACATATGTCCATTTGCAAGTATTCATTTTTTCACCTGAATGTTATAAATGAGTGTTAGAGAGGAAGCTGTGACCCATTTTCCTTCCTAAGAGCTTGGAACTCAACTAAATGCATACGCTGCATGAGAAACTAAGGGTAAGCAATGGAACCATCAGCTACACAAACTTTCCTGTACCTGAGATACCTTCCACTTTACCTGCTAAAATAATTAGGAACCAGATTGATCTGCGTCCTGCCTGAGTGAATTGCTACATTGTGCTGTGCAAACTGGGAAGCTTAAAAAACAACAAACACAAAACACACCTCTCAGCATTGTTATTTTTTGACTCATGCTGTAGAGACACCATTGTCTCTACAGATGGTTTTTATATTGCTTTGATTATTGTGCAAGATAACACAAAATCTGAAAGCTGTTTTGCTTGTCGGAGAGTGAGCTTCTCAGAACTGAAAAATAAATAGCACTGTTGCTTTGGAAGCAGAATATAAAGACTGAAAGTGCTTAGCTTATTCCAAGCTGTATCTTACTGAAAAATAGGATGTAGATTTTGTTAATAAGTAAACCCCAACCTTAATACTTAAAAAAAAAACCAGTAAAAATAAATTAATTATAATATTATCACTCACTACCTGTTTATAAAAACAAAATTAATTCAGCAAGTGTGTTTATGTAGAAGAACTAAGACAAAATATAGCAGAATTCCTACAAATCATCATAGGTGGAGACATTTCACACCAGTCAATCACAACATAACTTTGTGGTCACCTTCTGCTCTCCCTACACTACTTGAAACTGAGAGTAGCTTTAAAGGCAGAACTGCTGCTCACTTAGATTTATGTTATGTTCATATGAGGTCAACCTGGCACATAAAGATTTTTAAACAAGCAAGCAGAGGTTGAACGAAACCATAAAACAGAGGGAGAATGTCCCAAGACTTCACGTAGATGGATTTGATTCATGTTACTCTTCTTCGGAAGATCAACACTCAAATGGGCAAATTGTTTCAATGACCACATGGATTTTTTTCCACTCTCTCTAGGGCCTTTTCCCCTTCATGTCTGCATATCACTCTCTATAAAAACCAGGCAAAATCTCACCAATTTAGCCGTTTACCCTAACTTCTAAGAAAGAACTAATTTTTTAAAAAATGTTAATATTACTTCCTTTTTCCAGTTCCCCAGTGAGAACTGCTACAATATAGGACTTCCCATAACTGTTTTCTGGCAAAGAGAAATACATCCTCAAGCGAATATCTTCAAAAGTCAGAAAGGACAGGCTCCAGCCTCATGACAGGAGAAAAAGCTGGCTTCCATGTGCTGACAGGGTCACAAATACAAGGACTGTGAGGTTCTCTTCCCCTATCAGTGTTTGAGTACACTGAAGTAAATGTCATTTTTTACTTACCCCCAACCAAACATAAAAAATTGGATAACAAAAAAGATGGAATGAATTTCTACCTCAATCTGGGTAGTGTTGTCATGTCCCTCTTCAAGCAGCAGGTCCGTGAAACCCCCTGGTTCAGAGGAATCCTGCCCCATGCTGGCTCTGTTGGTGTTGACTGATTTGAGAGACTCTGAGTGCCTTCTCCACCTGTGGCTGCTTACATGTGAATCCACTCGCACATTTTCTTCCACTCGAGGGAAGCTCTGAACAACTTCATAAAACACACCTGTTTGAAAAAACACAACCCAAACCCAAGATAAGTAGTGAGTGGAAGTTTGGTTTACTAATTATAATTGAAAACCTAAGAATAGTAATTTTTTAATAAATTTTTGAACAACTCCACAGAATAGCCATTTAAGTCTCCGATAAAGTTTCTACAACAACAACATAAGAGTTTAAAAGAATAGATAACATATTATACTTCTACAAAATTCAAGAATTTGGACTAAGTTTTGTAAATTTCTCTAAACATCCTGTATGTTTTATTTTCCTGCTTATTTTACGCCTGGGAAAAGTTCTCCCCGTAACTTTTGTAACTTCGATACTTACCTACCCATAGGTGTCAAGTTTCAAAATAAAATAAATCTAAGAAAAAAAATCAGTTAATTATCTAACAAAAGTAGAAGGGGCAGAGAAGCAATGGTATGAACTTAGCTTTTGTTACTAATTTTATGCAGACAGAGCTTGGAAGCTGTGGTGAAAGGTGAATAAACATTGTGAGAAGCATGACATTCCCATAACCATCTGTTTCAGCACAAAAATAAAGCTGCCCCATTGTATAAGCGGTAAATGTGAATGATGTGTGAAGTCTGCACCCCCAATATCCCCTGCAAAGGGTGAGCGGTTGGGTGGTGTGTTTTACACATTCCTTTTGGACTTTATTCGTGCTCAGTCACAACTTCCTCATGCTAGTAAAATCAAGACAAAATTCTTCAGTAGTTTCCAGTTGGCCCAATTAAAAAGCCAATCAAAGTATTTTTTTTTCAGTCAACACTATCACAGGGGATACATTTTTCATACTGTCTTTGGGTCTAAAAGGAGAAGCAGAGGGGTTCTCTGCTTCTCATATGCCAGGAAGAAGGGGATGTTGTTCAAAAACCAGACTGCGAGGTTCCAAATGAAATCTCGAGAGGTGGCAAAGTAAAAGAAAAGTACTGAGAGAAAGGGTAGACAGGTAAATAAATTATTTCTAGAAATATTTCCATTGCTTCTGTTTGGCAGAAGCTTCTGAGCAAAGGCAGGCACCGATTCCAAGGTCCTTATTAAATATCACATATGTTGTCTAGGTCCAGAAGAGATGGAAAAATAGAAAATTACCTATCAAAGGTTTAAATAAGAAGTAACGTTTTCCTGCATCATAGCATGAACAGGTATAAAATCATGGATATGGGAGAATATGCCAGAAAGAGTTACAGTGCAGAAATGGTCTCTAATGTGCTTTAGGCTCTGTGTGATTCCATTTTTCTATCAAACTCCCCAAAATCTACTAAACTTATTTTCTAAGCTATTTGACCATTCTCAACCACATTGAAATTTATGTGAGCCGAAGGTGCTTTGTCACCTGGAGAAATCAGAATTTAACAGAGATGCAAAATAAGCAATCTCAGGATATAACTTTTCTCAGGCCCCAAGTAATCAGACTTCTTTTCTTTTAATTGGTGGCTTTTTGAAACCTGTTTCCTTGCATTTCTTAAAAGCCTTAGAACACTCGTCTTCAATAAATTGCCACCGCGCTCCCTGTTTTATCAAGCAATCAGCTGCCAGATGCAGAGGGACAGCTCAGCAGATGAACTAATTCCTCGGCAATCCTTATCAAAATCTATTCAAAGCTGCCTTCCTTGCTTCAGCTTAGAGGCACTCACCATTCTGTTACGGGGATAAGGGCATCAGAAAGCTGACAGACATGGCAAACTTCTCAGATACAATTGCAGATAGGCGCTTTCTGCCTGCGATACGCAGCGCCTGAGGCTGGATCCACGGAGGCAACGTTTGCCCTCCTGCCGCAGCCGTGTCTGTGGCACTAAGATACCTTCTGCGAGGCACAGAGAGTGTTAGGCACCTTACAATCAGGCGTCCCATGCTTTATATCCTTCTAAATTTAACAGTAGCAAGAATTAAAAGCATGAACTGATAACGTTCTCAGTTTAAAACTAGTCTTTTGGGTTTTTTTTCACCATTATGCCGTGAAAGTTTCTACCAGTGTTAAGAGCGGGTTATGTGAGATAAAATCTGGATGTGTTTTCAGGGAGTAAAGAGAGAAATTTACTGCAGGCTTCCTCCTTCATTAAATCTTTTCCTTAAGCAACTGAGGATGGAGAGAGAGAGACGATGGGCTTGGCCAGACCAGTTCTGATCCAGCGTGGTGTCTCTGGTTTATCCTGACAGATCTCTAATGTTGAGAAAAAGGCAAACAAGACTTTTTTTTTTTTTTTTCAGATGAGCTGAACAGGATCTTTTCCTTTTATGTAAATATAATTTAAATCTATAAATTCTCAGATAATGGATAGATAAATTAATTTATATGTTCTAAATGCGGTCAGCTCATAAAGAAGAAGCATTCAGTGACGTAAAATTCCAATACTTTGCAAGTTAGAACTATTTCACGTTCCTGGTTGAAATCTCTTTAGCTAATAAATTGCATAAAAGGCATTTTAGAGGAAATGTACCAAAGTATTATACTCCTTATCTTTTAGATCTCGGAGCTCACACTTAATTAACACTGAAGGAGAACATGTCATTCAAATCAATTGGAAAGCAGCCAAATGCCATAATGTCCAATTAATAATAAAATCATAATATTGGTAAGCATAGACGAGTAGTAACTTGTTCAATTTGTATGAACAGAGAGTCAGAACTACAATAAGCCTTCAAATCTGTCAAAACTGGAACTACAGGTTTCAACTAATATTTTTATGTGCAAACCACAAGAGTGTTATATATAGTCCTGCCACTGGCACGCAAATACCTTGGTGTGAAGGTCTGTAGAGCTGATACTGTGTTTTGGAAGTAAAAAATAAAGTACATTTGTTTCTAATAAATATGTAATTAAGCCTGGTCTGATCCTTCAGCTCTTGTCCTTGAAGTTTTCATAAAACTAGCAATGAAAATAATGAAGTTTTTATTTCCTTTCCCTCTTGGGTTAAGTTAAAATTTAAGATTTCACATAGCTTTGACATTTGCTCAACATACAACCCTTTTTTAACATGGTCTTCAATCATTTTTTCAGCAGAAGATCCCTAAAAATTTCCTAGTAGAGTTGCAGATTTAAGCCTACTCAAAGGAATACTTCCCAGTTCTGCCTTTCCTCTCCTCCCCTCCAGTAAAAAATTTGACATTATAGAGGGGAAGCCTGACTCTCCTGAGCTCACCTGAGTAGCGGAAAAGAGGTGCTTCCTCACACACTGAACAGTGGCTGGGATTCTTCCGTTTGGCCTTTTACTTTCAGCTACCCATATTCAGTATGATTAACATCACTTAATGTTTTCACGCCGTACAAATAGTTTCATATGCACATTCCCACAGCACTTCCGACAATTCTTAGTAATGCAGACACCCAAGTGTACCTAGATGAATATTTATCACATATTTCCATGTAAAGTAAAAGGAAGTATATCTGTAATGTTCTTATGTCCCTGGCACACAACTCAAAATATTAATAATTGTAATTTTTTACGGGTTATCAAATTACAGCATAGAAAAGCAGGAAGTAAACACTTTAAATAATCTGAGGTTTTCTGATTAACCATCGTGGCAATAATGTCAAAATGTTAATTTATGTGTAATTTATGCGTTTTCTGCCCAAGACTCACTGTATCACAAACCCTTGCTAAGCCACAAAATTATTTGTGTAAAAAGCAGCAAAAAATAAAGAATTCAACAAAAAATAGTCCTGCTAAAAGAAATTGAGATCTCTGTAGTATTCTATTTATATGCAAATTCTTGCTTTTCCAACCTAGATTCAAAGGTTTTCTAGAGAATACTAATAACTACTGTACCTTATTTAAACGCATCGGACAAAAGTTTATAAAGGCTTTTTTTCTAGTCAATAACTGGATTACAACAAAATTGCTAACGTAAGAGAGCAGCATTTAGAGCTGTCTGCAATGTGTCCACCTCACAATTCCAATTTGAAAGCATCTTTCTTTTTCCTGAAGGACGTAGCAAACTTGTGCACTACGACAGCCTGAGGATGCCAGCCCCATGGTGGGTCAGCTTCTCCTCTAGATCCAGGCTTAACCAAAATGAACGAGCAAACCATTCAGCCAGAAGATGAGCACCAAAGTACACAGATATGTAGATGATAAAATGGAGTTTGAAAGTTAGACAGGCAATTTTGCAGTCATATCATTAGGACTAATTTCTGTTTCTGGGCAGTGGAGAAAAGCATACAAAAATTAACTAGTCATTCATAATTTGAACTGCAGCCTATGTCTGGAACTCCTTTTGCATGATTTGTNAGGACTAATTTCTGTTTCTGGGCAGTGGAGAAAAGCATACAAAAATTAACTAGTCATTCATAATTTGAACTGCAGCCTATGTCTGGAACGCCTTTTGCATGATTTGTAGAGGAAGAAGGCAGCACATATCTGGGATGTACCAAACTGTATTAGCTCGGCTAATTTATGCCCTTCCCAGCAGTCAGTGGCAAATGCAACTTTGGTAGAAGGGTTATCTTCAGTTGTAGCCTGAGGAAAAGCCAGAGGCTAAGACAAATGCAAGCCCATTGCTTGAAAAATGGATTAGAACAGACAGCGCTAGTCTTTTTGTAGTGTGCAGAGGCAAAGAGCAGCAATTCCAGGGACATCGCTCTGGCCAAGGCAACATCAGTTAGCTCTCCACAGGCCTGTCACTCACTGGTGCTGGAGCAGCATCAGAGGGTAATTGGCTTCCTGGGTAGCCCTGTCAGGCTGACTTCGAGTCAGGCACAGGCATCAATGTCAGCATTCACATCAAAGGCATCCATGCTGGATTTGGTGGCTCAAGCAAAGAGATACAGGCAGGAAAACAAAGCTCACATATCAACGCAATGGAGCTACCCATACATACATGTATACGCAACATCACCTCTCAGGCACGGATTAAAATCTGAGCAACCCGGACCAGTGGAAATAAGAGAAGAAAGGCAGCGTAACACCTCATTGGGCACAACAAACACTGATGGACATGCAGACCAAGGTTTTCCTCTCCTCCCTTGTCAGGAGTGCTAAACAGACTGTAATCACCTTGTTAACAAATTTGTCTGCAAATAGGGACAAACTCCTAAGCCCCTTACTCTGTCCTAACTCATTTCTTACCGAGACTGTGGCAGTGGCCTGAAATAAAACCTATATAAAGAGTGCAACCCCTCAGGACTCAAACCAACCTGAACACCTTCAAACAAGGCAGCCCGTGCAACATAGCCCCAGCACATGACACATTTCTTCTTCTGTGTCCTCAGTTCCCTCTGCTCCCGTCAGAGCAGTAGAAAGGAAATGGTTTGTGGTATTAGATGTTTCAGAGAGCTCAGGATTTGGAAAACTGGAAAATGAACAAGCAACTGCCGTTGCCCAGAAAAGTGTAGTGGGGTACGCAATAGTATCTGACATTATAAAAGCTAGAGAAAAAAGCTGCATGACTTTTCTTCCAGTATGCTGGTAAAAGAGAGTTTTCTGAAGATGGGGAAGTTAAAATTTACGACTGGTTATGGAGACATAACTTGGGCTTTCCTTCAGCTCAGTGCTAAATGCACAAACTTATTTCAGAGAGAACTTAAAATTTAAACCCTTTCATTTTCATTATGGATTAAATAAGGAAATTTTATATATTCTTTCATTTTCTGCACATGAAGGTTTCTTAGACCAACAGGGATTTAGGATTTAGAAAGATTATGCCAACTACAAGTAAATAGATTGATCATTTGTGGAATTAATGAATTCTTTTAATAAAAAGTGAAGGCTTAGTGCCAGTACTCACTACGCTGTGGTGTCAAGACAGGGTTTTCATAAAATGTCCTGCAAAAAGTAAAAGTAGTAAATTGGCATGTTCAAACATGGAGTTGCTCTAAGGGTCAGAAAAAATAAAGATGGTCTCACTGGGTTTATATGGTAGGGTTACATATTTAAGCCAGCAATGACTGAGAAATACACTAGAGGTTAGTACTTTAAAATTCTCAAGATATTTTTTACCTAATTTTCTTGGTTTTACAGATACACTGAATTATGCTTACTGTGTTTTATTCTTGAGGCTTTTTCTGTAGAGATGGGATGGTCAAGAAACGACAATTCATTTCTTTTTAAAAGAAGAGCTTGAAGCTTGTTTCAGTGTCTCTTCACCCTCAACCTGCAACAGCTTAAATTTTTAAATTTTTCTATACTTTTACCCAGTCCCCCCATTTCTGTATCTTTTGTTCCAAAAGAATAGAACAAAACTTTTAAAAAGACATCACATTGCCTTCCATATTGGCGTCCATATGCATTAATTAGGCATTTTCAGGACTTTTTAAAACATGAAGGTGATTTTAAACAATAAGGGCTCCAATCTGTCCCGATGCAGCAATACTGTAGACATGGCCCTTTGTAAGACCAGCCACTAGAGAAGTCAGAACCTTTCAACCTTCCAGGAAGCTCAAGAGAAAACTAAGTAACTATAGTAAATACATAGGTGTAGAGATGGATTCTGTAAGAGGAACCAAAAATGTACTGTGAAAGCCTGGATTACTTCATTTTTCATACTATTTTTGCATAAAAGCTCAATGGATGCTTCACTTTTGATATCTGTAAGATGCAGATAATGATACTGGCTTTGTCAAACATATTCTGTCTTACTGATGACAAGTGCTAGATAATAGCATGTACTATTTTATTACTGAAACACCATTGTTTATTTCTTGCAGACTCTGTTACTGTGCAGGGGCAAACTATTTTCTGTCTTATCAAACGAAGATTAAATTTGTCACTGAAATTAAAATGGGTTTAAATGCCTTCAGCTTCTTTTCAGGAAAAATCTCATTTTTAGCTTCATCAGGAGATCTGCTGGAGAAAAACATCATGTTTCTAGCACACTAATGGGAGGAAATTAGAGCGGAGACTGTTCTTAAGCTCTGGCACAAAATCTGCATTGCTAGACTTGATGTGGGAACAAAAAAATAAATCATACATTAAGCAGGAATTGTTGCAGATATGTATTTAGAGTCAAAGAACAGCTGTATTAAACATATCAAGAAACAGAGACATAAAAATAAGAATTAAGCCAGTTAGAGATATGAATGATAGAAAGACATTCTTTGTTTGGCAGAAAAGAAATAATCCATTTGAAAACTGGCAAAGATACTGGGGAAACAGAAGAGAAAATATTGCATCAATCTTGAAACTTGTCAAAGCAATGCAATTATCTAGCAAATGTTTAATTGAACTGCCCGATACACGAAGTATTGAATATTGCCTTTGTCTTCTCTCAAAAGACAGACAAACTAGTATTGTGGGTTGTGCAGACACAGGCAGTAAAGTTCAGGAAGGGCATATTTTCACAGATTTTGTCTAACTACCAGGAGTGGAAGGACTCCAGTCCTATAAAGGGGTTTTAGAATTTACAAATAAGGCATAGTATTTTGTATATATTACACATGACACTGTTTACATGCACTTCAATCATGCCTAAATAAAATGATGGAACTGCATTCCTGACATCCACTTTTAATACAGGGAACTTCCATGGAACTTAGTTATTTGGATAGACATGTTCTGGGAAAAGATTGAATAAATGTGTTTTTTTTTTCTTTATTATATGCCTTTCAATTCCCAACATTCCCAACAAAAAACATTAACAGCTTTGCAGCACTCCCGCTGGGGTGACTTTCCTAGCATGCCGTGTACGTACATTTCATCTGTGCATTTTCTTTACGAGGAGGCAGAGATGGATACTGCTGTGCTGCGAAGCACAGGGTGCTTTGGAAGCTGTGCAGGATGAGCCAGCTCAAATGACGTCACTCTACACCTAACAAAAGGACAGATTTACAACTCTCTCTGCTGTGCCTGTGCTTTTCTAAGTGGAAGATAGGACATTACGTAATGTGTGACATATTGATCATTGTGTACGCATTGATCATCCCACGAAGAGTATGTTACTTTACTTTTCAGAGAGTATAAAGGAATAGAGGCAACACACAGAACAAGACAGTTCGGTCCCTTCCTTAAAAAAACCACAAATGTGCTTAAGTGCTTTGGAGGGGCTTATTTTGTAAATGGCGCTGAGCTTACAGGGGCTCAGACTCCGTAGATTCAGTGATGTAGATGCATGTAAGCACTGCCCAGTGCATTAAAAAAGCTGAAGGGGTGGCTCTATGAGGAAGAGACCTTCTTCATAAGGAAGTCTACGTTCTTCTTGGGTAATCACTATGGTGCAGAACATTTACACTTCTAGTCAGTGACTGGCTCAAGCCGTTGCTCAGGTTCTTCATTATCAGTAGTTAGAGGGCAAATTCAGAGAAGAAGGAGGGGAAAATGTCTGGAAGTAAGAGTGAATACAGTGAGTTTTAAAAGTTTTTGGACACAATGAAATTTGAATGTTTACCTCCTCCTAGCCTATTAATCAAAGCCAGGATTACTCTATGCACAGAACTATTTGTGAAAATAAATCAGTTGAAATGTGGCCTATTTTGTAGACAGAGATTGATACATCTGTAAAATATACCTGAAAAATCACCCCCATTTCTTCTAATTCCACCCACTATAGATTTTATTACTAACAATCACTTATCAACGCTGTTTCAACATGCTATTTTTTCCCTTTCCAAATGAAGCACAGTGCCAGCAGTCAGCTATGATTCCCCATACCGTGTCCTTGAGACTCAGTGAGAGCGAAGCACTAGCCAGTTGCATGAAAAGACATCTTTTACAGCAGTTTTATATTTCTATGTTAATGCATCTTGCTGCCAAGGTTTTAACCCACAGACTGGCTGACAGCCCATCCGGAGCCACAGCAGCCACAGTAAGGTTTGGAAGCCTACTCTTTACATCTTGCAACAGGGAACTGTTTCAACAACAGCTAGACTCCATTCAGTGTTGTAAGAGTATAATGCAAAGATTTACCTGATTCCTGGACAGAATATGACCCTGGAAATCACATTTAAATTTCTCAAGAACATATTCGTAGTAATTTCAGGTTATTTCCTAATTAGCTCAATGCAGAGAAGTAGCAGGGCACACACTCTGCCTCTGTACCACATATATTCACACTGTCAAATCACTTACATGTCATGCAAGTCTCAACCTGGTGAACTTGAATGGGACTTTAACAGTCCCTGGAACTGTTCATCTTCCACAGGGCTGTCAGTTCTACTCCACTGAGAAGTAAATCTTAAATTAATCTGTCTTCTTTCTGAATGCTGACTGCCTTCCTCAACATGTACACCTCATTCAGTCACGCACAGGAACATCTTGGTCACTACAGATAAACCATTCCACGTCTGAATAATAGAAGGATAAATTACCAGTTCCTGGATGTCTAAGTGTCCTGCATAAGCATCTACTAAGCTTGCAGAGGCTGGCTCTCCTTCTGCAGTGTGTCCCACAGTCCCATCACTTCCAAACCCACTACAGTTAACATCCCGGGTCTATGGTCTATTTTCTCTTCAGATAAATGTAAGAACTGGGATAACTAGCAGTAAAGGATGAAGTCAAGCTCAGTTAGTAAAAGATTCTGGCAGATTACATGTCCCCGCCTTAATAAGAGATGGCTTGGCCACCTTTATTCCCTGCCTGAGCAGCTCACTTGCTCCTGCTTTCCAGTTTTGGAAAGCACATGCTCACTGCAACAGAACTGTCTCTCAAAACACAGAGTAAACTCCTTTCTTCTTCAGTCAGGGCTAGTGACAGTCCCCATGGATTTTCTAAACTGTCTGTCCCATTGCCTCTCTTTTGTTCCAATTAGTCTTCAACATTTTCTGGAACACCTTCAAAAGCAGGACACCTTGCTAGGAGATGGAAGACCTTCTCAAGCATAAAAGGAGCCTTGCACTGTATGTTCCACTTCCTTGGAGAGCGCATAACCACTAGGACACTATGCAAATACAAGACACCAGTACTTGGTCTTAGAAGACAAACTAAGAGCTTTTCTCATTTCTTGCAAAGACCAGCTGCAGGTGCCACTCTCAGAAGTGCATTGCACACTCTGGATCCTGAGGCAATTAGGTCTCTCCTTGCAGCCTTCAAATGAGCAGCTCATCCCCAGACAGAAACATGATGGGCATTGCTTGTGTTTGTTTCTCATTTTCAGGTAACTCCCAGATCCACAAATGGGTGTTGGGGATTACAACTGAAGTATTAACAGTAAGCAACTATTGCACGGCTTTAATTCCACTAGGGAACTAGAAAGCTACAAATTTGTCATAGAAACACTGCGTTTGTAGGTGCTCAAGTCTTTTGTCACATTTGTAACCTTAAATTTGGGAGGAAGAGTTTATTAAACACTAATCAGTGTTGACTGCAAATACCCTCTTTCCCCAAAGACCAAATCTGCTTCTGCAGCCCATGTATCACATCTGAGTTTTCTGGTTTCATGTCAGTCATGCAGAAATTTCTCATAGTTTGGTACATTTGGGCACAATGTTTGGCTCTAAATGAGCCCCCAAAACCACTGACACTTCCGTGAACCAGGGCCTTTCAAAGGCCTGTTATTTAACTGAACTCTGTTGCATAACTCCTAGTGGCCATTTTCCCTCTTTTTCATTAACGGTAAACCGAAAACTCACAATTTCTTGTGCCCCAAATTAATCTCCACTTCTGTCTGGTTATGATAAAACCTGCAGAATTTCCACATCATGTATGATTCCCTTCACATGACTTAGCTAAGCTGTTTCTTAGCATCTGCCTAGCATCATCTGTTTGCAAAAAAGGATGAAGCATGTATCGCTATTTACCTACTCCTGGAGGAGAAAAGTAATAAAAGACAGCACATTCAGCCACCTCCTCGCACAGAAATGCAGTAAGAAGGGAAAAAGCAACAACTTACTTTATTACTCTCATCAGTTTTGCTGAAGTAAGGAGACTGAAAGCTGTGGGAGAAAACTTTTAGTGTCATTAATACAGCTTCTCCACAGGAAACACGGGCTTATCAATATACTGTTTTCAGCTTAAGCTTTAAATACGTGTGATTTCACAAGGACTAGCTCAAACAATTTTTCGCAGGGCACAATAACCCAGACTGACTATTCCCTCCTATGCCCTTGGACTCCAAAGCAAGTGTCTCCCCATCCAACCTAAGTTATCCTTCCCATATTCTGAACACTGGCTTTTATTAGTGACTTCATCGTCCGGAGCCCTGACAGCTCCCCCCATCTACAGTCCTATACAGGGAAATCCTCCTTTTAGGTGGTTGCTCAGGTTGTCTTCTGTTCCCAATTCAGTAAATCTGCACTTTGCAGGCATATCCTGATCATCTCCTCCCTTTTCCCCAGCTGCCTGGTCTCTCTAGACCAGCCCGTGCTCTCCCAGGAAGAGGCACAGTGTCGCATCCATGCCTTCGGTTTTCCTTGCTGCCAGGGAGGAGGTGGAGCAGAGCAGAGAGGAAAAGGTGCTGTTGCATGCACAGACTATCTGGTAGCCTCAGACACAGGCTTTGGCCCCACTCGCCTGCCTCGTCTTCCCAACCTTATTGTCTGAAATTAGATGTTACCCTCTTCACTGACCTGTCCGAGGAAGATAAAACAGCAGAAGGGAGACTAAGACTGCATAGAGCTCTGCACAGAGTCAGAAAATCACTGCTCTGATAAGCAACATGTCAAGCCTGAACTCTATTTTGTTATCACATATTTTCTCAGTATCACAAAAGGAATCTTATTTCTGGTTTTAAAATTTTAAAATTAGGATCTTTCATATCTAAACTTAATATCAGAAATGTGTGACATTAGGAGTGCATAGCAACAGCACTGCACTTATTTCACACTCTTTGAACCTGTGGACAATGAACTTCCATGTTTTAATTTACAGAATAGTCTATATGCATACTATAATTTGTTACTTACTGTTCCATGAATAAATGTGACATAAACCACTAAGCAAATCACTTAGTCAAGGCAGTGGCAAAACAGCAAAGTGGTTTGTATGCACATAGGGACTGGAATGAAATGGCTGTGTGCATTGAGTCCAGTGGGATGATTTCCAGGAAAAGGAAGAATCTAATTTTCTGATGATATCTAACATACAGCAACACCATAAAACTGCTAGTCATGGAGTGGGCTCGTCTTGCCTCTCTTAGAAAACTCAGATGCTAGAAAAGTCAGAAAATGACAGAATTCTAGTATTCGTCTTCTGCAAGATGCATCATATATACAAGAAACTGACATCTTTAAATCCCACAAAGTGATCTGGAAGCCATACATTGTGCATTCCAGCAATTAGGAGTACTTGCTGGGGGTCTGCAGAGAGCTGATTAGTCACAGCATGCTGCTTCCTCCGTATTCAGCTATTAAACAACATTTTTAAAGTTAAACTCATTAAATATTTATCTGATATTTATTGTTCCATGTAAGCAATTGCTTCAATTGCCACAGGAATATTATTCTGTTGCCAGAAAGAGGATAATGATCCATGCAATGGCAAATAGGCTGGGAAGTAGGCCCATGAGGCAACATCTCTGTTCAAACATGAATTTGTGAATGTTTTGTATTACCAAACCCTTTGGCCAGCATTGCTTGACATGACTGATCATTTCACATTTTCAGGTGCCTGACTGAGGCATAATTTTTTCAGGATGATCTATTAACATTTTCTGAACGTCATTCAGTCCAGAAACATGTCCCCACAGACATCCACCAACTCTTGATATTCTGGTTTTTCTCATTAGTAAGCTCAGTTTATTCCTTATATTAGTGCTATTCCAACACAGTTCAAGACAGAATTATAATCACTTCTGAGACAGGTAAATGCAAATGTGTGACCCCTGGAAGATATAATGATTTCAGTGGAGTTGCAGATGCTCAGAGTCCCTTTGATGTCAAGCCGCTTCCAGTATGGCATGGTGCCTGACTGGAGGCAGTAGCCTCTCCGTAACATCCAGCTGTGGAAAACTGAGTTGAACTCAGCCGTAACAGACTCTCAAATATCTGGAAACAGGTACTGTACCTTCTCACAAATGTATATGCCTCATAAAAAATCAGGCAGAGGAGATCATCTTCCCAACTTGTAAATCCTCTTGAATACTGCAATTCTAAAGGTTGCTCTGGCTCTAGTGTTACTGGATTAGTTTTCTCCCATGGACCTAACATTTTCTTGTCCTGACTAATTTGAAATCCTTTAAACCTGGAATATTCCAGGTGATTAACACCAAAGGTTTTTCCCCTTGTGTAATGAAGATGCTTCAGGTAAGCTGCCTGCCTATACATTAATAACTTATGTTTAGACATTTAGATGTTTTGACAGCGTTCTAAACTTCAATTTGGCATACAAGTAACCTTACTTTTCTCAGCCGAGCACTCACAAACACATTACCTGCCCTGAAACTCCCTGTCATTGTTAGGAAAGTCACCACTGGGTCACTGTCAGGCATCTGCATTTTCAGTTAGGTAACCGCTTTTTGTGGGGAGGAGGGCTTGCCAGAAAGGACAAAGTTCAAGAACACAACACCCCCCATTGGCATAGTTCAATTCTAGTCAAAATAGTTTTTTTATTTCCTTGTTTGAAATTAAATCCCCTCAAATCAAATCCAGATGTCCTGTGTTTATTTATTTATTTACATTTTTTAGAAGCAGAATGTGATGTAGGAACGGTGAGAAACAGTTTGAAAGCTCTGAGAAAAAGCCTTGGTCCCAGAAGCACTGCTAAAACTGTTGTAAAACATATTTTTTTCCCAGCCAAAATACTAGAGAGGAGGAAAAAAAAAAAAGAAAAAAGCTAATGAACAGTATATACTCAAACCAACTGAAAAAAAAGTGCTTCTAAATACTTTCTGTGTATTTCTACCCTGTATTGCGATTCTAACCAAATGCAGCTGCTTTCTCCTTTACTTATCGAAAATGCAATCAGCAATGAAGTTAATTTGTGTCTAACCAAGGCTCTTGCAGTAACTGATTACTTACAGATGCCAAATCTCCAAGTGAAATTTTTGCCACCTGTTTTCAATTTCAGGATTGGCAGTTTTGTATTTCCACAGCTTACTGACCTCATGTGGGGCTATACAATCTGTTGCTGTATTCTCCATGCTAAATCACAAGTTTCCACGGCACATCATCAACATTAGAATAGCTTTATCGGGAGTTTTCCTCCTTTACACAAGGAGGCATACTAAATACTAGAGCCTAGAAATATCAAAACTGTCTTCCACATCAAAAAGAAGCTGCAGATGAAACACTGATTACTTTTCTTTAGTAAGTGGTTTCATTCAGGGTGTGAATACGGTTTACTTATATGTCAAATTAATCATACCAAGATGTTTCCATGTATTCCAGGCCACCTTTCACTGCATTTTTATTCGGATATCCATTATCTAGCATAAACATTTTGTATGGCCTGTAGTTCTTTAGGACAGCCCATTTGATTCATGGAAACTGTGCTATCAACATTAAATCTATGTACTAGAAAATATAAAAGTTTAATCACTATAAAAAGTGCAATAAATACACTTAGGAAACAAACAAAGTTTGTTGGTGATAAAGTAATGAACAGAAATACAGAATAGCTCATTTTTTCCACCAACCTGCAAAGAATACGTTGCTAAATAGTTTTGCAAAACAGGTTTCTATTTCAAAGTAAGACTCATTTTCCAAAATATATTACCAATATTGTTTAAGCCATGACTCATCTAAAAACTAATCCTAACATTTATTCCTATTATAATGAGGACTAATTGGTATCTGTAAGAGGAGCCAGTTATGGAAAAGGACTGTTCAGTTATCCCGTCTGTAAGTCGCAGCACAAACCTCTAGGGGATGCTGTGCATATTAAATTCATACCACATTTTCACTTCCGGACTCTTTCGACTATGGAAGTCCTAGCTGATACCAACCCACATGGCCTATGGTTGGTTGACATTATTTTTCGCTGGTATGACCACAATGGTGAAGCTCGCTTGCTGTTAAGACCCAGGATGGTCGATGCCCTGCAAACACACACGAAAAAGACTGTCCCATCCTTCCTGTTGCTGCATAAAGAGTTAAGCACGCGCTAGAGGGGACAAGTGATTCCTCGTAACATTTTAATCGGATTTAACCACAACCAGTACAACACTGAAGGCATGCTGCCTGCAAATGCAGTGTTTTCTCAACTGCTGAGCCTCTTCCCTCTCCTCAGGTGGCCCAGCAGCAGAAGGGGCAGCAGGCGTCTGGGAGAGGAGGAGGTCTCAGATGGGAGTTCTTTCCACAGCTTTGGAGCAGGCTATCCGGGGTGGAAGGGGAAGCCACAGGCAAGAAGGGCAGAGTGGGCATGGACTGCAGACAATGGAAAATTCACTTGGGATGGGAAAAAGGGAGGCTGAGCTGAGAAATATTGACCTAGGACTGGGAGCAAGGGGAAGGAGGAAAATGATGACTTTTTGCTAAGACACCAAAGCCCTTAAAATGATTGTTTCCCCATTTCAACACCAACCACAGAGATTTCAATACAGTCTTCTCCCCGCTGCAGGGCGTGACGGATGACCCCATCCCATCGCCAAGTTCATGAGGCAATTCAAGCTCTTTCCTCCTCCCCAAAAGAAGCTTCTGAGCAATTTCCCTCAGGTCCGGTATTTGGTAGGAGCAAGAGTCAGCACAAGACCAAAAGGCACGCTCCAGCCAGCCGCTGCTCTTCCAAGCCTGTCAGACTGTGGTTACGGCTCTCTTGGTAATGCTGATAGACGTAGAACCTTTTATTCCTCATTACAACTTGATTAACCTTCTGCCATATAATTTGCTCTTACTCCATCTCTAGAAGAATGAGGGTGACTTTGGCACCAGTCTAAAGCCACTAGAGTTTTTATGTCTTTTGCTTAAAGAACTCCACCAGGCAAAAATTAGACGGGATTGTGGCCCACTCGCTGCAACGTCCTCTGACCTCGGTTAACACTGACATAAAACTAAAACTATGCTGTTGACTGGAGCACAACTATTCCCATTGTACAGGAGTGCATCTGAGGTCAGAATTTGACTCAAACTGCTTGCCAAAGACTGCAAAATATTGTGAAAGAATGGCTAACAGAAGCTACCCACACCCACTGAGCCGTGGATGTTCTGCTGAGAAGCAGATGTTTTAAGGGTCAGTACTTCTGTAATAAGTAAACACATTTATTGTAATGTAGAACACTGAGCTAATAATATAAATACCAAGTAGAACACTTGAAATACCATGCAAACAACAACATACATCTGAAAAATAACTACAACAAATGCTTGTTTTTCACCAGAAAGATCACAGGATCAGCAGCTGTTTACTGCTTCAGCACAGCAATTATGATGTAAGCTTAGCCAATGTTTCCAGTAACGCCTGCTCCCATCCATCCCATTTCTAATAATCTGTGACATTTTTGCCTGGGTCTGATATTCAGAGAGCTTGCTGTCCAAAAAGCTAGCCGAGTTACTCTCAGAGCAAGGCCAAAAGATCACGTGCTCTGCCTTTCAGATGCAGTTAGCCAATACTACTTCACTTCGTTCTTCGCAAAGACCCCCCGTTTCTTACTCAGCAGTATAATTGTAAAACGCAAACAAGGAAGTTTCTGAAGACTAAACATTTTCATTAGACGCAAAAAAAGCACCTTGTCAGAAAAATACATCTTTGCATTTACTTTTGTTTCTGTGATTTGGCTAAATAGAATACACTGATATGATAGCAGCTAAGCTTTCAGCCAAGACAAAGACACCCACACAGATTCAAGAACAGATCCAATATTTGGACTTCTGCTGACTTTGTTGGGCTCTGGGCCAGTCCTAAATGAGGCAAATAAAGTCTCACTTTTACCAGAGATCCTGCTTATCTGGATCCCTGAGCAAGTTCTCCTTAAGCTCCCACCCTTTCAGAGGGAAGCCACAGAGCCTCGCTTGGCTCATTAGCAGAAGCCTGAGCTGTGAGTCTAGAGCACCAAACCAGGGCAAGGAGAGGCTGTTGGTCACTGGGGGAATGCCTGTGCCCATGTCCGCCCATGCCGCGGGGGCGCCTTGCTCCAAGTGCCCACTTCAGACCTGTCCACCAGCCTCATCTGGTGTACTGGGTACGCTGGAGAGTTAGAAATAGGTACAGAGCCCAGCATGACAGTCAAGGAGAAAGACTCCTGCATTCGCTGCACTATTTTTTTCAGACACCTTCAAAACCGCAAAATTACATGAAGGTGCTCAAATGTAGGAACAACGTTCTTACCAGACCAGTCTAACTGTTGCATCCACATGGACGTTTTTTATTGTTCTACATGCCAAATGTTCTGTTTTCTTTTTCAGTTTAGTCAACATGTAAAGCAAAAGCATCATCTGTTCTTTTTTGTTTTTTAGGAGAGAAAAAGGCTAAAAATCACGGTGAAAATGCCGATACATACACATAATTTTGCTAGCACATCTGAAGTTTTGCAGACAGGTTTCCTTCCCCTTATCTTCCTTTCTAGAAAAAAATCCGACATGTTCTTTATTTTTCAAAATTTTAAAACAAAAGCCCTACCTACTGTTCAGCAGAACTCTCTTTCACAAGTTTGGGCTTCCACACCAGGCAGTGAAGCTACGGCAGAAGAAGCAAGCAAACTAAGCAGCCCACTCACAACCCTCATAATCCATTCCAACGTGCTTAAAACCCTCTTTTGACCTACAGTTTTGCATGTACCAGCCTGGGGTGAAGGAAACTAGTTTGCTGGCTGCGTTAACAAGGCAAATCTTTGGAACAACTAAGGAAGAACTTGCATGTAGAGCATCATCTAGAATTGTACTGGTTTATTTTCTTTGAACATAGTTTCTACCTATTTATTTATTTCTTTATTTTAAAATCAAGAACATACTCTTCTGCTTGGATGAAAATAATTTCCGTCTTAAGCTTCTGCAGGCTATAAAAGTACACACGTGTTTCTGATAAACTGGATGTCCCTGAAGTAAGCAATGTGAATACAAATGTTGATACAGATAAACATGGGTCAGGATTAGAAAACTTAGGAGCTGGACTGAGACACCAAATTTATAAAGTGAATTGGGTGATGTCAGATACCAGGATGAAGGAAGAAGTTTTTCATCAGAGCATCAGCTAGCACCCTCTGGTAAAGGGCACACAAGGCGGGAAGAGCTCAGGTAAATACCTCATCACCAGCTCTGCATCTGGTTCTAAGTTATAAAACTGCTTGCAGAGTTTCACATTACTGACCTCCAAAGATGTACTCCTGATGTATTCTAGCTCGTTAACGTGGTTTTATCTAGAATTTCCCATTTTGTCTACTGGTTGGATAAGTTCTCTTCAATAGAGTTTGGAAAGCCATACTATTAATGTAGATTAACATTATTAACATTAACAAAAATGTTGGGGTTTTTGAGTCCAAGCTGTTAGGATTTATACAGTTTTGCACCTCCATGTTGCAGCTCTGAGTTAGAAAAACACAGATAACGAAAAAGGCTATAACAAACAGACACATGTACATTGGCCAAGTAGTGTCAAATGGAAAAAAGAGTTTTAAAAAACAAGTTAAGATTTAAAATACAGCTGGATAGAGATAGACACATAGTCTAAAAGCATAAATGATCTAACTGTGAGCAATAATGCTCTCTATCAGAATGTGGAACAGAAAGGTGACCACACTGAAAACAGTAGAGTCTGGTCTAACATTAAAAAGTTAATTCATTAATATAGTCACTAATTTCAGTCGTATTTCCCTAATTCAGAGTGAGATTTATGCTGTTTGCATAGTGGAGGCCTGCAGGACAAGACCGACGACTGTGACAGAGGGCTTTCACAAACCAGCTTTGTTCATGCTGTGTTTCAAAAAAAGCAAAGGTACAAGCAGAGCTGGAGGGCTGATTCCTTTCATGTACAAAACATCCCTGCAAAAATTATACAATGTAATAACCATATTCCTTTAAAGTTTAGATGTGAGTGAATAAATAACTTAAAATAATACACAAAGCAAGCAGCCAACTTCAGCTTCTTAAGGAGACCTGGATATAAGGATATAGTGATGTAGGGATCATCTCTAAATGGAAAGCTTGTGACTGGACAGAACAACAACTTAAGAATTTAGTTTTTTATATTTTGGTTTGAAATAAGGAAATTACAAACATATTAGAGTTAAATAATAGGGCAAAACCCCCCCATTTTTTGTAAATCTTCTCTTCATTATATTTAACTGCTTTTTATTGCATTTTCTTCCTTGTGAAAGGTAGAGGTTTAGTTGCTTTTTTTAAAATATATTGAGAATATGGAATCTAATCATCATTCATGTCTACTAGCTGAATTTTAATGAAGTAACGTTTTGCCTATTTTAAAATATTTTCTCCCTACCTTGGTAAAGCAATTAATCTAGATTAGTGTAAATTAGCTGCCTGTTAAATTAGCTCAAGAATGCAAGGGAAAATCTTTCAAGTTAATATCTAGTTGCTCAGATGTGTTTTAGAAAATGTTTCAAACAATATTCTCCAGAATGCAAAACCGCTTCAGCAAGCTAAGCAAGTTTTACCAGTAATTATGTTATTAATCTTCGGTTTGACTTCAGTGATTTTGTGAATTCCAGAAGTGTCAAGAAGTATAATTATATTTATACATTAGCCTCTTTAATGTTGGAAAATACCAAAGCAGAAACAAAGATCCGGCACAGCGGAGAGAAAACTCGGTGCATGCATAGAATCAACATAAGTTTTACCCTCTAGATTTCCAGAGGTAGAAGAGGAGATTTAATATGACAACTACCATTGGAGTCTTACAACTCAAATGTAATCAAAATGCAGTCAGGCCACTAGGAGTAATGTGCCAAAAAGAGTGACAAATTCATACAGAGATTTTGATACTTTAAAAGCAAAGACAGCAAAACGCCATGAACTTCACCAAGCACTTTGTTACTATTCCCAACTTTCAATGAAATTGTTCTAATAGATAACTGTATATAATCCTAAAATTACTCTTAACCCATTTTCTGTCCTTTGTCAATCATTTACTCTGCAGAGACAGACAAGTTACTATGTGTTTTCCTTGATTAATTTTGGGGTGGAAAACAGTCCCCTGATATGGATTTGTGCCTCTTGGCCTGGTGGAAGTATTAGGAGGCATTTTATGCCCTGAAGATAAGGGCAAAGGATACTGAAAGTATCTCAACTCAAGATATTTCAATTTTCTTCCACACAGCATTACGTTGAACCAGCAGCAACACATGTATGAGTGTACTGTAATGAAGGTGAGGATTCTTGGACGTGTACTGAGATGAACGGCATCTGCCATGAATATTAATTAATTCTCACATTAGTTGGGGGAAAAAAGAGTTAAATTATTTTAGATAACACATTTTATCTACACCCTGTCATTTTCTAGCTTTCAAAATATGCTTGTCCTTCAGCATATGGAAATGCACATAGGCAAAGCATCGAATGCATAGCCTTCACCCTTCCATGACACATCCACAAGTATGAATAATGAAAACATATAGCAAATCTCTGCAAATTTATCAGCTCTACACGTGCCCAGATGTGCTGCATTCTACGCAGCTACAAGAAAGCAAAAGTTGTCAAAAAACCAGGGCGAAACTGGCCCAAGGGCAGAATCTCAACTGATTGGATAAATTCCCCCTAAAATGGACAACACTTGTGCAAAAGGAAACACAACCTGAAGACAAAGTTCTCACGAGAGTGTGGCAACTTCCTTAACACTTCAGAGAATAGGTGGATAAGCACTTCCTTCCCAAGAAAATATTTATAGAGACTATAGGTGTAAAAACAAACACACATAAAGAAATCCAGTGGTCACAAAAAATATTTTCTAGGTTTTATCACTTGGGTTTTATTATTTTTTCAGAATATAAGTGCCACATTTTTCTTTCCAATTTTTCCTGGAGATAGTATTTTGTGAGATGATATGAAACCAAGTCAGACTGTGAAGTTCAGTCCTACAGGTAAGCTGACAGTGCTGTCAAGATCTATACAGAATGCTCTGCAAAGCGCTGTAAATCTTAATTTCTAAATGCAACCAACTGAAGAATGAATATACTTTATGAGATCCAACACAGTGAATTGTTGTTAACAAACTGCTTATCAGCGATGGTTTAACAGCACCAGCATTTTCTAAAGCGTCTTAGTTCCTCTGATCGCTGAAATAATGGTGTCTTTATGCACTAGATTCTGAGTCAAGTAAATCCCTGGTGTGACTCAGATGTGAGGTTACAGATTACAGATCTTTCCCTGTCTCTTCAAAATATCCCTACAAGGGAAAATTAAGTAAATTTCTCACTCTAAAAGAAACCATGCTATGCTTGAAAATAAGAATGTAGCCTTGCAAGTAGATTGCTGCCTCTTTCATTCGTGCCCGAAGGATACGTTAAGAACATGGGAAGGCCTCTACTGAGTCACACTGCCAGCAGTAATTGCTGTTGCATGAAGAAATATCAAAGAAGAAACCAGGGAGCAATGGAGAGAGTGATTCACTGACAATTTCTTACTTCGAAGAAAGCCAGTGGAGTTATACCAGCTGGGATAGAAAGGGGAACTTTTACACCTCCTTATACACCACCTTGGTGAATGTAGTGCATTCACCATGGGCACACTGACCAGTGATATGAACAATTCTAGATATCAAACACCGCATTAGTAATGCCCTGCAAAGTTTAGTCAGGATGATAATCTTTCCAAAATGTAAAATGGAAATTATATAAATGTCTCTTAGTATTTGTAAGATCGCGAAAGTTTCCTGTCACCCTGTTTGATTTATGATTAATTTTGATGAATTTATAAAGAGAAGCAATATTTTTCTAGGTTCACCAAGATAATATCATCAAAATAACGCAATCTTACAACCCTATTGTTAACATTTTATTTTTCACCCAATGGTCTTGCATTTCTGGATCTTAGGAAGCAAATTTCTCCTATCATCTCCTACCTGCAAAAAAGTTTAACTTGACCATAACCACTTTCTCTTCTTGGAAAAGACTATATTGTTGCTCAACCTGAATGCATCTTTTCACAAATCAACTTTGAACTAATCTATTTGAGCTTATTACATTAAAAAGAAGTGCATGGAATATAATAATATCAGTCATTCAAGAAATTAAAAGAAAATAATTATCCTAATTCAAAAGTAATGGAGCCATCTGAAAACAAACGTAGTCCATTACTAACCGTGAGAGCCTATAATACTGGCTCATTAAATAGCAACTTGGCTCATAGCAACTTCTGGATTAGGCAGAAATAATAATCTCATGTAGCCACAGAAGTTTCACATTTTTAGTAAAACCACTTCTAAGTATGTTTGCAATACTGTAATCCAGAAATTCTGCAAGCTGTAAGATGAAGTTTTTAATTAGCGCTTCAGTTGAGTGTAGATCATTCGCTGCCTTTGCCCTTTCTTTCTCCTGCTCCTCTTCCTGCAAGCAGCTATGACCCAAACAGGGGCAGAAGTACAACTGCAACCAGGCTTTATTTTGGTACTCACTTCTGCATGCAGGCAGAGAAGGAATTAGTGCTATCCAAGACCATTCACACACACACAAGAGACAACACACTTCCCCTTCCCTCTGGTGTCATCCCTAAGGCATTACTAGAAGCAATACAGATATTAGGCACTAAGATCATTGAAGCAGTCTTATGTCCAGAATACTCTTGGCCCTAAAGATCCTGCATCCAGCTGCTGGGAGAGAAGAGGGGTGTGGGTTGTACAGACATCTGTAATGCTGGTATGCTGCAGCACTTCCTTTTAACATCCTGTTTATCCTGGCCTCAACTTTAGCTCATTGCTGGGTAATGCTGCAAGAGATCATCTGATGAAGCAGGAACTCTGAAGATGCAACAACATTTCCAGGCAAGGCAGGTTTTCCATTTTCTCGTTGCAGCTCAAGAGCCCCTTCTGCTTTAACCTGGTAATCACATACCACAAGATGAAGAACACCATGGCATAGATAGATGACCTTCCACTGCAGTCTTTACTCCAGGATCTCCCAGCAAGTTCTTATTTTCTGTTGCCACCACAACCACAAATAATAGAAGACCTTGACTTCTTCAGGCTATATATCAAAGTACCTAATATTCCATCTTTACTGTTTTGGGGTTTTTTTTAGTATAAATCACATAGTACATTCTTACTGACTAAAACGTTGAGAAGAGAGAGGAGCAGAGCTGAAGAAAGTTATGGAATTCATGACTACAAGGGTAAAACTCGCATCTTCCTTTTGAGCAAGTCAGGGAGAAGGCATTTCTCTCTTCCTTCCCATGTTCTTTTCTCATACAGAAAAAATAATGTATTTGTAGGATGCAAGTATCTCTTCTCATTCGCATAAAAATAAAGGCAGTTTGAAGAATTGAAGGACTTTGCAAGTTAAAAGCACCAGAGGCTGCAACACAAAACACAAATAGGAAAGCTAATAACAGACTACCCTGAGCTGGATGGGGTGATAAAGGAGCACATGTGCCATTGGCATTGTAAAGTCTGCGGACAGCTGTTTGCACGCAGGGGCTAGGAGGCAGTGGGACACAGCACTGCAGATGCTTGTCTTGGTCAAGCCAGGGCCTTTTAGGATGGCTTTCCTTGCTGTTAGCAATCCTCGCAGCCCTGGGACAACTGCGGTTCAGGGAGAAGCAGCTGGGGCAATCCCCTGAGCCTCATTCTGCCACAGTCTGTATATAACTGCAGCACCAGCGTGAGGTCACATACGAGAGTATTGCACTACAGGCTTTATGCTCTCTGAGCTGCCTGTCGTTTTGACTTTTAATAAAATATTTTCCTGTTCAGTGCCTCAGAGGACAAGTGTTTGAGAGAGAATACAGATATTTCAAACCAAAGGGTTTAATGAAGTCTCAAAATACGAACATACAAAAGTGCTTGTCTCAAATGCAAACTCATACAGCATAGCAGGGCTGCGTTCCATATCCATGGTCACAACCACATTCTCAATATAGGGTTCTTCACACTAAAGACATAGGTATGCAACCCATTTTCAGATCTTCCGGACCATGCCCAAGTAACTAAAGGTGCACTTTCTCATTATTTGTTTTATTTTCCTGCTTTTACCCTTTCTCATCACAGCATGTGACAATCCCAGGAATGGCAATATAATTGCTGGTGTTTAACAGGCTTTTTGGCTTCCAGCCATGAAGTTTCTGATTCTGCCAACATACTCTAACTTGTATGCATATCATTACAACTTTTCGGAGAGCAACTCATAGTATTAGTAAGAGGCAGAAGATAATAGGCAGTGTTTCCCAAAACAGCAGCGAATGCTGATATTCACTTTACTGTTGGGAAGACAGGCCGTGGACAAAATCTAGAACATTACAGCTTGACTGCACTGATGGGTTAAGCTCACTTCTGTTAGGGTATGGAAAGAGTAGAATATCTCTTTCACTTTATATTAGGAAGCAATTAAATCGAAGACATGCAGTCAAATGCAGTTCTGAGAACCATGGGATATATTTCCTTATGCATCTCACAGTTTCACAGCAGAGAATGCAATGCCCATTTGAACAAATCAGCTCTAATACAGATTTTTATACAGGAATTTCATACCTAGACTAGTCTAACCCAGGCACTAATTTGCCAGATTAACTCTGCTGTGAACAGCTTCTACTCCGTAAGTATATACTAAGTGCATCTGACTGAAACCAAAGGCAGGCAGCATGATTTCTTCTTTCATCTCAATAGTAGACCATTCTCCAGGAAAAATTCTACTTCTAAAACAAGCTCTGATGAAAGGCCAATCCCAACAGCAGGTTTTAGTATCGCCCATACAACTTCCTCTCTAAATACCATTATTTCTGCCAAGTCTAATGAAACAGAAGACACACACTGAAGCATGGACTTCCCAGGACTGTGCACTACATTGCACATGAAGGAAAAGAACTTGGAAGCAAGTGTGTAACTGTACCGTCCAGTGACATCTGCCTTAACGCTTATCTGTTGTCAATTACATACTAAAACAGAGATAAAATAACATCTGTTGCTGCTACAACAGCAGACCAGCATTTGGGAAGTCTTAAGGACTTTGTTTTACTTCCTATAAGGTCAGCAGTAATTTTGTTACTGACATTAGCAGACATACAACTGTGGACAAAAGCTTATTTCAAACCTTAGAATAGCTGCAGACTGAGGTGGAAGAAAGATAAATTGTTTGAAGAGACTTTTTTGTAATATGGGGCATTTTCTTGAGGTCATTAACCAGAGTATAATAGGCATAAAGGGAGTAATATAACACAACTTATAAAATGATTCTATAAACAGATGATTTAGTGTGAAGTGTTTTAGCTACACAATATTGCTTTTCAAGACCAGAGTGTAAGGGGCTCTTCTGCTTCTTCAATTAACCAGGACATTACCTGACTAGTATAGCGGGCTACCCAGCATCAATTTCCTTCCAGAGTTTGAATGCTACAGTAGATATATCTATCTCCCTGGATTTTACAGGGATTCTTTAACTTACAAAATAGATGCAAATCTGTATGCAATCTACAGACACAAATCTGGATCTGCAACTGCTGCTCCATCGGCAATTTATTCTGAAGTGCCATACTCTGGTTTCATTGAAGTTAATGAGAATTTTAAATTAATTTAATAAGACCTGAATTTGTCTTCCATGTGTTGTTCTAACCTAATGAAGCAAATCTATTAACTAGTTGACTGTCTCAAGATATCACCTACAAAACATGTTTGGAAAGATGAGGATGGACAGACATTTTGGGGACTAATTTGTGACTGTTTTGTACAACTTCGGGAAAACTGTGTAATTCCTCCTGCTTCAAAGATGATCTACTGAGCTGAGTTTTTTGGTGTTTTTTTTTTAAAAAAAAGAAAAAAGAATACTTTCACTTCATGTTTTGAGTCAGGCTGTTTAAACACAGTCTGCAGAGCAACTGAAGTTTCAATTATCACTTTTTTTTTGCTGAGCTGACTTACATTTGCAGATAATTACTAAGCCTTGCCCAAACACCACTTTATCCAGCAGATTCACAGAATTTCACATTAAAAGGAAATGTGGTAACCTGTCTGATTTAATTTTATTCTACTTTTTAAAAACAGGAACCAGAAACTACAGAACGAGAGGGAACCTCAACTCACATCTAGTGGATTTTCGTCTCTTGACACTTTTGACTTTTTTGACCACTTTGAATTATTTTCTCCAAATTCCAGTGGAGAGGCCATTTCCAGCGTAGCAGCATTAGGAATTTAAATGCCCTTTATTTAAGAGAGGAGCAGCAGAAAAGCAAGTTTACCTACCAAAATATCTTTACTTAGAGATCACAGATTTAGAAGTAGAAGGTAATTCAGTTTACATCCATTTGATTTTTGGCAACTTAACAGAGTGTGCTAAAAAAGGGTGACAATTAGTATCAGTTACAGTGTAAGTTTCGCCACCCCCAATCGAAACCACTGCAGTTATATCTACTATACACTGAATATAAAACCAACTAACAGAGAGTTAATGAAACACTATCACTTCAGCTTACGCTGTCGCTGGTCAGCTCTGGACAGAATGATTCATATCTTAAGAAGGGAGTTAGCATTTTTTCTACTCTGCCCCTCAGTTAATTTCATTCAATGAGTATTATATCTCCCTAGTGCTATTCAAATTACTGGTTTAAGTACCAGCACTTACGGTCTCTCTAAGTCTAACCCTGCATACTCCCAGAAGATATGCAGATGCCATTGCAGTTAGACATGCAGATGTCTTTGAGCTCAGGACGAAGCCACTGCCAGCTGTGCTAGTTAACTTTGAACATTACAGAGGAGTTAGCATCCTCCATGAATCCTTGCACATTATTAAATCTCCATCATAATCGTGGTTATTGCAGTTGAATAGGATCTGGTTTTTTCCTACCACTACATCAGTTTGTTTCAACCTGCCTTTTAGAAAATGAATTCTAAGGCTCCTGCTCTAAGCTACAAGCGTCTCTGGAATATATGCCCACAATGTGCAGAAACCAGGAATGACAATTTCAGTTGTGATGGTCCGAAGCAGTGTGCTCACAACCAGTTCTTCCGATGTTTGTTTTTAAGTGCTTTCACTATCTTTAAAAAAAAAATGGTTGAGTCAGTGTGGAATTTAAGCATACACCGCATTCTTAATGCACCAAGATTTTCTGTATGGCCTTCTGGAAGTCACATGTCTTACCACTAATGCTGCCTAGGAGACCGTTCTCCGTCTTGACAAATAACCTTTGGACTTAGCAATACACGCGTTTAGTATTTCTGCTTTACACAGCACTGAAACTCACAGAAACATGAAACTACACACTCTCAAGGGATTACAGCTGTTATGAATGCAAATATTGCATTTTCTCCACAATACGGGTTGCTGCAAACACCTTCCTTTAGACTACATTTACACCAACAGGCAACATCGAGCTAAGCTATATGTAAACATATAATTTTTAAAAAACCCCAACCGTTCAGAAGTTTACAAGAATTAATCTTTTCATGATGCTGATTCTTTATAAAATATGTCAGACTGATTGTATTGTCTTCAAAGATCTCAGTGAGGAATTTGCCAAGTACATATCGAATGAGGCAGATCGCTGGCTCGATTTTCAGTGCTCAATTCCAGCGACTGAAATGAAAGGCTTACAAAAATGCTTCTGAAAGTCCCAATATGCCTGCTTGCATCCTCTGATACTTCTGCCTTTGAAAACATGACCCTTAATGTTTGCTAGAGTATCTAAAACCTTTCCTCAGGCGCTCGTTTGAGGAATGTAGTCAGGCTGCTCCATACTCCTCTCTCCTACAACTTGACTAGAATACCGATTTCAATACAAGAATATGAAAGTCTGCTTAATCGCAGCACCTTACCCACACATGCTATGAGAAAGGCAACTTTTTGAACATGCCTTGCCACATATTTTTGTGTGTGTCTGTGTGTGTTGATCACAGCTCTTTTTCCTGAAGACTATGAGAAAGAAAGAGAGAAAGAATCATTTGTATGACACATTACAATCATATTAGTCAACATGTTTCTGAAAGGCACCTGGATGCCATCAGAGGAGGCATGTAATAAGAACAGAAAGGTGGCTTAAAAGAGTACAACAGACTCACAGCATGAATAAAAGAGAGTTTAGACCTCAGGTGAAGTAAACATGTGGTAATTTTGATAAAAGAGCAAACTCTGACAGAAAAAATTTCAAGCCTAATACATCCATTTGAGTGTATAATAAAAATAAAGATGGCCCAAAGCTATAAATCTATCTCTTTATCGTGTTCAATAATGTAGAAAACTTAACACCTCCATGATTCACAAGCTCCTTCATAAATTGATCATATTGATAGTGAATCAGTAGCTTGCTCTTGCTAACCTAGCAGAAAGCTATCAAAAACTTCTTATATATTTCTCCTAAACTCAGACTTCAATGTATTCTTAAGTAATATATATGCATTTATTCTCCTGCCACTACTATTCTTCAGCTTAAATAGGTCTTCTCCTCCACGTTATTTACCTTGCTAATCATGCATGAAGATCAACCAGCTCACCCTTCATTTTAGAAGGCTAAATAAGCCAAGGCCTCTTAGTCTTCTCTCTTTTGACAGCTCTCTATTAAATTTTGCTTTTCCTTCACTGCTCATTCCAGTTTTAGTTAATCCCTCCAGAAGATGGAAGACCAAAGCTCTGTGCAGCACTGCAGAAAAAAAGTCTTGCCAGTTCTCTGCACAATGTAATTATCTTCCATTTACCAGAAGTGCCTCAAATACCACACTTTATGATCACATCACTGTTGGAGCATACTTATTTCTGTGATCCTTCTGAAATATTCTTCATGAACCATGGCAGATTAACTGAAACACAAACTCAACATATCACACCAGGTTTCTGTGCTGAGCTGTCTGGTTTACTCACAAACCAAACTGGGCTTTGCATCCCAGTGACATGTCATTGCCATGTTTTCAAGTCAAGTAGAGTTAAGCGAAAAAAAAAAGTCAAACACAAAACAGATTTTTCCACAGAAATCATATCTCGTGTTGGCTCTGAAAGCTCTGATAATCTGGCATTTACTAACTTTTTGCTCAGAATAAATAAGAAAAAACATATCTTTGTTTAAATGCCAAAGCACACTGTGGTGAACATCTGTCTTATAACGGCTCTGAACATAAGCTACCATCATTTCTCAGACTGTCCGTCACATTTGCTTAAGACTTTCTTAATTTTCCAGATATTCAAATAATCAATAACATATAACCTCAACTTCAGATCACAAGAAATTAAAAGCTTGAATACTACCTAGAAGACCTAGTCCTTTGAGCCATCCATCTGGCTAATTAGAAATAAATTTGCTTTTAATTTACCTGTACTAGAACGAGACAGGACATATCAGAATTTATTACAACCCTCAGTACTATCAGCCAGCATTGTTCAGTCCCAAAAGAACTGAAGGGTTTAAGATGGGAGGTTTATTTGAAGAGATTATACACTATATTCCTACATGTTGAATAATGCATCAGAATTAATTCTACATATATTAACAGCTTTTTTCTCCTTCACACAAGTCCCAAAGATCAGTTTATAAGAATATGAAGTGATTCAGATGTCCTTACCATATTTTTCAGGTTTCTTTTTTTTTTTTTTGGACACAACCTTCAGAATGGCTGAAAAAAGGGACAATGTACGACAAAACAAAAAAACAAACAGTGGTAAGGGTTAAAAGCAGTTTACCTGAGCAAGTGAAAGGGTCTCACGTTGGACAAATACTGATTTCCTGGCTGTTCAAAGTCCATCTTTTCCAAAAAAAGAAAAAGCTCACAAATAATTTTTATTGTTGCCTTTTCCTCCAAGAAAAAAATCTTATCAACATAATTCACTCCACAAGAATAGTTTAATACATTTAAAAGAGCAAAACGCTACATTTCTCAGATGGTTGGACATAAGCCAAAGCAAAGAAAACACAAATTGTCCTTCCAGTGTTCAAAAGCACTATTAGTTTAGCACGGACCGTACAGGAAACTAGCCGTGCCGACAGGTTTGTCTTATCTAATATTTCCTGAAGAAAGTGCAGTTCTCTTATTCTTTGATGATTCCTGACCACTGTGCTTAATCTATTAAATCAAGCTAAAACCCATTTGGGACAAATGGTTTTTAACCAACACATTACGTGTGTTGCATTTTAATTCAACACATTACGTGTTGAACAGCTGAAATCAAGACAGCTCAAGTGATAGGTTCTTCTAGTAAGTGCCACCTTATTTTTTCCTGTCTCTCCCAAGACATGACCGATCTCCAAAGATACGGTCCATCTCTTTCCAGAGATGGTCAGCATGGTCCTCCTGCATTTTACTCACATGTAAGTCACAACACACTTTATTCACTACGTCACAACTTTAATTTAGATCCCTTCACACTCTCCCTATGACATATCTCAGTTGGTAGGCCTGGATTCTTCCACCTCACTCTAAGGTAAGATCCCTTATGATCTGATTCTTCTTGGCCTGGATGAGCAAAAATTACTGTTCGCTACTCCTGAAAATAAGGCAGGCCCCACAGATGCTGTAATTGAAAAGAAACCTCTCTGGAACACTGAAAGTGTTTCACCAAAATAATATACTAGTTATTTGCTCAGTGAGGGTTAAAACAGTAAGTGGCCTATGCAGCTTGGTCCAGAACCTCAGAACTATTTAGAAGATTCAGTGTTTAGCATCTACAACTCCCAGTGAAACGAGGAATGTGTTTAATGATTCAGGCTGTAAATTCTTATTTAAGTATTGTCCTTTCATTGCAAGCGTAGCTGAGATAAAGCCAGAGCCAAAGAATCATAACCCTGCTGCAACAGTTTTTCACCAATTTTTCAGAAAAAAACATTTCCAGCAGTTTTGGCTGGCTCTCTTGTCTCCTAGGTTAAGAGGCATTTTTAAGGTTTCTCTCTCTTTCAATGATCATGTTAGCCCACCTGGATAGAGGTTGACATTTCCCCGTTATTAGCACTCCCACTACTCTCACAGGGCCTCCCGTTTCTCTTGGTGACACCTCATCTTTGAAACCGTTCTGTGTCTTTCCTGTTTTCTTCCTAACAGCTTTGTCTGTAACTCTGACTGATCCTGCTGAACATATCAAGCATGTGAAGTAATACTAAATAGGAGAAATATAACAGCAAGAAAAAGATATGGTTTTTTTATTCAATACATATTGCTTAAAGCAAAGGCAAACACTGTCTCCTGTAAGTTTTGAGAGCGCAGCTGAGGAAAATGGCAGTGTATTAAACGTAAGGATAGAAGAATATGTTGAAAGTAGAGTTCCCATTTTTGATATAAATTTAGTATAGAAACACTTATTTCAAACTCTTGGCAGGGTTGATCTCACTGTCCTACTGTCACTTCATTCACTGAAAGTCCACCTGATTATTCCATTACTGACTTGCTACATACAGATATAAATGATTTCTGAATTTTTCTTTTTGGTAAATTGAATCAATTTATAAAAAACATCATTAATCATTCTTTGTTGCTAACTTAAAAATGTAGGCACAGTACATACATACATATGTTTGATTCATGGAAACATAGATGTGCATAAAGGCAGCCACCCTTTCCTCTTTCAGAGAAGGACTCAGATTAGCTATGGTTTGAATTCAGTCATCCTCACACATGAACATCCCAGCCAGTGAAGCCTCTGACCACAGTGGACTGATAGATGGCTTTCCATGCCTACCATTTATATAGGACAACTCCTGCCATGTGGGGCTTTTTTTCATCCATCTTCCTCTCATTTCTCAGCCTATTCTTTATTTTCTGTTTCTTCTCTTTCCCCCCTTCTCACTTATTTCTCCTTCTCACTATTTTTTTCTAGTGCTTGAATGCTTCTGGTTCATTTTCCCCACTAAGGAACAAAAATGCTTCTTGGCATGGCGTCCTTCTGATGACCTCAACAAGCCACACTGGAAACTTTTTGGAACTTAAAACTGAGTGTTCCTGATGGAAAAAGAAGCTCAAAAAAGTAAGTAAGTACTGGTCTTGCTTCTTCTCTTACTTCTTCAGGAAAAGCAGCAGCTCTTTTTGTGTCTAGCAGGAATAAAAAGCCACTTCTAAAGGACAATATAGATGTAAGTCATGACAATTATTGAGGCAACTAAAACAAAACAAGGCAATGGCTTAATGAGACTGCATAGAATTAAACAACTTATTTCCAAGCTCTTACCCATTCTGAAGCAGTTTATGTCTTAACAGAGGCAATTAATTTCTTTAAAAGAAAACATCTATCATGATTTCAAACCCTTGTTCTCATTTTAAGAAGGATCATTATGACTCTTATTTCTCAGATGTTAGATATACTGCAAACATGCTCACGTGCACACACAGACACGTACACATTGAGGAGTACCTCTGGCTGTGGAGAGGTGATGAACACCCACTCTCAACAACACTCTGTCTTTACCTCAGAAAGTATGAAGTACTCTGCATACGCCTTAGGTGAAACTTTAATCTAAATAACATTTAACAAGCTTTTCTTAGCTGTAAAGTATGCAAAGTTAAATAAAGAATATGAAGAAAAACGTTCAAAAAATAGATAATATTAATTATTGCAGCAGGTTCTGGGAACATGCCTTGACCATTTCCCCTCCACTCCTGACAGTGAAAGAAATGTGAAAAAAAAAAGAAACCATTTACTACCAGCAAAGACCACTCCATGACCAAAGATTAAAGCTGTGTTCATCGTTATGCCCTTAAAACCAATTCTTTTTTCTCCTGATAAGACTTAAAAAAGTGTGACAGTGCATGAAAGGGAATATTCTCAAAAATTCAAGCATGTTTTCTTTGTGCTAACAAATGCAGACCAGTGATGTTAAAAGCTTTGTAATGAATGATTGATAAAATATTTATACAGTGCAAACTTAGAACAGAAATATTAAGTGACCCAACTGTATTTTATAAGGCGTATAAACCATGACACAGATCTGATTAAACACTATGCAAGTTCCCTGATCAAATCCAGATAAGCAACACATACTGATTTTGCAATATGTGTTGTTGACCTACTTCATGGAATAATTCTAAAAAAACTTGGTTTGAGTAGTAAGCAACAAGTCAGCAAGCTTTTCCGAACTGAGAAAGAGAGACTAACTTTATCAAAATTTGTTGCTGACAGCTATGCACCGCTGTTAAGTTAGCTATTAGGGACCCCAATGCGTGAAAGGTCATACTCCATACACCTAAATGGCACCTGCCACCAAGAATTCAGGCTTCTTCTCAAGTGTAAGCATGGCCGAGAGGATTTGCTGAACTTTTTAAATGACTTTGTTCATGGAGCATAGCCTCAATGTAAACCTTTGTAGCATGATAATTATAGAGATAATATTAAGCTTGACTTGTGACTGATAATCGTAAAAACCCCAGTGAATCTTGCAGCCAAGCATGGCTTCATCAGTACCGTATAATACATAAATATCATAACATTCCTATTGCAATCCTCAGGTCATTTAGATATGAGCAGGTAACAAGGCTTTTTCTAAGGAAAAGTGATATTTTTTTTCTAGCATCACAAACTGAAGTAAATACCTGGTTAAAATGAGTATCTGTAGAATAATCAACAAAATATAACAAGAAAAGTAAACAGTTAAAAATACTTCTGTATTTTCTGAAGTGTTCAGAAAAATGTGTTTCTTTTTAGACATGTTAGATGTAAAATATATTTTATGTAACAGAATTTTTCAGATTTCAGCCATATGTAAATGGAGAAGGAGAGAAAGGGAGGAGGGGGGATTAAGGGGGTGGGAGGGAAAGGAAGAAGGTGAGGTGGAGGGACAGGGAGAGAGAATATTTGCATCTAGATCAGCTCTGAAAGTAAAATGTTTTCATTCCAATTTTTTTAAATAGGAGGAGTTTGACAGGGAATGGAAACATGCTTTCCTTGAAAGTTCCAGGATAAACTAATTAGCTAGATGTAGGAAATCAGGAAACATAATTATACGTCCCACAAAGGTTTCTTGTTACTACATTAGAGAATGTGAAAATAGGATCTCTGTAATGCTACCATGTTTAACAAGACTCACAGATCATCTGTGATTAAATACAGGTCACATAAAAAGCCAGTTGTAATGCTGCCAACTTCAGTGAGGCTCAAGCACGATAGTGATTAAATGCTGGTCACATAAAATAACCTCTGGATTCTAAAAACCATGGAATAGATTTGCATTTCAAGTGCACACACACAAATACATACACATATTCAGATTATAAATGCTGAAGATTAACTAGCAGGAAATCCTTATGTTCTTCAACAAAGCTTAGAAGGTTGCAAATTAAGCACAAAGATGAACAGAAACATCTTATGAAATCAGGACCTTTACTAACACGTCGGGGTGGTGATGTTGTTCCTCATGTGCAGGAGTGCTCCTGGAGGAAGTTCTGTAGTTCATCCCCCAGCACTAGTAATTAAAGATATTCCCACACTTCAACAATGTATGTCATCTAAACATCACACTGTCTTTATTGAAAATTTCGGGGATTTATAAGAAAATAAATAAGAGCACCATTTCCCTCCCCTCTTTCTTTCAACCTCCCTGGCACAGGCTGCCCAGAGAGGCTGTGGAGTCTCCTTCTCCGGAGATATTCAAAACCCGCCTGGACGCGTTCCTGTGCAACCTGCTCTAGGCAAACCTGCTTTAGCAGGGGGGTTGGACTAGATGATCTCTAGAGGTCCCTTCCAACCCCTACCATTCTATGATTCTATGAGTCTGTGAATCACTTGAAGTGCTGTCACTAAGTAAAACTAAGCTGGGCAGAGCACTGCTGCATGACCTGAACTCTCCAATGAATGGTGAGGCAGGGGAGTAACTGCTTCCTGCAGCACACACAAAGAAGAATTGGGTGCCAAAAATATAGCTCCTCACATCAGCTGCTGCTGCCTTTTGAACCAAGAGCTGAGAAAGACCCATTTATTCCCATGGGTGGGCTGAGAATGAAACATCATCAACTTCTGTTAGAGCTGTTTTCAGAATGGTCGTTTATGGTGTATCATAAAAAAATAGACAGTTTTAGAAATGACAAAATAAAATCAAATAAAATAAAATAAAATAAAATCTCCATTACATTTCTTGTATTTAAAAAAATATTCTGCTTCAAAGTCCTGACAGCTCAAGCTATCTAACGCTTAGGATGCCGGTGCCACACCAAGATATCAGCAAGTTTGTAAAATCCTGTTTGTCTATAATGAAAACTTTCCTTTTGTATCAGTTTAAGAGCTAAAGGCGCTTTTGCCGGATAAAGTCATGCTGACATACTGAATACACACATCCTGCAGTCTTTCTCAGTCCAATAATGGAAGCCTGTCTAGCTGAACCTTACCTGATGCTTTTCATTTACTTTTTACATGTGCACTAAACCACTGATGTCTTTTCTTCTCTATTCTTACTTCTTTCTTGACCTACTTTTTAAACATGAGGTTTTCAGAATACTATTACACATTTGCCTACCGGGTGTCTGGACTTCTGCTAAAGTGATCTGTTCATTCCTACTCTTGCAAATGTGCCTATTTTCAGAGGAATAATAAACTAGCATGTTACAGTATTCACTGTCAGCATTAAAAAGCTAACCTTAAATATTTCAGGGCAATGCTACAAGTGAATACACTTATTGAAGGTTTCTTAAAAGAGTTGACATTTTCAGAAGATGAATTTTGACTTACAAGTTGAGCAGGTTTGCAAGGAGTACTATCAAGCATATTGACAAAACACAATTCTGTCAGCTGTCATCAATTTAGTCCTTTGACCTTTGAAATCCAGTGGGAAATCCAGCAAAATGCACTACCTTACTGAATTTATTTGAATCAGAAATACAATACAAATAACTGTCAATTAATTTGGCTTTCAGTCCTAGCATGAACTTGAATTTCCACAGCCGTTAGTACTGGCACTTGGGGTACTGAAATTATAGATGTCAAAGAAAAAAAGTCAAAACTCTCTCCCTGTTAACATGCTTAGAAGTAGAAGCAATAGTTTATAAAAGCAGAAATGTTCTACTTTACTCTCACCTTTCCTTAAATTCTGTCTAGTTCCTGTTGAAGGAACCAAGCAAAATTTTCTTGCGACTCACTTCAGTCACTTAGAAAAGTCTCACTTCTGAGGTATAACTTGCAGATGAAGTGGTTAACATATACATTATTTCTTATAACTTGTAGATGAAGTGGTTATATGTATTATCTCTTTAAAGAAAATACGCAACTATAAGTTAATACTGAAAACGAGACTAGCTAATAATTAAACCAGAAACCTCATGCTCCAAGGACTACTCCCTGCAAAGACTTGCGCAGGTGCTTTGTTTTGCACATGAAATAGACTCATTAAAATTAATGGGACAATTCACTGTATGTCAGAGTGTACAGATCTAAATCAAAATCATTGGGATCACCAAATTTAATCAGAAGTTAAATCAGTAAGCAGAAGAGCTTGACTTCAATCTTTGAGTTTAATCTTGTTTTTCATTTGTAGGATTTTCCTTTAAAGAAAAGTTGTGTCTCTTTAGCTGGTATAATTTTTCATCTCTTCTTGCAACCAAGGAGTATTAGACACAATATACATAAACAGCGGCCAACATAATTGGTCATTTAGGACAAATTTATTCAAATTCTTAATTTTTACTTTTTACGAAGTACAAAAATAGTGAATGGAGTATTTCCTACTAATGATATAATGGTTAAATTTTATTCTTTATTTGAGTCTATGCATACAGATGGAAAATTGTATCTCATTTAAGCTAAACAGAAAAGAAAATATTAAAGTAATTTAGTCAGAGAGCAATCTCACTTCATCCATCTGAAAGTTAAGCACCTAGTCTCAGCCAGCAACCAAGGCTCTGTTTGCAGTCAGTGGAGATAAGAGGCAACTTTGGTGAGTGATTCCTCTTTCTAATGATGAGCTGTTCTGCCATCTGTAATGGCTATCTTCTCCCACAGACTAAAAAGGGAAGGCGAACTTCTTGCTTGGAATTCAACAGCTTATGCTCATTGGAATGATTCTCACACATATTATTTAACCTAAACACTTATGTGTACTAGAGACACTAAAAAAAATCTACCAAAACTTACACTATTAAATAAATAAAATAATTTCAAAGGACATACAATCTATATTTTGCAACTTAAATAGATTGCTTCTGAGCAGCCCAGTCTTTAAAATTTCAGAACTAGTGAGCAGTACTCTCTCTCATATTGTATTTTAACTATAGACTGAAAATTTGTTTCTTAACTTTTAGGGAATAAAGCACTTCATACAACTTACTGAATAAACTGAAATAAAATACTTCTCATGAAGTTTAGGATATTTCTGTCAGAAGCTGATTTTGCACTTCAGCACACTCATGTTTCAGGTGATTGGCCAATGATTTCCAGTGGTTCACTCAGATGCCTTTCTAAAAATCATCTACCTCAAACACAGTATGCTTGAATATGTTTTTGGTGGTGGTGGTTTTTTTGGGGGCTTTTTTGGGGGGGTTTTTTGTGTGTGTATTGAGAATTGGCTCTAGGCAAAACAAATGTTCAGAGAGTACTCATGCATAGGACCATTTCAGCTCATTATAATTTTATAGTTTGTCATTATAAGAATGTAAGAGAGAGTTAAAATAAGCATTTTGCAACCCTCACTATACAACGTTTCATCTAGAAAACACACATTTCTTCAAATGTTTACATGTTTCTCAGGGAGAAAAGTATTAGAGACTAACAAAAACAACAACAAAAAATCAGTAGATTTCTTGTAGACTGTCCAAAGAAAGAAAATACCTAAAGCATGTCTTCCACTTTTATTTCAGAACTTTAAAACAAACAATTAAAGCAGTGTTTGTTAGCAATTGCTTATTACATTTCCTATGCCTGATGAAAACACCACAGGAGAAAAAAAACCACAACAAAAAGAGATTGAGAATTCTGCCTGCTGGTGCTTCTATTAAGTACAAAATCCCATCTCCCCTGCCCCTGAGGTGTTCTGATAACAATGTGCTGCTATAGACAATAAAGTGCTGTTTGGATCCTTGTTCTCTTCACAACAAATTTACAGCTAAAAGGAAAACCAGACTCATTAAAAGAACACACCACCACCACTCGCCTAAGACACCTCTGCCTATGAGTTGTGCAAACACAGGTATTTCAAAGCTCACAATCTCAGAGCAAACCTTTTCGCAAGCCCAGGTAATAAAATGAAGCTTTATGGTTTAAATATGCAACATTCTTAGAGACCCTCTACTCACAGATAAAAATAAAAAAAAGAGGAATTGTCCTGGTTTGGGCCAGAGGAGAACCAGTTTTCTTTTAGTAACTTTACTTTTTAGTTAAGTCTCTTCTGAGAAGCTGCACTCTGAAATTAACTGCATGTTTTTCCAGACAGTAGCTGCTTCTAGCAGTGATAAGGCTCGGTGTTTATAGTTGGTGCTGGAACATCAGTAGCAATGATATGCAGAAAGGCTCTTGCTTATATTTACCCCTGTGGAGACCAAGGTCGATGCTTGCTTCTGCTGACTTTCTTATGTGCCGGAACTGAAAGCACAGAGAAGGGGTCACACCTGCGACCCTGCGATGGGGAGGAGTGGGTCGGACAGGTGACCCAAAACTGACCAAAGGGAGTATTCCATCCCATACGCGTCATACTCGGTATAAAGCTGAGGGATCACGAGGGTCTCGCTCTCTTCTTCTATGGCCAGCATCCGAGGAGGACTCTGTTCGATTCTTCTGCCTTCGATCCTGATCTGTGCATTCCTGAATCCAGCTCCTGCCTGCTGCTGCTGAGTACAGCCCGGGACTTTCCTGGGGCATGCCCTGCAGTGTCCGGGTGATGTATTCGTCATCGGTGGGGGGGAGCTTGATATCGGTTTTGTACATATTTGTATATTTGCATATATTGCATTATTATTGTAGTTAGATTAAAGCTGTTTTAACTTTTCCAACCAGTAAGCCTCTTTCCCTTTCTCTTTCACCCTCCTTTGGGGAGGGAGGCAGTTAACAAAGAGTGTCTGTCGTTCATTTAATAGCCAGCCCAGCTTTAAACCGTGACAGGAATCTATCTTACTTCCTGAAAAAGGTGCAAAGAAACATCCTACTCAAGCAGTATAGGGTGGTTATAACACGTTTAGGATAAAGCAAAATTGATGCACAGTACCTGAAATTGTGAATACTTCAGTTGAGAAGCTACTGCACAAGTTATGTCAGCTCTATCTAGGCAACACATGAAGAAGGATTCCTGTCATAAAATTAATGTGTCACAACACCAGTTAGAAAATAACTTTTTTGGTGTCGAGGTAGTCCATTTTGATCTATTATCCTGTTGTGGACACTGTGATAACACTAGAAAATGAAAATATAACAACGAGCATAACAACCTTGGATCAACCTTGGTGCCTTTCTCTGAACTTTTTTCCATTTCTACTACACCCTTTTCGGGACAGGGAGGCCAGTACAAGTACTTTGTGTAATGTTACAATTGCACAGTGATGCTGTCATGTTTAGTTTTCTATTACTTTCCTAATAAGCACTACATTTCTATTTGGTTTTGGACCACTCCTGTACATTTATGTGAAGCTTCCATAGAACCATTCACCATAACCGTTAGATCTTGCTCTTCAGTACTAATGGTCAGCAGCTCAATGTCCATCATTCTATTTGTGAAGTTTGCGTTGTTTTTTCGCACATAAGCATCATCTTACATTTATTTGTACTGAATTTCATCTACATCTCTGGTGTCTGCATAAGTTCCCTACACGTACCCAAGAGCCTGTTATAAAAAACAGCACTACATTTTCTTCCTTCCAGTCCTCAGAATCCAAGGCAGTTTTAAGCAAGAGTTTAGGTACTCTCATTGTACTCACCCATGAGTTCTGTGAGAACTCTTTGCTGAACACTCTCTCATCCTTGAGTCTTGCTGCTTTCCTCAATTTGTTCCATAACATCTTCTACAGTCTTTTTATTTTCAACAGATTCCCCACCATGTCCTCCACAAGGAAATGAACAAGAATTCATTCTTCTTCAATCACAAGATTTTCATTGTGAAAATATCTACAGCTCCTTTTTTACAGTGAACACCAACACAAAGATGTCATTTAGGTTTTCTGTTATGGTCTCATCTTCATCTCTTCTCTTCTAATTCTACTGGATCTGCAGGCACTCTTCCAGACTTGTTGCTTTTAGCGTGCTTGAGCAAAGCTTCACTATAATTTAGATTTCCTTTACTAATTGCTTCCCCAAAATTACAGAAAACAATGTCTACCAGAATCTAATGAACCAATGTTTTCAAGAAGTTCAATGGAAAAGCTTGTGCATGATTCACTACCGCATCAATAAGAGTCATATGATCCCATCTGTTTTAGAATGGGGTACTTTGTTTCTGGAGGTACCTCGATCTCTCTATTTATTATGGAATATGGGAAACCATATTTTACACACAAAGCTGTGAAAAATGACCTACATATATAGTCTCACATCTACAATATAAGAATTACTAATAAGCTCGAAGGAACTTTTAATTACTCCCAGAGAACATTAATTCAGTGGGTAGTTGAAGGTTACTGTTGGAGAGATGGTCAGTAAATTAAAATTTTAGAGCAGAATATGTTTGAGCAAAAAGGAAGCTCACATTTGTGAAAGCTTTATGATTAGTGTCCATATATACCATGGGAGAAACCTTGGACCCATATTCTTAAATTATGTGAAATCTGATTTCCAAAGTGATGCTCAAACGCCCCTCCATTGCAGTAGTTTATGAATCTTAAGTTTTATTCTAGCAGTACCATCAGATGCGTGTACATAGGTGAGCACTGTGAAGTCCATCCATGGAAGATCTTCAGTTAGAGCCATTAGCTTTTCAAATGCCATAATCTTTTTAACACTGAGTCAACAAAGAGACGTATCACTATTGTGCTATACAACTGCACTTAAGAGTAGTTACTGCAGTTATTCAGAGAATTTTAAGTACATTATTTAGTTTCAGGGAGAATTCTCCATCTAATGCCCACGGAGCAGTGTAGAAAAAAACCACCACTTGAATTAACAAAACAGTATTAAATTGATTGCACACGTAGTGGCTTCAACTGTGAAACCGTGTAAGCATAAGAGCTGAACAGTCAATGAGTAACTTCATAAATGGAAATCAGTAGACATGGATGTTATCTAGAAATAAATCTATACAAGAATTATAAACATGAAAATACTTCAGCATTGAAAGAGTAAAAGAAAACCAAACTATGTGGAGGGAAATAACGCATCTTTCAGGTTTTCTAGTCAGCTCTAATTATCATCAATAATTAGTACCTATTCAGAGGCAGAAAACTAAGACCGGCCTTGGTGACCAGAACTGGAAATGCTATTGCCTGGCATCTGCAGTAAACCCAATCCTGAATCAAATACGCTTACTCCAGGGCTGACATGAGAGGCTGCTAGATCTTGAGTTCTCCAGCTGAAGACTTCACCATGACTCTGAGCAAAGGATTCAGCCAAAGTGCCCAAGAGACATTTGTTCTCTTTTCAAGAAAAAACCCAACGGTTACAATGCGCTACTTCGAGTTCCCTTGGCAACAGCTCTGAGACCTACCCAATGTTCCCTGGCACCTATTCACTGCACACTGCTTTTAGCAACATCAAGGCTGATAAGTCATCTTGTTGAATTTTGTCTATTCTCTTCACAGTGGAAATGTATTTTCTACTGACAGTAAGACAACTAAATACAAATATACATTTTATTAAAATGTTTATATTTTAAAAAGTAAAAGTAAAGGGAAATAGTTTCTAAGCCATTAATATTGCAGATTTCTGGACATCAAAGAAAAACATTGGGTAGCTAAATTTAATTACCTAAGATTACCTAGGATGATGAACATTGCCAGATCTCTTCCTGGATCACTATTTGCAGTCACCTTACTAAGCAATATGGACATTTAAAGGTCTGATCTTCATGGCATACGCAGGACCCAAGGATCAAAAACTAGGCTATCCATTTCCCTGTCTTGGAGCCATACGCTCTACTCTTCAGTTTGAAATGCAAGTGCAACAATAAAACCTCTGCGCTTGATACTAAAAAAAAAAAGCCCCCCAACATTGCATACATAAGAGAAAGTTTATGTGTCATTACTCTTACATGCTGCCAAGGTTAACATCTGAATGGATTACCCGCCCTATACATCTCAGCACGGGCACAGTATTTTTATAATACAAAAGTTATGTTTACCCCCGTTCCTTTTCTCTCAGGCTCTGCTCTTTTCAGTTTGGGTACTGCAATCCAAACTATACAAAAAAAATTCTGCTTTCACGAATATTGCTTTGAGATTTAGTAGTAATAGCATGGCCCATTTATTTTTAAAAATGTGAAAAACATAATTGCTTTTATGAAGAAGGTTCTAAAACCAGTCACATTTTTAACATCCAAATTTTATTAAACTTGAATTTAAAATCCAGAATCACCATTTTGATGACTGAGGGTAAGCTCAGATTTCACTTAAACATCAGTTTAAAAGTATGTTTTCAAGACTATGTTATAGTCTTCATTTCTAGGTCTGTCTTCAAAAAGGCTAAAAATTCTGTATCTGGCACTGATTGATTACTTTCACACTACTTTATAAATCGTATTAGGGATGAAAACCTATTTGGTGTCCAAAAATGCTTGTGATCCAGGTGTTTTTGTAAAAAAAAATGTATAATAATAATAGATATGAAAAAATTAGCATCTGAATGACTTTTCCTATGTATGGGTTAATGGCATGTGTAAGCTGAGCTGGGTAAAAGGTCTACCCAGAAAATAACTTCTGAGCATGAAGATTTTTGTCTTCAGTTGCGGAACATGATAGCTTTAATCTAGCCAGCCTGATTGCCAAGGCAAGGTGGCTACAGAGGTGTGCTTGGGATCGATGTGTTCTTGGATCAGAAAGCATTTGCTGCGCTTGCACTTCTGCTGGCATGGGAGCTAGTGAGATTAAATTAAAGTTGTGCATGCCCATGCACAGGGCAGTCATCTTCATCTTCTGCATGGACATATCCAAAGCCTAATGCAGGGGTTTTACGTGATGCGTAATGTTAGGCAATTCATTTTAGCCACAACTGAAAAACATCGCAGGAAGGATTCAAATACAAAAGATAAGAGGAAGACACTTAACAAAGTATGTTAGAAAAATGTTGTGGAACTTACTATTTGCAAAGCAATGCAAAATACTGAGAGGAAATATGTATAGATGTTTGAGATGATTAATCATCACATACTTTGCTTCCTCAAGGAAGAGAGTACATATTAACAAAATTATTTTATTATTAAATCAGAAGATAGATTTTAAACAGAATGTGCACTCATGAGGGACTCTGTGTTGACAATGTGCTAAGAACAATGGCCAGCAGGTCAGGCGCTTAGCCTCTTCTGACATGATGCAAAGCATCATCTATCAAAATATTTAACAAGGTTGCAGTTTTATGAAGAGTAGATTCTTGCTTACAATGCAAAGCAAGTGGTAGCAAAAACTATAGCATATTGCAAACAACAAACTCACCACTTAAGAGACTAAAATATAGCTACCTCATGTTCTCCAACACTGCACACAAAACCACAAATTATATAAAAATCACATTTATTTTAAAAATAAAAGAACAAAAAACCAGAGAACCAATCAACAAATTATTTTTCTGATACCAGAATACAAAGCTCGTATTCAGACTTCATCATCTGAAGCATTAAGCTTTCATTAGGAAAGTAAATAATGTTCATATGACATCTCCACCTTGGATGCAGACATCCACGGGTGGCAATGAGACAAGAAATTATTTTTTTTCCCCCGAGATCTGAAAGTGTTGGGAAGGTTGTTCTTAGCAGACTGTTCAGTTCCATAACTCTAGCATTGTCCCTTTTGCAACAGGCTCCTCATCCGACTGAGCAAATAATGCAGCTTGAATCAGTTCACATTCCTTTTAACAAGCATCTACATGCAAGATAATGTGGTTTTAACCATCTTATGCTAATGAACAAAACTGACACGAGAAGCGCAGTGCCCTTCTGCCTCCAGCACTGAACTTCAGGAAAAGGAAAGCAACAGATTTGGCTTCAACAACCAACTGTTCTACAAAAGCCAAAGCTAAAAGATCTACCTGAGCAGATTAAATAATCTAAAATTTTGGAAATTTTGTATTTTATTCTGTGTTGTGAAGGAAACACAGACAGGCTTCTCTATAAACATAACATTCACATACAACAATCCCATAAACATTTAAACAGTCTTTAAGAAGCACTGAAAAATTAGATATTTTTGTACTTAACACTAATTTCCTCTTTCAAAGCCTTCTCCTGTATTTTGCTTTTCTACCCTAGATTGCCAAAAGTTTTTGCAAAATTTCATAAATTTTTTAAATGCTGCCTTGATCTTCCCTGTTATGACACAGAGTAGATCTGATGCTGAACGAGGATGACACTGTAGTAATTTTCTTTTAGTGGCTTGCATTATTGCTTCCTACAGAGGATTAAGTATAGTAAAGTACTTTCTAAATCATGTATCCTGCCTTGGAAGTAAAGAGTGTCCAGAGCTAAAGAAATGCAAATCAATAAATTAGTAAATCAATACAGTGTAATTTCAGTGTCCAAAAATGCTTCTCTAGGTAGCAATTTGCCAGTAGGTATCTCTGCTCTTTAACTCTTCAATTTCTTTCCACTGAAACTAACAACAAAACTCTTGGGTAATTCTGGAATGTCAAACTGACCTAAAAATCTGCTCCATCAAACATGCGAATATGCAGTATTTCAATTCCCTGATGCAGAAAATATTGCTTATACTGATAGAAATAATATTTTTCCTTAAAATTAAGAGGCAAAACCAATGAGAGGTTAAACCACATTTCCTCCACATTGCCTTTAATAAAGCTTCTTGGGAATAATCACGACCAAATTTCATGTTACCACAACAAATTTGTGTATCAATTCACCTCATCCTTGAATCACAGGCTTTTGAGGGAGGAATCCCAACATCAGGTGAGAAACCAGAAGAGCATGAAACAACAGACAGCCATCTTATCATCCCCAATAGCCCCACATAGCGAAACTTTTCCTTGTGAAGAAAAGAAATTTCTGATGTGTAAAACAGCTTAAAAAGTAAAAAAAAAAAAAAAAATTAAACCGTTTTGATGAGACTCACATTAAGTACCACAGACCAGTGAAATGGAGCTGCAGGAAATCTGCAGGCTCAGAGCTACATTTAGCTCCAAGGTTGCAGGTTCTTTACTTTTGATCACGACTGGACAGGAGATGAACATGAAAGCACCAACCAAGGGTGTGAAAGACCTGTGCTGATATACCCACAGCAGTTTATCTGGTATCAAACCTCTTGTTTCTGAGCCTTTCAACTTGAAAAAAACAAAGGTGTAATATCAGGGCTCCTGACAATTAAAAACTCCACACTTGGAAGCACCCGTTGTTAGTGCACTCTAAAATATAACAAAATAAAATCAACAAAACCAATTTTTTTTAAATAGCCACCTTCTGTGATGGATTCACTGTCTAGCTTGCAAGCTCTTCAGGGTAAATATTACATCTCACATGTCTACACATTGGCTGAAGTAGCAAGATCGTCAGCTCATTTGAGGCTCCTCTATGTATTAATTTATATATTACATTAGCAGAAATACATAAGATCTCCTGTGACTGTAACTGTTATGTGAATAAGAATGTAAATTTTAATGTTGTATAGCTTTTTCAAATATCTATCTGCTCTTCTACTACATTTCCCATTTTTTGTTCTAATTTCTTTATTTTTCCATTTCTTATTTTTCTCTGGTATCATTCCTTATCTGTTCTCGCAGTTGCTTTTAGAAATGGAACCTAGAGAAAACTCCTGCTGAAAGATAACAGCTCTGTTTGCAGATTAAATAGTCCATGAGGAGATTTAGTACATGCAGGGGGGCTGATTCTGCTCAGTGCTAAGCACCATCAATCATACTCTGAGCATCAACAATCACAGCTAGCTTCAGTTGGCTTAAGAGTGGCAGCGTTTTACTGTATTCAAACGTCTTAAAGAAGAGAGAAATAAAAGCAAGAAGAAAAATAAAGCCACGGCTTAAAAGTGAGCAAAGGACAATGTTGCAATCTAGATGTAATGTAATGTAATGGTGATGGGAACTTTTTGTACATCCTAAAGCCAGAATTACCAATGCCCTTTTAAATCAAGCATCAGATATTAAATGCTATATGTATTGAAAACTTCGTTCCTGGACATCTGACCTCTTCTGCCAGCCTCTAGAACAGCACAATCTGAAGACAGCTTAAGAGAGTTCCTGAAACTTCAGATAAATATGTCATAGTACAGTAATAGGCAATCATTAAGGAAAATTTTTGTATGCTGTAATATTCCTCTCAAAGCCAAAGAAATTAATCACTGAATATGTTTTACAAAATGCTGAAATTTTGAAAAAGTGAAAAAAAAGTACTGAATTTTCTGCGATTCAGTGTCCCAAAATGTTCCCTGCTCTCAGAGTGCCATACAGCCTGAGGCACTAATCTAGCATTTCCCTATGGAACATACTACTTAGAATTACCTACGACAAAAAATCCCAAATGAGAATGGTTTTCTAAGTATGTTTTGGAAAATCAGGCATACTGAATTGTATGCATTAACTTTGGCTAAAGCTGAACCAGCCCCAAGAAATCTTTTCTACATCTTCTGAACACTCTCTATTTGCGCATGCCTAAAGCTAAGATATACAGGTGCTCAGACTTTACAGTCGTGGGAGAGCTGAAATAGTAATAAGCCTCAGTCACTGATACAAGCACTTCACAGTGTCTGCTGTTTTTATCTTCACGGTATTCGTCTAGTGCCCCGATCTTAGAGGAGAACAAAAAGAGCTGGAGATTCATTTCACTTAACTGCACCAACTCAAAGTTACTAGTTGTATTTAGCCTGAATTAAATGCCTCAGCTCCTACAATGTTGAAAGAAAACACACCAGCACATCCAGAAGCTCACTTGTCTCAGCAGTTCACACACCTGCCTTAGACTGGGCTAAATCAAACCTGGTGGTACTTAGCTCTCCCCACTGGTTACAAGGGGATCCTAGATAATTAACTGATTTGACTCAGGCTAACCCAGCTCCACAAGCAGGTACAGTTCATGAAACAATTTCCAAAATGTAAGTCAGACTCACACCCAGCAACAAATTTATGCACCGAAGTTATATGGACTAATTTTAACCACAGTAAAACTTTAAACATCATACGGGGAAAAAGCAACAGAGCAAGCCTCACAGTTATGCGAAGTCCTTCATCCTGCCTCTCGGAGTTGCGTACGTTTTTAAATCAGGTGTACGAGGATGCCTTCTTATTGTCACAGGACTGCAAGGCATTTACTCAGGAATGCAGCTTATATGACTATCAAAGCGGAACTGCTGAATTTCATATTAGTGAAGTAACAAATTGGCTCTGCTCAGGAAGATTAACTTCACTTTTTTTTCCCCCCTTAGTATTTTTAAAACCACTTCTAAACCTGAAATCTGGTTCTGTTTTGTTTATGTGCTAAAAATAGGATATATATCTGTAGCCGACATACAAGTAAGTACAGGATTGGAACATACTTTGGAGATATGAGGAGATGATCAGAAAGAGAGGTTTAATTATTACTACCAACCCTCTTAACCTTCATGCCACATAAATTAAGGTTCTGTAAACTTACTCAGCACAAGATCCAGGGTTACTTTTGTTGCACTTGTATGAAAAGCTGCCTTCCTAGGGATCCATCACAGCACCGAGACAGCCAGGTGTGCATCCTGGTATGCAATACAGATGATGCTAACTGGCAACCCTTCTTCTTCCAGCCCACCTCTCCCCTCCACCTCTTCTTATTCAGCCAAATAGTTCAGACACAGCTCATTTTCATGAACTCCACAGGCTTAAATTTGGGTTTAAAATCACTGACATACTACTGTGCTGACTTAGAAAAATCCAGCAGCCCTGGATTCAACAATATAGAAAAAAGAAGCACGACAGATGACTACGAACACCTGGACGTGTCTCAGGTTTGACTTTCAGGAGGCAGACGTGTCTGCGTGTTTAAACCACTCATGCAGTTAAAGCTTTATCATCAAGTTATTAACTTTTTTAATGAATACACATTTCTGAATGCTGCAGTAAAGCTGGTGATTTCAGATACATTAATTAAGGGAGCATCACGCTGAATACATCTTCTACTTAAAATGCGGTTATAAATGTCATATGGGCAAATGAATGCAGTCTATCCATCAGGGGTGTTTTTTACTATGTTTCAGGGCAAAGCACAGGCAGTCAAACAACATCAAGGGGAGAAGTGCAAGTTCTGGTTTTTGGTCTGCAGTGCTTTCCAAGGGGAACTGAGAGCCTTATCACTCCTACTGAGCACATGCTGCAAGAAGGAGGCAAAATTCCTTTCCTCAAATTTACAGTGAAGTAAGAAAAGGTGCTGGGGGTAGAAGGAAGGAAAAAAGACAGAGATTAAAGATGTAATTTCATTGTGCACAACGTGTCTGATTGTTGAGTAAAAAAACCTGTCGTGGTTTAACCCATCAGACCACTAAATACCACGTAGCTGCTCACTCACCCTTCCCCCTCTCCCCTCCCTGGGGAAAGGGGAAGAGAATTGGAGGAATACAGGTAAGCAGACTTGTAGGTTGAGATAAAAACAATTTAATAATTAAAATAAAATAAAGTAATAATAAATGAAATAATGATAATATGATATATCAATGAGTGATGCACAATGCAATTGCTCACCACCCACCAACCAAGGCCCAGCTCGTTCCTGGCTAGCAACTTCAGAGAAGGGAAAGAGATCCTGAAAACCGCAATTGCAGAACAGAGAGAGCGACCTTTCCGGCCCAACTCTCATCTATACACTGAGCATGACGTTGTATGATATGGAATACTCCACTGGCCAATTTGGATCTTTTGTTCTGGTTATACTCCCCCCTGGCTTCTTGTGCACCTGCACACTAGGAAAGCATGAGGTCCTTGGTCTTTTAGTACTCTCAGTAAAAACATCAGTGTGTTATCAACATTCTTACACCAAATCTCATACTGAAGCCGTAACGTAGTGCTATTCTTGCTAATAGGAAGAAAATTAGCTCTATCCCAACCGAAACGAGGACACAAAGACAATTTTATTCATTAAATGGAGATTGCTGCTTTGTAAACACAGACTGCGGGCTATTGATTTAACTGAGTAAATTCCATCTATACTGGGATACTGTAGGCATGCACTAAGCTTTTTATATCACTCCAAGCAATTCGGCATATTTCTCTGTGTTGTACTTTTAGCTCTCACTAAGAAGTGTTTATTTAACTTAATAGCACTTGTAGTGAGAGTACTGAACGTGAGCAAATTCTTGTAACCTCTATTAATAGGCTTCCAGCTCAGGGATACAAGACTCAGTTCCAATAAGCAAAAAAGATGGTCAGATGCCTTTAGCAAGGAGCAAGCCTGACAATGCAGGTCTTCATGTTTTGCTGTGGTGAGACTATAATTGGAAACAATTTGTCGAAGCTAGGCCAGACCTTGAATCTATAAAAACATTCAATGGACTAGAGAACTGCAAGATATTGGTTACCAGAGCCTAAAATTAAAATTTCATGGTGTCCCAGCTTGGAACTAGCAGAAATTCAGTGCCTGAAACTGCATTTTAGATAATCATTTCCCCACAGAAGGGAGAAAGCCTGTAAGCAGAACAATGGCAACACCTTTTCCGTTCCATCTAAATTAAGTATGAAATTTGGAAGAGTTGCTCTATTGCAGTCTTACAAATAGAGTAAAAAGGAACAAGGCAGGAAGAAAGAGAGGTTTTATTTAGTCCGGCTATTATCATTTTGGAGAGCAATTCATACAAAGTCATGCTCCATTGAGTGCCTCACTTTCTCTGTTTGGAAAAGCGTGTATTTCCATGGAGCTGCTTGCCTGCTTTTCATTATATTCCCAGAGATTGAGCAGCATTAGAGTATGCCCTAGGCAAGTACACCTTACTTCTTGTTGCACAGAAGTTCTCATTCATCATCTCTTATTAAGTCTCAAGGTAAAAAATTTCCTCTGTTTACTTCAATTGTTGAAACAAAGCAATCCATCACAGTCCATTCATTCTGCATGAATTACTGGCATCAGGTGTAACAGATTTACCGCGGTCCCTGCCCTACAGATCAAAAGGTAAAATCTCAAACAAACGTAAAAATTACTGAAAAATTCCCGTGTATAAATGATTTAATGTAAATTCTCTTCTGCTTGCTAAATGTGAACTGACCTCTCCTGGTATTAGGCTTTTCTTTTTTGTTCTTTTTCTTTTTTTTTCTCTCTTTTTTTTCCCCAGGGCTTGAACGCATTCATAATGAACCACTATGAAAAAAAAATCAAGGATGGTTAAAATTGATGCTTCTTATAGTACCGAAAAAAAAATTCTCACTGTAATGTACCAGGAGAATGAGAATAATGACAGGAATTTTGATACCGTAGAACTGGAATTTTGCAGCTTCCCGAAAGATTTTGCTTACGTCCCACGAAGAATGAATAGAAAACTACAAATCATGCAGACATGAAGCAAATATTCCCAATTTTAGGAAACTGGAAGTGATACTTATGCAAATAACAATCTCCTAAGCACATATGACACTTTGAAATCAATGGACAATGGGATAAATGAAAAAATCACATATATTGGTGCTTTGTTTTCTTCCCAAATGATGAGCCAACTTTGTTTCTTGCCAGCTGTTCTAGAACAGAGCAATCTGAGCAATCACCTGGCAAGAAAATCTAAGTCAAACATGATAGTGATCTTTGCTTCTACAGTGACAAACTTTAAAATGCCATCTCAACTTCCATGTGCTGTTTCTTACAGACAAGAAATCTAATGATCTCCTTCCATAACAAGACTACTATAGCTACAGACAGAAACAGAGTTTATCACAACTGAATAAAGCTCAGCTGTGCAGAAGACAATTTTCAGACCAGTACAAGCTTCTGTGGGAGCTAAAAACCTCACCGTATTTTTCTTTTCCAAGTGCGATGGGCACTCCTTTGGTTTTGATAACGCAGTATTTTATAGCATATATATCTGGTGTACACATAATTTAGAAAAAAAGCAAAACAATGTTGTATAAACAATCTCCCACCTGGATAAAGAAGGAGAGAAAGAACGAAACGCATACAACAGACACTACTCAAGCTGCTTAGCATGTTTCTGCAAGGCAGTGAGAAACTCCCTGACAATGGGAGTAGTAAGAATATAAACACAGCAGATGTAGAGCAAGCAGATCGGGGAGAAGACAAATTATTTAAAAGGAAATGTGGCAAACACTCCTATCTTTATAAGGGACTAATAGCGCTCATTATATAGGTACCTTGAAACAGTTTGTATAGAAAGTGATAAATATGTATTATAGAACTGATAAACAGAGTTCACAGTCATTTCTGAAAGGAAATAGGTAATGCAGGGTATTACAATTCAAATAAGATTTATAAAACCCCAAGACACCAACTTTTGGTGTCGGGTAAATGAAAGTAGCCCCAGCAGTCACAGGAAGGTCACTCCCATTTAAAGATGAAAACTGCGCTGTTGTAGTCAGTTGATTTGGGCTTATTAAGAGAGCACTTGCCAGCTCATCAAAGTGCAGTCTTATTCCTGTTAAGCTGCTTCTCATCCAGCATCCTTCCTCTTGAGTATTAATGTCTTTATTCACATACAAATGCACTACTGCTAAATCTACTGCAAGTCACCTGCTATAAATCTGTTCGGAAGTTTGATCGTGTGGTCAGGGGACTCTAAACCATGTTTATGCATTAAACATACACATCACACCTGCATATAAATTTCTTTTGCCTCTTGAGTCTCCTTCTAATTTTATCCTTGTATGTCTCTCTGGACTATGGCTCTCTGAAACCAGAATTGGCTTGGTTTTTGTGTCTGGCACAGTATCAGAGTTTAAACAAATAAGAATTAGTAACAATATTCCTGACAGTGTTGTGCAGTGCCAGAGGAAAGCTGTTGTAGGGTCACACGTCAGCGGTGTCTGGTCACTGCCAGCGGGCTTTAAAGGGTTTCGAGGAGAACCCCTGCGGAGTCATTCATCCAAACCCTGTATCCTGCTACCAGAAATAGCATCCTGGGGAATCAGGTTGGGGAAAGCAAAAAAGGCAAGGAAAAGCAAGCAATAAACTAGACACATACGTACAGCTAAACTGCTTGGAAGAGAAAACTCAGCACAGAGGTAAACGCTGCTACATAACTCTAAGACCACATATAATGTAAAAAGTCTTGAAGACCCTCCAGTTTCCATGGAGTTTAATTGTGAGTTCTTTCCTCCTTCAGGAATTAAATCAGTGAGAACCATATAACTTCAAGTGGCTTGTTGGGGCCTCTATCTCCCACACTCGGAGCCTAGTTTCATTTTTTCATGAACGCTGCCTCTGTTGTTGCAAGCATTATTTCTCTGCTCCTGTATAACCGGATTGCAGAAAAAGGTGTGTGTGAATTATGAGATGGAAAAGTCTGTCAAATTTGAATGAGACAACTCCACCCTCTCATTTCAAATCATGCCAAAGGCTAGATGCAGATGCTGTAAACGACACGAAGCTAAGGGCTCAACAACGCATCCATAAAAAAGATTGAAATGCAAACTGAGTGGTCCAAATAAAAATGGCTGAGCTTTACTTTTTTTTTTACTTAAAAATCCACTGCATTAATGCCTTATAGTAATTTAAAAGGAGTAAATGAATGACCTTGACAATATTTGCAGAACAAAGTAGAACATTACATTGTTCTGTGACTTAAAGGGATGTGGTGAAAGTCAATCTGAAGCAAGATGCATCCTTCTTTCCTCTTCTTATATTTTTATTAATTCAATTACCGAATTCTTTGAGATTCTTCTCCCCCACTGTTTTAACCCTGCCTCCAGAATGAAAAGTTTCACTTTGACACTATCTTTTAAACCAAAACCATTTCTCCAGTCATGGCTGGTGTGGAATTAGCAGCCCCAGAAAATGGCATTCACTCCCAGCTCATTGCATGGGAAGAGGATGGACAGCAGCAAATTGCTTTGCAGAGGTCCTCCCAGCCCAAGTATGAAGATGGTAATTTTAATGCCAGTTTGGGTGCACATTGCTGCAACAGCCAGTCAGTATGTTGGCTGTGGTTTACATATTCAAATAATAGTTACAGTACTTTGCTCTATAATGGCAACTATACAGGACCATTGTACTTGCTACCAACTTAAGTGAAGCATAAGATCAAACTGTATCAGGTTAACTTCACGTTTTATTGGTACTCAGCACTTCTTGGTACTTCCAGTCCTTGGTAGTATCTAGGTGCAGTTATCCCACCATGCCTTTTACTGTCACATGAAAAAATTATACAACGCAAAATGACCTGCCATTAACATTCAAAAAGTTTTAGACCAGAGTAATTTTTGACATCACTTCTGGTGATTCCAGAAGGGTAAAAATTTCCTGCATTAAGTCCTAGAAAGGTACAAGAAAACAGTACCAAAGGAAAAAAAATAGCTCCTTATTAAGGCAGCTGTTCACCTTAAGAGTTGCATCCACAGAGTGCTTTCAAGCCACCTGCACACATTTCCAAGGTTTTCTCCTTCCACAGTCAATCCTCCCTCCACGTTTCATGTAGGTTTCTTCAGTAATGTTTACAATCGAGTGCCATGCACACACATAACAGCAAAATATCCTTTATGAATGAATGAGGATGAAAACGGCATTTGATGCTGCCTTGAACAGAATGCAATTAAAATGTGAACAGCACTGTGTTTCATTCATTCACTGATATTCTCTGACAATTAGCAGACATAATCCTTTACAGTATTTGCTGATAGTGAAGGGAATAAAAAGTGTTACAAATCATCTTCTCAGGGCAAGATGCAGCTGTGATGTGGATGGGCAAAAGAATAAAAAGGAAAAGAGGAGGTTGCACAAGCAAATACCTGCTCGTGTGTTGTGTGACCAGGGAGCTCCTGTCCTATTCGGTAGGTTACAAGAGCTGAAAGGACAAGGTGATGGCCTGTAATGATGCATACTATTTCTAGTCCCTTTTAGCTGGTTCGTGCATCTGCAGATGGTGTTTGGTGTCCAAGTTCCCTCAGCACGCTGGAAATCATGTCACCACCAAAGCTCTTAAACCAGCACAGAGTGACTGCTTTTGAAAACATCTCCTTTTCTAGAAAGGTTACTTCTGTGTAACCTTGTTTTTAGTGGTATTGGGTGGGTTGTTTTTTTAAAGTTTCTGTATTTCAGATACAAATCCATCATAACGTCATGTTTTTCTTCTATGTATCCAGTGCTGAAGTTGAGGAGGATTGAGGAGAAAAAAAGTCTGTGCATGGAAAAAAAAGAAAAAGAAATAAAGCTCTATTTGCAAATGTGCAAAAATATGTTTCTGAATTGTCAGGAAATTCCATTATAGTTTATCCATATCTACCAGTATGTATTAGAACATTATCCCTCATTTGAAATAATATGCAGCCTGTTGCTTTGGTCATGTACTTATTTTTTGTAAAACACTACAAGTATTCCCATTTGCTTTCAGTATAAGCATGATGTGAAATTTCTGACTTTATCTCTGCAAAAAACTTCAGAAGAATGAAGATTAAGCTGAAGCTCACTTTCGTTATACATTGCAAATCACGGCAGGGCATTGATCCTTTGAACAAGTATTTCCTACTTCAGACAGAAAAATATAATAAAATGTTAAAAATAATCAAAAGGGGGCTGGCTATGGATGTTACAATGCACAATTCTGGTGCAGTGGAAGAGTACAAGTTAAAATGTGATAACTTGCAGCATTACATTCATTTTTGCAGTACTGCAACCAATTTACGGATAGAAGGGACACCATCTGTTCTTTAAAGAACCATGGGAAAAAATGCTTGCTAGCAATTAAGAGGTTGTACATGAGACACGATTTCTGCAGATTCCACTTTTCCTTTTTTTCTGTTTTGTTTTGTTTGCTTGGTCTGGAAATTATGTCATCACAAATACCAGTAGACGGTCTTACTGGTGGGTTTTTTCTGTTTTAGCCTATTTAGCGTACTTTTTTAATCAGTGTATTTGGTATTCATGACTAATGTGAATTTGTAGAGAGAGATCTTAGAGACTTATGTGGATTTAGGTTTAGAGCTTTTCCCATCCTGGCAGACTGACATTATGTGAACATTTATTCTGCTCTGGCTAATGTATTCTCTCTCTCTGGTCTCTCAATTATTCTTAATTTTCCCTTTATCTTTGTAATAGTCATGGTACTTTAGTGTAAGTAGTGCTTCTTTCAGGTTATGCTATTGCTGAGACTTTGCTAACATGTGGACAGCAATACTGTCACAACTGTTTTCACTGTTACAGATTTTCACAGTCCTAGAGGGTTAAATTTAAAAGACACCATATTTATAAGAGGCTATAGATTTGTCAATGCATTTTGCAATTTGATTGTGTTAATGCATTCAGTAATGTGCTCAGATCTTCGGAACAAGTCTGTACCCTTTGAATTATATTTGAGAGTGATTCAATACTATTCTGGCGCATGATATAATAGCTATCTAAATAAGTCAATAAAGACATAGTGAAATGCAAAACAAAGTCATACAGGAGAAGCAAATGACACAGACTGCAATATTATTTGCTGTCATATATGTTCTCTTTGGCCAAAAAAATCTTTCCCTAAAAAAAGTTGTTCCAGTCCACTGCTATCATAATGCCTTGAATAGCTAGCTGAGCTTTGGCAGCAGAGCTGCGACGATTATTTTGGTTTCCATTTACAAACTAGCTGCAGTAGGTCTAAACAACACCAGACACTGTCTTTTAATGTGCCCCTACCCTTGAAAGAGCATGTAATCCTCCTGTAGATAGAATAGTGTAAGGATTAGGATGAGTAGGAATTCACGTAATTTTAAGCTACATGAAAACCTGGGCTCCTGCAAAAATCTATTCTTGTTGCAAAAAAAAAAAAAAAATCTTCCACAGACACTCTGCTAAATTAGTCCTCTGTGCCAGCACCGTCCCCCTCCCCAAAAGCCTATATAAGTGTGACTAGTAAGATACAATTGCATTTGTCGGTCACACCAAAAAACAGGATTATCGCTTCTCATAGAAAAGAAGGTCAGGACCAGTCCCTTGGGACTGAAGATAAACCAGGCCAGAATCTTCAAAACATCCACACAGAACAATCATGACTCATGAGACACAGAGGAAGCCAAGGGGCACTTTGGACACAGTGGCATTAAGAAATAGAAACTTGCAATATCATTAGTTCCTCCTAGCTGCTAAGAGATGTGTTTCAATTGAAAAAAACTGAGCACGTGTAAATGCAAAACTACACAGAGAACATACAAAGGGACTTCATAGTCGTTTGCTGAATTATTTTAACAGCAGAGAATTTAATGCCAGGATTTAAAACCAGAATATTTTACAGCTGCCAGTAAAATCGCCCCAACACAACTGAGCAGTCTTGGATTTCCTGGAACCGAACCTTAATTTTGAAGGAATCCGGCTCTTGCTGATATCTGGTAACAGCCAGCACCACACTGTGGTAGGCAAAACTGGACTTCAATCAATGAGAAAAATTCAATGGTAAGCAGCAATTAAGTGGATCTGAGATGAATGCAATAGATTTATTTTCAGCGTGGAGAAAACCAGTCGCACCGGTTGCACTAATGAGAGTTACGCTTTTAAATTTGATTTGTACTGTGTGCTGGAAATCCTATTCTGTTCCACTGAGCTACAAGGTACATGATCACTATGACTAAAAATGGAAATTAAGAATGATTATCCTGTTTCACATTTTGCTAATGTGTGTGCCTGACAGTTTAAAGACAAATGGCAAGTCCTGACTTATCAGTCCTTTATATAAAAGGAATCTCTGCTCATAGAAAACAGAGAGGAGTGGGCAAGCACAGCTCTAGACCAGACCTCAGTCCACATCAGGGGCAAGCGAAAGCACAACCCTGGGCTTCTCTGGCACAGCCAATGACACAGGGAATGCGAGGTGGTGGCAGGGACCGGCAGTGCCCATCTCCCCAAGCAGCAGGCAAGCAGTGTGCATGAAACCAGAAAGCACTGGACTTATTTAACTGCTTCACTTGTTCAGAAAAGGCTCAACGAGTAAAACTACTCCTTGTTTGTGTTTGTGAAATCAAGCCTTAGTGACTATGTTGGAACAGAAACCACCTAAGAGAAAAACCGTAACTACTCACTAATACCTTACTTTCGGGTGCTTTACGGCAACTAGAGGAAGATTATATAGGCTAGGAAACCTAAGGCTAGCCACACTGGCTGTATTTGGGTGGGTGGTGCATTACCTGTCTGTATGTGATCAAACATTTCTCTGCTCCACCTATTTGTCTGGTTTATCTCAAAACATATGGTGCTGAAATGCACAAAAATCTTGTTTGTCAAAACAATATGTATGGCAGGACTACTGCGTATTTCAGTACCCTACCTGCCTGCCCACAGGATCAGAAGGGCAGAATACCGCTATGAAGAATACCCTCAAAACACCGCTCTGCTGCTGCTTGGTCTTCCATTCAGCAGAAGAGGCCATTTAATGGAGCTTACTGAGTTTTGTCTCAACCTCCTTCACTGCTCCCACCATAATTTCACTCTTAAGAGCAGAGAAGGGTGTATTTTTTGTTTGAAACAGATTACGTTTTGAAACTGCCAGCTGCAAGTAATCCCTGTAAGGTGGTATTGTTCTCACTTCCATTTAACTCTCCAGTTTCAGAAGTTTGTATATTTTTCAAAGTGAAAAAAATGTTCATTTTGGCACTTGACCATTTGGCCCAGGAGAAAAATAATGACGGCGCTGCAAAACCATTCTTGCAGTGATCAAGCTGCAAAAATAAAGAGATGCCTAGATAAGGCAGAAAATATCTTTTCGCAAAGTGGTATTTCTAACAGCAACTCATTTCTACCATCAATTTCAGTTTGGTAATACAGGCAAAGATTCTCATTTGCACCTATGGCACCAACTTAAACTTATATTTTCTGTTTCTCTATTTAATAACTCATGCCGTCCTCCTAAGGAAATAAAATAAGCATGCAAGCACCAGGCTCAGTGTAACAAACCTACAGGTCAGACACTGACACAGCAAGATAAAGCATCTCTACTATAAGGGCAAATGTGGTTTCTAGGTGAGAAATGTTATCAGATCCTGGTCCAAGGCAGCATGAACGACCATCACAAGCCCCACTGCTACCTGCTGCATGCACAGGGCACATTTCTGTGGCTTTGTCCTTTTTCCACATAGGGCTCTACAATCTGTTTAGAGAGGCAAGATGCTATCGCAACAAAATCTCCATAACAAAAAAGCCCTATGAAAACAAGGTAGCTCACTGCAGACACATGGGCGCTTTCTCCTTGGAAATCAATGAGGGGATAAAAGAACAGAACCATATTCTATTTCATACAGCCTCATAGCAATGGGATAAGAGCATGTGGAGTACAGAAAAGCTGTACTCCAACCCCAAATACTGATGTAAACATGAACCATTCTAAAGTGTACCCATTACCTGAAGCACCGCAGTGGCAGGCTTCTATGACTATACCCAGGTTCAGCCTCCAACCTTGCCCCACTTATTGGTCTGTTCTTCAGGCTCCAACTGTCTACTTTTCTTTGGGACTTGAGCAGAGCCCCAGGCCTCAGGCTACTGCTCTGGAGGACTAAATAGCCAAAGCAGACAGCACAATCTAATGCTGTGTACAAGCATTAGCAGTTCCCAGTGAACAGCAAGAAGGAAGATGGTCTGCTCTGGAGCTGGCTCAATTGCAATAAACCATCCATCACCTCTGCAGAAAACTCAGGAAAGGAATTTGGCATTTGCCATAGGTTCCAGACTGATCCCGTAGAAATCAAATACAGTTTTACTACTGATTTTCTTGAAAGCTTTACCTTCTGTGCCTGGTTTCAATGAGATGGTTGTCCTTTATGGTCCCTTCCTCCCTTGATGAGGGCACTCCCGATGGACTAATGAGGAAGAAAGAAGCAGCTACTCATTCTGTAGCTAATGAGTCTTGTTTCTCTCTGAAGTGTATCATCCAAAACAGCTGGTGACACTTTTAATGAATGTCTATCAAATATTTATCACTCTGACTACAGTCAAGCTTTAATTTGAACTCTACTGATGAAGATATCAAGCAAAACACTTTAAAATAAGTAGAATCCAGAAAAAGAGAAATCTGATTATAACTCGTGTTTGTAATATGCCATGCAGCCATCATGGTTTATCAAAGTATAGTAAAAACTGGTGAGTTCACTAACATACTAGAAAAGTACTTCCCTACCACTCATGTAGCTGTTTGGTTGTAGGAGTAAATAATCTATATTTAAATCATAGATTCACTACAAACCAAAGCCTGCAAACTTCAAAACAAGCTATGTAGCTTTTGTGTTCTGTTTCATGAAAGAGACGAAAAAGGAAAGGGAGGAAAGGAAAAAGAAAAAAAAAAAGGAAAAGGAAACAACGGAAAAGGTGGTAGGAACTGACTTACTGATTTACAGTTTAATTAATGGACAAATAATTTGTTAAACATCAACAAGGTTTTAACACTGCCCTGGAGGACTATCTGGAAGTTCAATAGTGTGTTAAGACTATTGCATGCTTCAGTGACCAAGATAAATAAATGGTCAACAAATCAGGGATCTGTATTTGAAAAATGGAAATCTGCTTTTTTCTGCTAAATGCCAAATTAATCAGTATCATCAACCAGTATTTTTGCCATTTTCAATACCACAAAAAAAAAGTAGCTCATTACTCACTTGTTGTTCCTTCCCCTTTGTACTTGCAAAGCTGTTAACCTTCCCAAAGATTTTCTCCCAAAGTTGAGAAAATCAGGAAGGAGCAAGAGCAAATGACACAAAAGATCATTTCATTTGCTTGACTAGGCACATTAATGAATTCCACTTGGACTGGAAAAATGCAGTGCGCACCACAGCATCATACATTGCTTTAGCTTGAGTGATTCAAAGTCAGTGCCATTAAAATGTACAGTAAACTGTAATTAAGCAATTAAACATGAAAGAGCATAGGCTGGGCTGAAATAATGTTAGACCTCAAACGCCTTGTTTATCTTACACCTTTAGCAGCTTCAGCTTTAACTCTGTTTCAAAATGACATATGCCCTGGCAGAGCTGTCTAACTGTGTCTATAAAAAATTACCTCTTTTTCTTTTCTACCACAAAACAATTCTTTAATTATTTTGTTCTTACACTTCTGTGTAAGCCCTTTCAATTCCTGTTAACCCTTTTGCTGCTGATAGCAGCTGCCTGCCAGACAGCATGATCATGGCTAAGAGGCAGGAAATGAAGGGCAAAGATATGCAGGCTTTTCTTAATATTAATAGAAATAACTATTTAGTCTACAGGATTGTTTTAGTATAACCTAAAAATGCTGTCAACATGAAAACATATTTTAATTAGGATTCTAGGTAATTGTAAAACCTTATTGGAAGAGGCAAATTCTCCGCACTTCTCAGATCAGAACGCAAAATATGTAAGTAGGAAACTCAGATGAAGAACATCAAGACAGACAAGATAAGGTGCTCTACAGTGTAAAGGACAATTACAACTATATCTCATTTGTACAGTTTTTTGAGTAATTTTGATATGTAAAAAAAAAATCTACGTCTCATAGAATCAGTGAATTCTACCCTATATGCAGCAGCAAAGTGAAAAAGGGAAAGCCTTTTAGTAAAACAAAGTAGAGATCAATAGAGAAATATTACAACGTAAGACTTCATAGATGATACCAGTGTTTGAAATGGTCTAGGACATTATGATATGTCATATTCATCTTTTAAACATATGTATTTTTGAGCTCAGATGAAGCCTTAAAAATGAACTTGTTCCATGCCAGCATGTCAATGTTTTTGTATCAGAACTTTTAAATATTCATTCTGACCACTGGATGACCTCATTCTGATTCTCATAAAGCAGAGATGACGGTTGCTGAAAGCATTAGGAAAAGAGTAGGAAAAATAACTATAATTATATAGCAAATGTTTTGCTAAGGAGAGTTTAAAAACAAACCCCAAAAATCCTAGAGTTTAGGAAAAAGCATAGCTATACTTAACCTATCATAGTGGGATCTTCAAGCACCAGGTTTCACATTTTCACATGTGTATTAACTTATTTTTAGGATGTTATGTTGTATCCCAAAGCATATTTCTTTCGGTACAAACAGGAAAGTAAAAATTGTAAGAAATATTATTATATAACAGCTACTAGACACCTAGGTATGATTCCATTTTTCTTTCCAAGAGAACAAAGAGATATACTAGATCTATAGGGTCTCTTCCTTTTTTCTGAAATAGATAACATGTATTTGTCCTGCAAATAGAAGAGCCACTAAAATCAAATATTAAAAGCAAGCATAAAAGACTTAAAAGTAACTTATGAGATATGTTTTAAGGGAAAAACAAACAAGCCAACCTCATCAACTTTTAAGATTAGAAGAAACAGTTATGTAAGGTGCATTATAATGGTTTTCGCATCTTAGTCTGAAGCAGCTAATACCGAATATCAAAGGGATCAATCTAGTGAGATTGAACAGTGGCCTGATTCAGTTCCACAGATTTTATTTTACGGGGCCTTCTCCCTCTTTTCAGCACTGACTCTTGATCCCAGGCAGCATAAGACCTTCCTCCACCCTCAGACACACAGGGAGCTCATGTTCAGCAAAGCAAACACTGTTTGTGAGATATCAAAACCCTCCCTCCTCGCTGCATAGCAGGAAAAACATCTGTGCAGGGTCCAAGGCAGAACTTGGCTCCCAACAAAGGAACTGTCATGAAAAACACATGAAACTCAAAAAGACCTTTCTAGCCTTTTTCTAACACTAACACACACACACACTCACACACAGAGATTTCTTCAAATAGCTTATTTATTAGTCAACAAGGAGTCTTCCACAGCACTCCTAACCTCTGCGCAGAGTTGTCTTCAAAAGAATCACAGTGAAGAATTTAGAGACATTTGTGAAATCATGCCATGTTTTGGAGACAGTGAACACTCTTTTTTTTCTATCCCAGTGACTGTCTAGTCATGTTCCTGCCAAAAATTTGTTTTTCTCTTTCCATGTTTTCTGTTCTTCCTTTTTAAATTAAGACCACATTTGAGTCAAAGATTTAAAACAGCTGAGTTTTCAGGTTGGAATTGAGAATAGACATTTACACATTTGAACTCTCAAAATCAATTTTACTTATTTCCTCCAAAACTTCTGTCATATTTTTTCCAAGTAACTTTTTGAACTGAGCCACATTGCAAATATATAATTAATCAGGCCGCGAATATTTTAGAAAAATAAAATAAAATGGCAGCATTGAATACTTTATATTCCAGTTTTGGCATATGTAAGTCTGTCAGCAACAACACAAACTTCATTTTGCTGACATCTTTCCAAAATAAATACATGAAAATAAATTAATTTAAAGGTTGCAAAAGGGCTTGGCTCGGCAGACTTGCAGACTCACGTCCTCTGTTTTTCAGAACAGGAGGAATGTGGATAGTGGCCAGGACATCTGTCAGACAAACTCCATCAACAGCCATAACTCATTGAGCCGGATGTGTGCAATCTAATAATTCTGGCAAATCAATATTATGTAACATTGAAGTTGGTGGACTTGCAGTAGAGAAGAATTTAGCTGTGACTAATTATTGTGATCAATTTATAGTGTGAGAAGACACAATTACAGGATTGGTACTGCAGGCCAAACCAAGCTTTTATATTTACATCTTTTTTTTCTTTTTTTAATAGACAAACATCAATCACCAAAACCAGCAGAAGGTGTAAAAGGCTAAAAAGAACTATGACTCAAAGCAAACAAGAAGGAGCCAGTGTGATTTATCAGAGATATATAATAAGTCTTCAGTACATGACGTAACACACCAAAAAAACCCTGGAATCCTTATTCAGAGATTTATTACCTCTGGGGGTCATGTGGTCCAATCCCCTACTGTGCTGGGTCTGTGTGGCGGGGCTTTGGTAGCAGGGGAAGGGGCTATATGGGCGGGTGGCCCCTGTCAGAAGCTGCTCGAAGATCCCCGAGACCCAAGTCGGCCCCGCCTCGGGCTGAAGCCGGGCCATTTAGAGACAACAGATGTGCCTCTGTGATAACGTATTTAAGGAAGGGACAGGACAAAGAAATGGCTGTTGAGACCTGCAGCAGAGGGAGGAGGGGGATGTGAGGAAAATAATGATGCAAATACCTGGAGTCAGTGAGGAAGGAGGTGGGGGAGGCAGCTGGAGCGGAGATTCTCCTGCAGCCTGCAGTGAGAGGGCAGGCTGTGTCCCTGCAGCCTATGAAGGATCGCAGTGGAGCAGCCCATGAAGGACCACGGCAAGGCAGAGATGGCCCTGCAGCCTCTGAAGGCCCATGGAGGAGCAGAGATGGACCTGCAGCCCATGGAGGACCCCACACCAGGGGAGGTGCCAGCTTCCGAAGCAGACCATGTCTCTGCGGGCAGCCCGTGCTGGGTCGGTGCGTTCCTGAGGGGCTGCACCACGTGGGAAGGACTCCCGTCAAAGGGGTTTGTGAGGGACTGCCTGCCATGGGAGGGACCCCGTGCTGGAGCAGGGGAAGCGTGTGAGGAGCCCTCCCCGCCTGAGGAGGAAGGAGCAGCAGAGACAATCTCTGGTGAACTGACTGCACCCCCATTCCCTGGCCCCCTGTGCTGCTGAGGGGGGAGGAGGGAGAGACATCGGGAGCAAGGGGACTCGAGCCCAGAAAGCAGGGAGCAGTGGGGGGAGGGTTATTTATTTGTGTTTTGAATTCTGTCTTTTTGTGTCTCCTTATCCTACTCTGCTTTGATTGACAACTGATTAAATTGAATTTTTTCCCCAAGTTGAGTCTGCTTTTGCACATGACCATAACTGGTGAGTGTCCTTGTCTCAACCCACTATTACAGTTTCTCCTCATCCCTTGTTGGAAGGGAGGAGTGAGCGAGCGGCCCCATGGTTCTATGTTGCTGGCTAGGCTGAAACCATAACACTTACTCAAATCATGACTGATACTGGGATATTTTTTTCAAAAAATCTAACCAGATTTCTTTTGTTGCAACTTGTGTCCATTGCTGCTTGTCCTACCACCTCCCATTTTTAGCTGCAGACAGCAGCTAGGTCCCCCCTCACCCTCAGTATCTCCTCACCTTTTCCTTGTTCTCCTTTTTCTTCCAAAACATGCTTGGTGCCAATAAACCTTCACAAAGAACAGTTCCTGAAATGCAGCAAAAGCCAATGCAATCTTACTTCATCCCTGTATATGCTTTATGGTACCATTTCTGAATACATAATTACACTGTTTTCTTCACAAACCTTCCAAGTCATTCACAACACAACTCATCTTCAGTGAGTGCATACAGCTGGTACATTATTCAGTGTAGGACCTCTCCTCCATTTCTTCCAGAGCTAGATGACAGGTTGAGAGTGAGGGAGCAGATAGTTTCGTGAGCCTGACCTGACAAGATCACTGAGCAGAGCTGTCAGGTCACTGTCATCAGATTGACCCTTCTCTCTTTCCTCCTCCTGGTCGCATGGTCCAGCCCCGTTCGCCTTGTGTTGACTCTAACTTTACCCTGACTGTTTGGTCAGCCAAATCACCTCACCAAGCTGCAAAGGATTTTTGTTGGATTTTTTTCTGATTTAAAGAGTCAAATCAGCCGAGACAAGCCAATGCACAAGAGGGACTGTGTCCAGGCAGCCAGACTAGGGGGCAAGCAGTGGGGAGAAGGAAAACACCATCTTTTTGGTGTGCCATCACGTCAGCTCCCCTCACTCACCTAACCTGGTGCTAAAACAGGCAACAGGTGCCCAGGAGAGTACTTTGTCCTTCCCTCAGGCAAATACTCCCCATACCAATGCTGGATGGTATTGTGTTAACAGAAATGTTCCTGAACGGAGGACTTTACTTTCTGACTCCACAATCACTGGCGTTCATGCCCCAGTTTTCAGAAGCCCTGAATCTTTCTGCATTGCTATGCAGAATCTGGGTGGTGCTGGTCTGTGCTTTACACTGGAACAAAACACATAGGAGCTTGCGCAGGATGGGCAGCAAGTGGAGGGTTTCTAGCTGCTACCAAACTCAGCTGGGCACAACATTCACCACAGGCAGGAAATTTTTACAGGCATGTAACTTAGACAAATCCACACAGAGCTGGGGAAAGGGGCACAGAATTTCTGTAATACAGAACCGATCACTGCAAAATTTTTTAATCAAGCACAAATCGAGAGATATCAGAACTTCTCAAAACCACAATCTGATATACTGCACATATGTAGGTAAGCTAGGAGAGTAATTGCTTTAATAGTAAACGATTGCTGCTCTCTGCACATTAAAAAAAAAAAAAATTATCTCCAAACCCTGTTTTGACTGGAGAGATTGTCTTGCATGTAAGAGTAACAGACTGTATGAAAGCCTGTCTCCCATGGACTTCCAGTAATAGTGTGCGTAATAAGCTCCCATATGATAGAGTCAAGTACAGACTATGTTTCGGGTAGAGAATGAAGGACAAGAACATATGAGAGCCACAGAATCACACTACCACAACTTTGGCTAAAGAAGGAGAAACATCTCCCTTCCACTTTAGTCATAAGCACTGGGTCAGGACCAGTGTCGGGATCTCAGTTTTACAGCGCACAGGGAAAGCAGTCAGTGTTGAGATCTGTGTACAAGGTAAGAAGTGAAAACAATGGAAGAAAACAGCGTTCAACGACACACATTACTAAATAAATCTCCAGAGGCATTCTGACTCCTAAGGTATGTTCAAAGCCAACTATTCTTCCTCTCCTTAAAGCTCAGTATGTATTTCCTAGAAATAAGGGAAGGGAAAAATGATTAAGTAATACATTTTTAAGAGGTGTTACAGTAACCTGACCTACATAATAATTGCAGATTTGGTGCTATCCCCTCCTGATCGCATTCCCATGATAGGGTCAGGACAGCCCAAGGCTTGCTGGCAACAAAAGCAAAACTCAGCTTTGCCACGCCAGTAATAAAGAGCCTGTTGCTGGATTTGAAGAGCTCAGCTTGGATGCCTGGGAGAAAGGACAACAACCACAGGCAGCTGGGCTTTCTGCTCCCACTACCCACCGTGCGGCCTAGCAGACCTCCAGATCCTCCTCGCCTGTGGGATGGGCAAAGCAAAAAGCACAGCCACGCTGTTTGCATGCCCCTGGCACTCAGCTGTCCTGCCTTTGTCTGTGCTCAGAGCAAGCCCTGGTATAACAAACTGCTCAGGTTTTCTCTCACTAGCGTGGAAGATGCAATGATACTCACCATTTTATCCCTTGAAACTATTGCTTTTTCAGTATTAAATGATTAGGTATTTTGTATGTATTTTACCACTTACTATACATTTCAGTTAAAGTGGTCCATTTGTGCTGCCCTATGGCTGTCCCTGAACTGCACTGTCACTGTGAGAAGCCTATGAACAGCATAAAACGGAGAAGCAATCATCTGCTCCAAACCCTAAAAGCATTGCTATATCCTGCCTGCTCATCTTAGGTAGAAAGAGAAAAAGGCACGTACTTCACAGTAAGCAAGCAGTGGTATCTGCTATAAATCAAGTTGCACTTATATATGCAAAGAGCATGGGAATTTTACCATTTGGTCTACTACAGAAGTGCTCTTCCTTATCTAGGTTTATTTCTTTAGCAATCTTTTAGTAATTACTTCCTACTGGCACCTATTAAATCTCTTTTTATTTTAAAAAAAGTACTGGACAAACATTTAGGTGAGACTTTAATCTTTAAATTGCTTGATAAGTGTGGATTGTCACATGAGGACAGAAGCATACAGCTGGTAAAAATTACATACAAGTTTCTGAGTTTAAAATTACGTTGTTCTGCAATAGGAACATTAAGCTTTAAAGCTATTTTGCATCCAGCAGTACTTACTTGACAATCCCAGATGAAAAGCACAGCTGAACTCTCTATGCTACACTGTGTGTTCAGAGCAAAAGCAGCTTACTCACATACTGTGAGACAAAGGCAGCTCAGACTGAAAATACAAATTTCTTCTTAAAAAAACAAGAGATTACCAGTATGTTAAGAGCAAAATTCCAGCCAATCCTGTTGAAAACTTTATGTCTTAGCAAGTCAACAAACCACATCCTTCTTAGCCCAAAATCAATGCAATAAAATATTTGAGATTTCTATCACCTCACTTTGCAAACTAATAAAGAATGTCTCTGCAAGAACATGAGAATGCTGATTAGTCTCCTAAGATAACTACACAAACAGAGGTAGACTGGATATGAAAACACAGCCTTAAGCAATCTTAAATTATTTCAGAGAAAACCTGGATAAAACTTAATTTACTATTACGTTATTAATATTATATCATATTGCCTTCTATCTCCCATGAAAAAGTACTGAGGACCAAGCTTGATGTAAATAATTTATGTTAGTTCTGGCTCAGCTAATTAACTGAATTCAGCATTTTTAACTTGTGGTTCGTGGGTCTGAAGCTCTATGAACTCCATCCAAGTGATTCTCAGTAGGTAATTAACAAAAGCAAATCAATTTTCAGTAAAGTAAGCTCAGCTGCACAAGCAGTCACCAGTCATTACAAAAACATAGCAGCCTGTAAATTTAGTGTTAAAAATCTCTACCTTACTAGTTTTTAACTGTCTAGTGCATCAGGCAGATGAGTGGCATTATTAAAAAAATAAAGGAGAAACAGCTTTCAATATGGCAGAGAAAAGCAAGTTACTTGTTTCTACTGAATTTCTTTTGAACTCAAACTGTTCTCGCCCTCACTGCCTCATAGTGCAATATGACAAGCGATCAAAGTTTTGACATTTGCTACAATGCAGAGCAGCATCTTGTGCAAGGAATCGAAGACATGAAAACGGCAGCATTTTTACTCACCTTTTCGCTCAGCACCTTTGAGAATTTGACTCTTCTTCAGATAAAAAATGTAAAAATCAGTCCTACTACAAATAAAGAGGAAGTGAAATCAAAGCAAGATCACTAAATCCTATCAATTTCTTTTGTGAGTAAACCAGAGCCAAGTCATACTGCTGATAATGTAACAACACAAACAACCCTGAGTTAGAATGGAAGAAACAAGAGATTCCTTTCTTCTGGCATAGACAAAAAAAAAGCAATCTTCATTTATTAATGGGTCAGATTTCCCTACACTTATCACAACTGCTGCCGTAAAACTTCATACTGTGACCAATAACACACTGTACGTTCTTAATTATATTCTGACAGGTCTGGAGTTACTAGATTCTTTAATTAAATATTCTGCCGTCTACATACCACTGCATGGGTAGCATTCTGATAGCCCAAATACATCTGTTTGACAGATCTGAACTATCCCAACTCCTAAATGACTTGTCATATAATTATAAACGCCACAACTAAGACTATTGATCATCCCATTTATTTACTGATGAACTGTGAGTGACACAATTCCACAGAGAGCAATATTGAAAGAAGAAGATGAGCAGCCAGCAGGTCAGACATGAGTGCAAACCAGAAACTTTCAATTTGCATCTGGACTAGTTATTGTCCACAGGTTACACTCATTCAAAACTTCTGTCCAGCCAAAGTGATCAGAGAATGAACAGGAAACAGAAATGATGCAGTAACATGACTCCTACATGATGCTGGAGAAAGCAAAAGGCCAGGTTTGCTTTTTCTCATTGTTTAACATCTCAAAGCAATCCTTTCAATTTTGGAAAGGCTTCAACTAATGTTTGTTAAGATTAAGCATCACTTCAGAAAATTCTAAAAAGGTAAAAAGGGTAAATCAAGTCATGGAAGCCAGGTCGTTGGCTCACCCACTTGCAATGGAGGAGTTTCACAGCTATGCTGAGGGCAAATGTCAGCATAACTTTATGCAGAACATGCTGAGCATTATTAACACTTGGCAATTGCAATACCAATTAAGAGCTCACCACTACAAATGCTTATTCACAGAAATAATTGCTACTCAGATAAGAAAGCCTACTGAAAACAATGGGTCTACTAAGATGCTCACAAGGACTTAGTCAGGGTAAGATTGTTCTACAAATGAGAAGCTAAAAACAATATAGAGCAGCCTGGCCTATTCTCTGTCTTCAAGAAGAGCCACACACATTCTTCAAGCAAGAAAGTAGGGCCTTAGTTTTAGGTCAGGTGTTTCCTTGGTTAGTCTTATTCTGTGCTGTGTGGTGCAAGAAATACCCACGGTTTAGTGAAGCTGTGGGTGGACAATGGTCCCTGACAGATTTAGCAATCTCTACCAAACGCTCTAATTATGCAATAATGCATTATTTTCATCTCTTCACATTGAAATTACTCGGATTGCAAAATGTGATAGTAACCTTTAAAAACCACTTTGTCCCATTTTATGCAACACAGTAGCAAGAAATGAGAAGCAAAAATATAGTATGCAATGGGATTATAATGCTACTGTCTTTTTGCATTTTGCTATACTGGAAACGAGAACTCATATTGCAATGCTTCAGTCCCATTACTCACTGCTATTTCAGCAAGTGCTTTAACAGAGCATGTAGCAAAGGCAATTAACTTGTGGCTTCCAAACCAAATATTTCTCTTGCACTGATCAAGAAGCTGGTACCTTCCTAGTATATAGTTGACATTAGAAGCCATCTGTCACAAAAGCAACTGAGAATATCTAGAGGGAGCTGCTGAGACCAGGCTTTGCTGGGTTACACAAAGCACAGCTGCATGCCCAAACCAGCCTAGTCCCCAACAGCGAAGCAGTATTAGCCCTGCCATATAGCTGCTTCTTGTCTTTGAGATATGTGCATACTTTCCCCTCCTTTTGCCGTTCTGAATTATGTGCTGTGTGACTTGTGGCCATGTAAAGGTTGCCTTGTTTATCGTAGGACCAGAAGCAATCTGAAGTCCATGTAACACTGCATAGAGAAATGATACTTTTGTAAAAATTTTTTACCATTAAAATTCCATTCATGGGAACATATGTCTTGGTCTACAACTCAAGATAGGTGATGAGTGTTAACTTCAAAATGAGAAGCTTTCAAAAAGGTAACTGGTTGCATAATATAGCCAGTAAAGTTCTGGCATAGCGTTCCCCAGATCCACAGGTATAATTTCTATTAACAACAATGGGAACAAAGTATTCACAGAAAGGTAAATGAAAAAAGCAATCATTTTGTATATTCTTCTGAATATGTTAATGTAGATTTCACACAGCAGACATAGATTTTCTTTTTCACAGTCTATGCCATGTTAATTTCCATATTTTTCTGCCTCTAGGTTTAACACTTGGCAATAAGCCATTAGATAAACCATGAAGTACAAAGGAAAAAGCAAAACAAAAGCATGCTCATAGTCTCTACAATCAGCAGTGCAGACTTTGCCAGATGGAGCAGATGATGTGGTCAATGAAGGTGCAGAAGGTGAAAGAATTAATCTAAGGGAATTAACAGGATGCCTGACACCAGACTGCTAGCCAAAATCTCTTGTGTCAGCTTCAGCTGTCCATTGCAGAGTCAAGTGCACATGGCGGACATGCACTAATTGTGTGTGCCTCTCTCCGCTGTTACTAAAATTATTGATTCTCTTTACTGTGCTTACCTAATTTCTTTTCCGTTAGTTTGGCCAAGAAGTCTCCACTCCAAACACTTTGAATTGTAAATTACAGCTGTTAAAAAACTAATTTCCAATGCTATTTCTTGTGCATTTTCAACAATGTTGCCAAAGGGATTAAAAAAATGCCCATTGTTGAGAACTCCTACCACCTTCTTCCCATCTGTATATTTACCTGGTGCATCTACAGTTATTTCTGAGTTCCCCATGCTTATAGCCTTCTATTATTCCCCACAACACTGCGGCTGCATCTTTTCACATTCTTTCAAGACCTGTGTTTTTTCAATTCAGCCTACTTAGCACACTGCAGATGCAAAGGAAAAAATACGTAGTGCAGGATGACAATAAGCTTTATCGATATAGACTTCAACGGCTCCCAAAATGTTTTATCTTCAAGATGCAGAATAACAATATTCAGTACAAACATTGGAAGACTTGGATATAAAGGTCTACTTCCTATAGCAAGGGTGGGTTTTTGGGTGCCTTCTACTACAGTCTCAGATTTTTTCTCTGCACAAAATATGAAATTAAGAAAGTATATATCTTTATGTAAAAAATTTAGAGGCAATAACTTCTAAATGATGGAAGTTAGCTTCCATTCCCACAAAGTATGTTTGTGAGCAAGTGTATGCAGAGAAAATTAAAGACTTATAACCATTTTGCTATTATTCACACTTGCTCCATGCAGTTTCCTTTACTTGTTTTTCACTTTACTCCAAGTCCTTTCTCTTAAAACTGCTGCAAGCCCCTCAGAGAGCCTGTGACCACTGTGCAGCAGGGCACTGGTCAGAAAGACTGAGAAGCTCCCTGAGTGGGCACGCGTGCAACTGCAAGCAGTATTATTACATGAGGGGGATATCATAGCTGAGCTAACAAGGGCCATCTCTGAACTACTGGCTCAGGTTGCAAACACAGGTTGCAACTGCAGGAAGAGATTAACCAGGCTTATTAACCAGTTTAATGATGCACTGCCGTTGACACCCAAAGTACCTCCGCGTACTGCTGTAGTGTGCAACCTAAAATACCTGAGGGAACTAGCACGGCTTTCCATGGAACAGGGCAGATTGTTCAGACAGCACATCCTTCGGGACTGTCCCACACTCGCAGCTTGTTCGCCCTGTTGCTCCCAGAAGCACATTTCCAGCAACTTACCCCTCTTCTCCATATCTCTCCAAACTGGCCATGATCTCACCTAACCTGAAAAAACTAGGAATCAGATTCTAGTCAGAATTACCCTTCAAGGGACAAGCACAAGATAGTACCTCTCATTTCTCAAATCTTCTGCAATAGAAAGTCATTAATCTTTTCTTCCAAACATCCCAACAGTGCCATAAATGTGGCAGGATATGTAGTTTGAAGACTTATCAGAGGAATTGAGTTTTGTCAGCTTTTTTTCTTACTATTGGTGAGATGAGTACAGTGAAAATGAAACTTCAAAAAAAATGAATATACTGGGAATTGATTGTTTCAACAGTTGATATTTTTATCCCTTTCCACAGCATCTAGATATTATTTGTGCTTTTAATTTTGTGCTAAGACCTCTGCCTCACAGCCAGGAAGAAACCTATGACTAAAATATATCCTTTACAGTTTACTCTTTCCTTGCTGTTACATGCTGGCAACAGTTGATTAAGAAATCAATGACAGCAACAAAATCTGCCTTTTGTAACATTTCCCATACCGCATATGGAAGTGGCAAATGCATATGCAAAAAAATCTAAAGAAATTATCTTTTGCCTCATATTCCCCTTTGTAGATTTGTTGGCCTACTGAATAGCCAAACTTTGCAGAAATGCTGAATAATACACCTTGTGTTTACAATTCCTGCTTTTTAACCAGCTTCAAGTCCGAAAGTAGCAATAATAATTATTTATTGCCTTGGAAACATATGGACTACACATTTGTGCCTTTCTCAACGTGTATTTCTTTTTTTCTATAATGCTGTAACAGAGATGTACCAAAGCCTGCAATTTATCAGCTGGAATAAACATCACCTTCTAGGATTCAATTATTTACCAACTCCTGATGGCCGATTTTGACTTTAAACAAGATGCAGATGACTTTAGCCAAGTTCATTTGTGACCAGTGTCACTAAAATGTTTACCAAATAACGTCTTCTTTTGTTTCCAGCAAAAATAAAGAAGATAAAATTTGCCCTTTTTTATGAAAGTTTGCTAGCAGTTATTATTTATCCTTTTCATATCCAGAGTTTCTTTGACTTGGCAAACTAAGCCAGCTGCTGGCTTTTAAAGACAGCATGTTGGAAGACATTCCTAAACCACCTCTTTGTACTTATTTCGATATACGTGAGAAGTCTTTGCATGCCCTATAGTGTATTTGGGAGTCTATTAGCAGAAAGAAGTAAAACTTCTTTTACATTACTTCTACGTTAATCGTGCCACGGTAGCTACATAAATACCAATCAAAATCATTAGTGTCAGAACAGCCCAGCCTCACAAGAATCTCATGTTATCAAAATACCCTTACTGTCCAGTCTAAATACATTCCTACACACCAAATTAGCGCAGGGATGCATTGCCTTATTAGCCAATTAATAATAAACAACTCTCTGCTTTCTGAGTTAAAGGCAAATGGTTAAACGTACCAAATAAGTCTCACTTCTATTACACTAACCAACAATGCTCCCAACAAGTAAGGCCCCTAAGCAGTCTACATTTGTTTTTGCCTTTCACTTGCTCTACTACAATAGCTAAAAACGGGAATGTAGCCAACGTCATTTTCAAAAGCCATTTTCAGAGGTGTGCTTACAGCACATTTTCTAAAAGACGGACACCAAAATTGCAGACAGGCAAGTCCCGCTCCACCGAGGGCTCAGGGAGAGCTGCCAACGGGAGCCGGGCAGCCTTGGGGCACCCGCTGCCGCTGGCACCTGCGCAAAGAGAATTGCACAAAAGGGGGTAGAAAGTTCCCTGCAAAGCACTTTGTGGAAATTATGCCAACATTTCAATAATACCCGGACCTCCCAGCAGGCGTTATGTTTCTTAAAAATATGAAGAACCAAAGTCCTAATTACATTTCTAACACTGTGTTCAGGTTTCCCAGGTACAAGCAATTAGCCAGGAACTTTATAACTAAGCTTGAAAAGCAATAAATTGCTGTTTTACTACTGCTCCATGGGTGATTTTTCAGAACACAGTATTACACTAATGGCAGCAATACGTAAAGTTTCAGAAAACCCTTTCATTGCAATCACAATCTTTTTTATTTAATGGTATTTCATAAATTTAGTGGTATTATTTATGGTAAGTGAAACATATGATCAAATAAAGCCCTTGAAGAGTATGAAGGCTATGACTGAGATGTATGAATAGACCCATCAGTCAGGCCTCAAGTTCACATGCTAGGAAAAGACCCAATATACTTATGATTTATTAAGTTGGGAAAAGTCTTAATATATGCACAATGTAAAATCCTCACTTTTCTTCTCTGCCCATTATTAATCTACATTTCCAAAGCCACTTTATGGGAAATTATTCTAAACAGCAGGTGATTCTGTACTCTATACTGGGAAAGAAGAAGAAAGCAATTTCCCAACAGTCCTCAGCCATCAATCCTCTTGAAAAATAAGCTTGACCGTAAGCTTAAGGCACCGCCAGCCTGAGCTGGAAAATCCCCAAAGGGCATTCCAAGCTATGCTGGAACAACCAACATTTGTTACTTAAAATGTGACTTCTAAAAACTTTCTAGTTGAAAAAGTTTTTTAGTAAGGTAAGATTTACCAAATGTGTACACACTGAAGGGCAAAAAACAACTAAAAAAAGATACTTCCATTTTCATTAGGTAATGCTTCACAGACTTTAATCAGAATGAACTTTCTCATTAGTTTCCCTATCTTCAGGAACAATTCTACCTCCTATAAATGAGATCAATCAATTTTTTTCACTACACTAGGAGTTTTTTGATGATCAATTATAACAATCATTTATGTTGATGTGCGAAGAACTTGACAACATGGCAAAAAGATAAAACATTGACCTTTCAGAGATTACAATTGTACTGTGCTATATACTTTCTGATGTATGTTGATGATCAACTTGCCTACTTCAATAGGAAAGATAATTAAATTTAAGTTGAGCAATGTATTAGCCATTCTTCCCAGCTTGGGATTCTGTGTGGCAAACAGTGCCCACAGTTAACATCAACATTATTAATATAAAAAGAAATAATCAGCAACAGAAGCAAGCACAGAAGGCTGTTCTCCACGTTGATTCTGCCTCTCTTTCTGGACAAAACCTGCTGCTAACTTCAGAGAATTCAAGAAAAAGTTAATGTGTAAGAACACAAAACATTGTCATTTTGAATGCCTAAGCTTTTAGCTAGATAAATCTGTCCATGAGCTGGATCTACAGAGGTACCATATTCTAGATAAAACAGTCTTACGATTTTTGCACAGACATGCAACTCGTTATTATAGGCACCCCACATAACTCAGAAATCTCTGCTTTTATCCAGATCATATCACAGATGAGATAAATCTTCCCAGGGCATTTTAGGAGAACTCCAAAGACCTACCACTGAAAAGCCAGACTATTAAAAATTCTGCCTGTCTCTTTGTGGTGGATCACTCAAACTGAAGAAGACTTATGGATTATTTACAAAAAAAAAAGGATCCTGGCTATGATTTGCTATATTAAAGAAAAATGTCCAAGTCCTTAAGAGCAAAAATAGTATCCATACTTAGTCTTTTGGAGTTTTTGCTTAACTAAAAGTTGCTGAATTTATATTCCCCAGCTTTCACCAAGGGAGTATTTACTAAAGAAGGTATTCTAGTCAATAAAACGTCTCAAAAAAATCCTTACCTGCTTGTAATTCTCTAGCCTGCTTCCTCCTGTTATTTCTGCTACCCTCATTGCTAATTATTTTCTTCTAATGAAAATCAAGGGACACTTCAAGTAGAATAATTTCCTTTACCTGTTCAATTCCTTTTTCCCTTCCCTTCCATTAGCCCTCACTAAGCCTGCTGTTCCAACACTCCTTCCAGCACAAGTACCTGAGAGCTCCTAGCTGTCATTTCTGAAAAAATGTTTACCATCCGTACAACATTTTCCTGACCAGTTTAAAACTTTTCCATGTAATTTATTATATTTTATTTATTTTTTCAATATATATATATTCCTATAGTTTATTTATATAGCACCAAAACCTGAATTACAACTCGTCTGCTAAAATCTGGTTTTCAATAACTTTGTAGGAACATACTTCCATATATACAAATAAATGGAAAACACCTTGTGTTCCTTTGTGATTAGACAGCATCTATAGCAGCACAGTTTGGTAACAGACAAATCTGGTATTGCAAGAAAACACATAAACAAGTGTTTGATGGCTAACTTACTACAGATCAAGTCCTTAATAAGTTAAACTAGACATTCCTGTAACATCTTCCCCCTCTGGTTTGACTGTAGTGCACTGCTTTGGGAGAATCCAGCTCTACCTTTACCTGTTTCTGTGACAGATCCTGAAAATGCCACAGGAGACAGGTAACAGTGCTGCTGTTCAAAGCAACACAAAATATCGTTATCTACCCTGATCACTGCAGAACATTCTCTGCATATGGAGAGCATATGAATAGTGTACATGCATTTGAATAGTGTACAGTGGGAACAGAGGTCTTCCTTGCAAAGCTAGGCTGAAGTTTCTTGTGTGTGTGGGTGTGCATACACATGTGAGTGCGTGTGGAGGAGAGGTATGCATGCTGACATCCACAAGCTTCTCCTCAAACTCCAAAGTACAACACAACATCTTAAGTTTTCCTATTTATGGAAATGAATGTCACAATTCTAGTCCTGTACAGGTAGAATAATACATCTTAGGACATTGGTGTTCGATAATACACGTTATTCATTTTCCCCAAGGAAGTCAAGATGATCAAGTCATGATGAGCAACCTGATCTGGTTGCAGATGTCCCTGCTCATTGCAGGGAGATTGGATGGATGACCTTTAAAGGTCCCTTCCAACCCAAACCATTCTATGATTCTATACTGTTTAGCCTCTTCAGCTGTATTAAAATAATAGCTGTCCAGCAGTATAAGCATGGACAGTATATACTTGCAACATAATGTTACTTCACTAGCTCATTTTCTAAGCAAAATGACAGCACAATTTAATTTTGCTTCAGTTGTTAAATACCTTCTCATAATAGAGACAAAAAGAATACTTTGCTGAAAACTAGTCAACACTAGCATTTTGCTTGGTTTAGATGACTAGCATAAAGCTTTCATTTGCTTTTAAATGAGACTAGATATTAGGAATATTTCTTTACCAAGTGGGTGGCCAAACACTGGAACAGGCTTCCTAGAAAGGTGGTCAATGCCCCAGGCCTGTCAGTGTTTAAGAGGCGTTTGGACAATATCCTTAATAGTATGCTTTAACTTTTGTTCAGTCTTGAAGTGGTTAGGCAGTTGGACTAGAGGATCATTGTAGGTTCCAACTGGAACTATTCTATTCTATTCTAAATAAATTGTAAAACAAACAAAAAAACCCCCAAATAAATAAATAAAAGACAGAAAAAGTCATAAACTGCCACTTCCAGGAAACTGTAAGGTGCCTAGCAATATACATCAGGGTTGCTACATTTGTTGCGTGTAGATGGAAGGTGAGCATCAAAGCATTGGCTCGTCTATTATCAGCCTAAGGGATTTCAATTACAGCAAGTCTCTGTTGAGTTTGCATTTGGAAAAAGACTGCTTGATTGATAGTAATTAATGCCACAGTATTTTTTTCTCTAGGTAATGAGTAACCCTCAGAAGCACTGCTGTCACTTTACTCCCAAGGGTCCTTCCAACTTCTGCATTACACTGCCCATTCAGTAGCATAGTTATTAGAGCACTGACACCTAGAAGAGGGAGGTGACAGTTCTGAGAATGGTCTGGAGTGGCTAAAATGTAATCTCAAATGGATACTTAATGATTTTGTTTGCAAATGCTCTCATGTCAAAAGATGGCAATGCCCAGCATTTTGTTGGTCATTGTCTTGCTTTAAAATAACCAACAAACAAACTTAATTCAGTGAAGTAAGATCACTGTGAATGTTTTGATTTAGAGATCTATACAACATTTCATTATCAAACATTATCAGATAAAGCCCTGTTTTTGTTAGTGCACAGTTTTGAATGCAATATGATTCCAAAAGCAAAAAAAACAGTCAAAATGTGGCATGCACTTAGATCCTTATCTATGCATTTAAGAGCCAGATCTTTTACCCTACATTGAATGAATGGATAAGTAAAAATAATCTTGAGAGAATGATACATGCTTTATCATTGTTTCATCAAAAGTGCATCTGAAGAACTGATTTGTTTACTTTTTTTACAATCTCATTCATGACAAAGACATACACAACCCATAAAACACATTACTATCCAACAGCTGTGGATGTCATCATCATCCCGAGCTTTGAAAATTGAACACAAACATATTGGCTTGTTATCCTTTAAAAGGCATTGATGGACACTCTCTCTCTCTTCCTCTGTTTCATCTGTCAAGCATTAATCACTATCTTAGTTGCAAATGAAACTTTTACTGGACAATTATTATTAGGTCTATATAAATTCCTTGCCCTTCACTCCATGTATTAGGTAAAAATGCCATTGCCTAAGGTATACAGCAATAATATGTTAAAAAATATGAAACCTAATAAAACAGGTGCTGTGTTTCTTGTACCATCAAATTCCTGGATTTAACTAGTGCATAGAGCAGAAATGTGTGATGTCTCTTCCCAACAAGTCCCACTATTACATCAGTGAAAACAGAATGTTCTCCTGGCATTGCAATACATGCACAAAACCCAAGCATAGCATTTCTTAATCTTTTCCAGTTGAGAGGTTAAAAAAAAAAAATCTCCTCCCCTCTTTCTTTTCCCCTAAAACCTGTGGCCCCTCTGGTATCCTCTCACATACTTTTGGAAATTAAGAGTAAGGAGTAACAAAGCAATTATGAAAATAAAATGTTATTGCTTAAAAAAACATGTAATTTTACTCTTATAATTAAAAATGAAAAAAATATCAGTGATTAGTATGCTTCTGACTGTGCCTGGTGATAGACTTTGGCAAGACAGAACCTACACTAACACTGGACAATTCTTGTATCACCTTTATTTTCCCCCATTGTTTGTTCATATGCACAGGGTTGTTATGGTGCTTCTATGCTTCTTTAAAATTCGTACAGATTCCTGATTTTTTTTTGGATGAAGAATGCTCACAGTGAGAGAGCAAAACCATGCTAAATAATTAATGAGGAGTCAGTAACACTCAGGCTGTGTAGAATATCTGGCCCAATCTTTCACTCTTTACTACATGAAATGCAATTTCTGGCCAACTCAACTGTCTATACACAACAGGCAGAAAGGGAAAAATGTTAGGTGTATGCCAGTCTCTCCAGCCTCACAGTAACAGGATGTCAACTGGCAGATGTTTCTGTAACAATTCCCTCAACTAAGTATTCTTTTGAACTGGGATTTATGCAGATGTTTATGTCAATACAACTTTAGCACAAATTTCTAACAGGGGATGAAAGAAGAACTTACAAAATAAATAATTTAAGGTAGCCCCTGCGAAAACGAGTGGAAAGCCAAGGGGGAAAAAACCAAAATTTCCTTTTACAATGAAACTTATGTAATTTTTTTCCATTTTTTTTCCCTCAGAGGTTATTCAAAAACTAAATGCAACATGGATATGGAGCTACTCATCAGCTTAAGCAATTTTAGGCACAGCTTTTCCTGCTAGCCTTTACAAAAGGAAAAATCCTCCACACCCCAAAGTGATCTCTCTATGCCTGAAACAGGTAGCAGATCAGAAGCTTTTCACAAGTTCAAATCAACAAAAAGCAAGCAGCAATACAGGTTAAGCAGGAAGCCTTAGCAGTTGGTACAGGCATCAGTTATTCAACCTGGTTCTAAACTTCTTTAATATCCAAAGCCCAAATGTAAGAAAAAGCACTGATTAAATACAATCCAAAAGAAACGGCAGAAAGATTTTAAATGAAAACATAAGATGTTTTGACTACATTCTTTTACTTTATTCTTTACAATCTCACTCCCATGAGCTTTTTTTTCCTTCTCCCCATAACGATTGCTTTCAAACAATGAAATTGAAATAGTATCAAGTTTGGCATATAATAAGGTTGGGATTAATACTAGCAAAATCATTCAGATGTCTAATGTAGAGATGCATAATTTTATTCATAGCATATTCATATTGAAAAAGCTAAATTGGTTCTCTCTTTTTTGATCTTTTGTTTTCTCTTGTGATGGGTCTTCCATTTGCAAATTCAAGTGTTACAATAATGACCTAGGTGAGTGGAGGCTTATGCAATTCTCCTATCTCTATTTTAAAAACCTACTTTTTGAGTTTTAATACACTGATTGACCCTTGGAGGTTTCCTAGAAGCAGACTTCCACTGCAGAAGACATACAAAAGTCAGCCCTAAACAGCAGCTTTTAATGGAGAAGGACACAACAGGGTGTCAATATGTCAAAGTCTAACCTTACATGATCCTCACTCTTGTCTTTGCTCAGACAAATACAAGCAAAACAAGAATTCTATGCCAGACCAAATGTAAAACAGATCACCATTTTAATATAAGAAAAGACTTTACTAAGTACTAAATCAATACTGAAGGAACACAAAATTACGGGTAGGAAAATTAATTTTTCCTTTTTCTTGTGTTATATCCACTATTGTGGGCAGAAGTAATAATTCATGGGCAGTAACAGAGAACGACCATCATCCATCAACCGCGCAGAAATGGTAATGAAAGAGTAAAATACCGTCCCCCCACAGAACTCCAAAACTCTAAAAATATCGGAATAGACAGAAAACTGCAACAAAACCTCCGACTGAGTCAGTAAATCTTTTAGAAGGTAGAATTAGCTGGAGGTCTTTTTTTTTTAAAGAGTTAAAGACCATTCAATTATTTTAGAATGCAAGATACCTGCTTCTACCCAGAGCAGAGGAGACGACTGGCAGCGCTTCCTGCTGCGAAGTAGCAATGGTCTCCAAATCCTAAGCACAAGCTACAGTCTTTTTTTTCGGCCTGTTTCAAGATCTTTCACTAACTCAGAGTTGTGACATACGTGTTCTTTCCTGTATGCATTTGAAAAGTACATTTTCTCCAATTTATAGCATTTAATTTTTGAGTAAATATTAAATATTCTAGGAAGAGGGAGATACACAGAGAGAGGAATTTTAGACATCAGCTTTTCACAGACAGAATTTTCATGCACAAAGCAGACAAATGTGTATGTGTCCGTAACTTGGTTTCTATGAGTATTACGAATCTTCCTTCCAAAAGTGTTTCTGAGAAGACTGGATGATTTGCTATCTAAATAATATATTTAAACAAAGTTCTGGAAGAAAACTGATGTTTCTCCATCGAGAAGCATCATACCTCCTTGTAATCATGTTTCTGGCAAAACTGAAGTTTGAAAGGATGTTCCAGATTGCCAGCTTTCCTGCCTGAAAAGAATGGAGTAATTTGACCTGGCAAATTAGGGCTCAGAATTACATAGCTTTTTCATGAAACTGCCATACACCACAGGAGATGCAAATAGGCTTCTCCCACAGGTCGGAATAGTTCAGGTATACATTATTGTCAAGACTCTTCCCAAAAAGACAGAATACATTTCGAAGTTTTTGAAAAAATTTAATTCCACCAGCATGATAGAAAAAAAAGAGTAAAAGAATCGGATGCTTTAGGTTGAAATCACCCATCTGCTGAAAAAGTCTCACAGAATCACAGAATGGTAGGGGTTGGAAGAGATTTCTGGAGATCACCCAGTCCAACCCCCCCACACTAAAGCAGGTTTGCCTAGAGCAGGTTGCACAGGAACGTGTCCAGACGGGTTTTGAATATCTCCGGAGAAGGAGACTCCACAACCTCTCTGGGCAGCCTGTGCCAGTGCTCTGTCACCCTCACAGTAAAGAAGTTCAGAACTCATGTTCAGGTGGAACTGCCTGTGTTCCAGTTTGTGCCCAACGTTGTCCCTTGTCCTGTTGCTGGGCACCACTGGAAAGAGTCCAGCCTCATCCTCTTGACACCCACCTTTAGATATTGATAAGCATTGATCAGATCCCTTCTCAGTCTTCTCCAGGCTAAACAGACCCAGGTCTCTCAGCCTCTTCTTGTAGGAGAGATGTCTAAACATCTACATGCAGGACTTTTAATACATCAAACCTATAATACTGGTTAGTAAGTAAGAAAAAGACCTCTGTTAGTGCAATACATCTCTACACATGCTCCCTGTCTGGCCTGAAGAAATTATTTTAAGGAACAGAGTAATGAGGAGAAGATATCACAGTGTGAGGATGAAGCACAGATAGACATATTGGAGATGAGTTCATTAACTCAGGCTTTCAGAAGCCATGTCCTATATTTAAACATTCTCAAGCTCTCCTTTGCAAAAGATTTTACTCCAAGCTCTCTCACAAAGGCAATTCATACCCTAATATCTTCATTATGTGTCTCCCTAAGTACTAGGCAAGATACTCCTTGGATGCTACAGATGCTATGCATTAAGTTGGCAGACATATCACCACAGTGCAGACATTTTGCTATATTCCTTACTCCTGCTGGCTTAAATAATGATAGAGAAAAAATCTGCCTAGATTTTCATTTTACTTGAAAAGCACTCAGGTTCTGATTCATTTTCAAAAGATAAACATACTGACTTAATTAGCCACCAGTCTCTGAGGGAGGGAAAATGGTTGGGTTTTTGTATTTGGTTTGGTTTCTTTTGTCTTGAGAAGGCCACAACAAAGTATAGAAAAGAGAAAAAGTTCAAAGGAGGATTACAGATGAAAAATGAAACAATACATTTCAAAAAGACTTGGAAAAGCTTTAATCGAAGACTGTTTGGTACCATCAACATGCAAACAAGAACCTGCAGTAAAACTGTTTGTTTGTGGAAGGAATAGTAATTAAGCAAATAAGCTAAATGCATCTTGAAAGACAGATGTTTGCTTCATCTCTCAGCTTTGGGTCAGACCTACAAAATGCTGAATTAGTCAGCCCCTCAAAAATAAACAAATTTTAAATCTACTAATGCATGGGAGATTAGGGTTTTCTTAAATTCTCAAGTAATCAAATACTACTGGATCTAGAAGATACACATGTATTGATCTGCAGCTGCTCTGACCTGTTCCTTAGTCCCTGCAAACACTGGCTTTCTGAAGGAGGATGTTTGCCAGGTAAAGCCTGGGAGCCAGGGCAGCTGCCTGGATTCAGAGCCAGAGGTAGGGCTGAAAAATACAGCACAGAATGTGAATCCAACCAAAGACATTTTGGATTATACAAGGCACCACACTCGCTAAATAAAATATGTATTCAATTATTTTATTTGTTATTTAAAGTCCTTAATACTTCAGGATTGGCAGACCAACAAAAGCAACAAAATTCCTGTTCAACAAGACAACAATTATCCCCAGAGGAGCAACTGCAATATATGCTTTAATTCTCAAGGTTGAAATTCAGGGTGATTACACAACCTGGAATTCAGAGCATATGAAGGACACTCACAAACATATTCATTACTTACTATTCTGAGGAAAAGGCATGAACATGTCTGGCAACTTTGAACATTTGAGTTCCAGCATCAGATCATATCACAAATAAGCACAAGTCATTTAGCTACTTGTCTAGCCAGCTCTCAGAAGCCCATTCATATAAGACTGCTCCACTTCTGATTTATTTCTTCTTACTTTAAGCAAAATTCCCAGGAGTTTCAAGGTTTCATAAGGTCCCTGGACTTCCGTCTACCATTCTGAAGGCAAAAATACAAATGAAGAAAATTCCCACTGTTACATGAAGAGAAAAAGAAAAGACTGGAGACAAAGTCTTGACGTCATGCAAGACACTGGCAAAGTTCATTAACTCAGGGGAACCCAAAATTTACCCTAAGGCCCTTATGTCAGCATATATGGACACAGATAGTCATAGCTGACATTTTAAAATGGTATGAAAGGCAAACACAGTGACAACTGAAGGGTAGTAGCAACAATTCTCTACAAGTTTTCCTGAACTGTTGCTGTGTTCTACTGGAAGGAAATACTGTTATGCTTCCCTTCGTTTGTGGTAATTTTATTTTTGTCAGTCAGTATTGAAAGAGTGAGTGACATCTTGTCAACATTTTAGTATGTTAATCTCATAAAGCCTGTCCATAATAAAACGGTAATAAAACTTCCCAAAGATTTTTTTTCTAAAACAGATAAAAACTATTGCTGTGCTTTGTCTCAAAAGATTCTACCACCATACTTCACTTCTAGCTGTCGGGATATCAACTCAAATGCAATTTTTCCAACTAATCTGTGCTCTGGGTCTGTTGAGATGATTTCCAGGTTGAATACATGGATTCTTCTGCCTCAGTCACATGGTCCATCTAAGCAGCAACAGTCAATATTTGGCCAGCAGTAGTTATTCAGCTCTAGAATCAATTGCAATGCCTCAAACTAAAATGATCTGGGAAACATAAACTACTCTCTCGAGAAAGACAAAGTGAGTATCTTTTTATGTATTTCACAGAAAGCATAGAAAATTGAGCAAGAAGAAATCTATCGCATCCCTCTGCATGAAAGCAGGCTCAATTAGACGTTAGATATTCCTGCCAGACATTTGTCTAATACATTCTCAAGTATCTCTCTGTCAGTGGAGATTTTCCATGTCATTAGGCAATCTACTGTAGAGCTTAACTGCTCCTACAGTCACAAGGGTTTACCTAACCCCCTACTCTCATTTACTTTGTTCCAATCTAAACCGGTACTGCTTATCCTATCCACAATGGATGGGATGAGCAAACTAGTGCCTTTCACTTTGCAACTACTTTTTAAGCATCTGAAAAATACTTTTGTGTTCCACTTTAGTCTGCTGTCTATTTTACTAACCAAGACCCTTTAATGTTTCTCTACACTTTCCAGACACGTATGTCACATTTACTGTATCTTCTTTGTCCTCTCCTTTGGTCTAGTTAGCTGGCATGCATCCTTTGTGAAGTGCAATACACAAGCCTGGATGCAGCATTTCTGTGAAGGCTGTATGAGCTGAAAAGGGAATAGACAGCCTTATCTTCTTCTTTGGATCCATTTTAGCCTTTAAAACTTCTAATACGAATCCTCTGTCTCACCCAGCCTTTCTCATTCCTGTAATGGTGCAGACACTATTCTGAGGAACAGACTCTTGCACATTTTCACATAGAATCGTCTTCTATTTCTTTCAGAATGCTACTCTCATTTGTCATGATCATCCTGAATCCAACCCTCCAATGTACTTTTAATCCTCTCACCTTTGCTTCATCTGCAAATTTAGTAAGTATTTCTCAGTTGATTTTTCAAAGCTGACAACCTATTAGTAAACGTGTCTAGCATGTGCAATTGCTTCTAAGTTCTCAGATGAGAGCACAGAATTGCTCATTTCTTTAGTTTCTTTTCAGTGTCATAGAATCCATGGCTACAGAACAAAATATACCTATTTCCTTCCCATTATATCCTGAACTCTATACCTGATCCCCTAGGTATACTGCCACCCAGGTAATTTTCCTGTTCTTTATAACTGTGCTATACAATCTGCACTAAGCATCTCATTGCTGAAAGAACGTTAGGACAGTCAATGTACATAGCGTTTGTCCATACTACCTCTGCTATTGTGCAACTTAAGACAATATTTACTTTTAAAAGCCTACAAAAGTTTCTTATGTTGTATACGCACGGCATTGTAGCCCTTACTCTTTGCAGATAACCTGCTTGATATCAACCCAGCTGCTCATACGAGTTACACAATCGATTCAAAAAAAGCCTATTATTTGTTTAGTTTAGTATAGCTGGTAGCGTATAAAACTACTCATGACATACTTTGGGGGCAAAGCTATGCATATTTCTTGGATAAAGTCCCTAGTCTATCAGGCTGCACTGCCTGGTATCACAATATCACAACAGCACCCAGCTCTCCATCTTTCATGTTGCTGTGGTGAAGTCATGTCCCATTGAAGCCCACCAAATTTCAGTCTTAACTCGCATGCAAAAAAACCTCATTGCTTCAACTGATCTCTCTTGTAGCAAAGGCCTGGAGGATGGGCTCTGGTCAACAGTCACTAATTTCACAAACATATCCTACTCTGGTGTGAGTACTCTTAATTGAAGTGTGGAGGGAGAGTAAAGACATTTCAGATGGGGGGTTCTGTGAGATAAGCAATATAATTAGGGAATGTTTCAGGACGATGGAAAGGGTGTTTTCCATCAACACCATCTCCATCATTTGAGGCCTTCCACTGATCTTTGCAGAAAGGAGTTTCTGAAAAACAGGAATGTGAGATACAGCTATTATTACTGTCACTGAAGCATGACACATAGGTGAGAAACAAAAACTATCCTTCCAACAGTTAGAAAATCACAGCTCTGGCAAATAAAAGCTCTACATTTCATCTCTGGTCTTTACTAGGAAATTCTTTAAAACTATTAGCAGCATCTTCTGTTTTCTCAGAATGAAAGCTGATAAATTAGCAACAGAGAGAAGAGCTTCTAAGCTAGATAGTTCACTTGGAGTCATTATATAAATGGCCTCTCTGAAATGTGTCCAAGACTTAAATTATTCTGATTAGTTGACGTCTGTGGAACTGGCAACAAACCTTTTCACTGTTGCTCTCATGGCAATTATTATTCTTGTTTCACTGCATATCTTACTAGCATTTCTCAAGTGTCTAGTTATAAATCTCTTAAAAGTCTGAGGACAGTTGAATCACTGATATGATTCTTGCCTTTTCTGTACAAGTATTTTTGAAGTTGAAAACAAGTGTCTCCCTACATCCAACATGGAATTTATCAGAACGTACTTCAAAAAGGAACAAGGGTGCTCTTAAGCCTATTCATTATATTTATATATCACAAGACGATATATAATTCAGAACAACAAAGTTATGAGTTACTGCACACAGTTTGTTTCTTTTTGTTCAACTAACTTCTTAAAACAGGAAGGTAACTGTAAAAATAGGATTTCTAATATTCATCTCCACAACACATTTTTCCTTGTAGATAACAGCTCTCTTCAGATTCAAGAAATCTCTGAAAGATCTCACTTATCTATCAGAACCAATTTATTTTACTAGAAAAATTTTCCTCTCATATCCTCAAACATCAGACCTTTCGTGTTCCCATAATGCATCTCCCCAAACTGCTATCAACTCTGTAATTGGAGTTTGTGTTTCTTTGTTCCCACAGTTCTTTCAAACACCACTTCAAGTATCATCACTTCTCATTAACTAGGAACTTCTGCAACTTTCTTTGATAGAAAAGTCAAATCCCCCAAGTCAAACTTCGTAAATTGGCATTCATTATGCCGTGTTTCACCCTGCTCTCTATTATCTGCCACCGAATAAAAAACAGAAACTACTGTCTCAGTTCCTATCATTTTAAATAACTTTAGAAAATTGCTCTTTCATTGACCTCCATACAGGTCATTCCTTTAACCCCTGTGCTGCCTAAGGGTCATACAATCCACAAGAGATTTCTCTAACAATATGGTGTGACATGCCATCGAAAATCAGCTGTGAAGCATTCTGTGATCGATGCTGTAAGAAATTGTCCACACTTCATGATTAAAGCAGATGCAAGCAATGTGTTAATTACTTGCACCACATTTCAGCTCTCTTCTCACTTTCCTTCTTGCTCTCTCACACAGAAATGGGTAAAGGGCTTAATCCCAGTATTTTTTATAGATCTAGCCCAACTAATCTTAAATGAAATATATCTTTATACTGAAGTAAAAAAAAGACAAAACGTGCACCAGTACAGAAACTGAGTTTCCATTTCAGTGGGTTCCACATGTAAATGCAAGACTTTCAATTGCCAAAGATGCCAATCATCATTTTTTGAAAAGAGAGCTCAAAAAACCTTTCTTATTCTACCAACACTCTTCTTCTGTTCAATAGTACAGAACAAAATGGCCAGACAATAAATATTTACATACATATTAATAACATGAACACCACGAAAAAGGCAAGGAGATAAGAAGGAAATTCTTCATTACCAAGAAGTTGGATTACTAACTGAAAAATTCTCTCGTGAAATACAAGATGGTAGCAAAGGAAAAAATTGTGAGAGGGCTTAGGCACTCAGGAAGCAAAGCCGAGAGCTATCAGTACAGACAGACTTTCCCTGGACAGAAGATGATAAATGTGCAGAGGAACTGTTTGTAAACTGAAAATCCATCCAGCTGATTAGGCAGAAACAGTTTTTCCTTAGGATCTTTGCAGAGTTTTGTTTTGTTTTCTCATCTGACAGTACTTTCAATTATTGAGACAGAATGACAAAAGAGCATATGCGCTCAATGATCAGAGGATCTGCACCATCAAACTGGGCATCTGCTGCTCATTTCTGAAGGATGCTGCAAGTGAGACTCAAGTGAAAAACAGAATACTGAATACTGCTGAGCCAGGCCAGCTGGAGCGGGACCAAGAAATGAGGCTATTTGCAGAGGAATTTAACACAAGTGGTCTGTAGAAAGTAATTTGTACCTGGGAATGCACCCTGTAATTGTTTCGTTGTATTTGATCAGCTACATTATAGAGAGATGACTTAGGCATACGTGCAGCCAATGACAGACCAAAGGGAGGTGCAAAGGTGACTCCACTTCAATAAAACATCCTTAGCTTGCTCCCTAAGAGACTCAAAGTGCACTGCCATGACCCAGACATTAATCCGTGAAAATATAACTGGATATGGAGGTACTGTATCCTTGAACAGGATGCATCACAGAAATAATCACCTAATTTATGAAGCTGAAGACTATCCTCTGACTTGATTTCATTCTAACCTGGCTTGCACCTGCCCCATGCTGTCCTGAATTGCTTACTCAATTTTGAAAATATTATGGCTACCTACCGCATTCACCAGCTGTAACAGCAGATGTTACTTCTGTTGCCCTTTTTTCCACCAAAATAAAGGGCTTTTTCCTTCCATCTTTCCCTGTAAACTGACAGCATGGTAAAACATACTTTGCAAACAAAATTCTGAAGCATTTCAGAAATAGAGAGTCCAATCAATACATTGAATAATAGTTGCTCAGTAACAGAATCAATAGGGGTACAATGTTACTTGTAACTTTTTTCTATTGACTGCACGGCATTTATTGGAAAGATGGTCTTCAATTATTTTTTATTTCAGTAAGTCTTCAAATTTTTTTTTTCTTCTTGCATTGCTTCAGATAAATCTTTGAATAATCTGCTTAACAACTCAGTAAGGGCATAGTTTCTCAGGTTTTATGGACACAGTAACTGTTTATAAACATGCTAAATAACAGCTTCTACTAGAAACCTTTGTAATCTCATTACATTTTGGGAAAGGGGAGAAGGAGAGAGCACCTTATCGTTGAAAGCAGTGTTAGCAGTGAGTTTCTTCAAAATGGTAAATGGAATCACAGAATAATTGAGGTTGGAAGAGACTTCCAGGATCATCTCTTGCAATCCCTGCTCAAAGCAGGATTGTTTAGATAAGGCTGTCAAGACCATGTCCAGATGAGTCTTGAGCACCACCACAGACAGACATCACAGCCTCTCTGTTCACCCTGTTCCAGTATTTGAACAGGCTCATGATAAAAAGAAAAATCTTAATATCTAATCAGAATAGCCCACATTAATGTAAGTTTTGTAACTCAATATTTTAAAATGTATGACTGATTTAAAGTCACACTAATTACAAAAACCACTTCGTATTCACAGCATTTTGACCCTGCACCCCCACTAATGCAAAGTTTGATTTGAATTTCTTTTGTCTCTCCATTCAATATCTGAGTGGTAAATGCAAACATGTAAATAAAATCTGTACAGGAATTCTGTACAGATGGGGGAGGGGCGGGGGCAGGGGGAATATAGAATAGAGAATGGATGTGGCAGTATAACATCTGACAGCCAGAGCAAACCTGACAGTTGTCCCATAAATCATAAGTACAAAAAATCTTTTTACCTGCTCCCCTACTACTGCAACACATGGAACCAAAAATGTAAATGAGGAGTGGTTTGTATTTCCTTAGGTAGACACCACAACTTCCATTTGTTTTATTAGAATAGAAAGCCCTTTTCAAACTGGTAGCAAATCGAAAATAGATCAAACTCTTTAAAACTTTGAAGTTGCTTAACAGTTAGTGCTCCCCTGCAGAACATCCAGAAAAAAGGAATATTTGTAGCCTCTGAGGAAAATTAAGTTCCTGTGAAATAACAGTATTTAAGAATTTTATATAACACAGCTGTAAGAATGGCACATACTCCTGAAGCACATTTTCATTGCCTGTGTTTGGGGATGTTCACGTTATCTTTGTAAGTGACTTTCTTTGAAATTCAGCAGAGATCTCAGACCCCATAACTTTTGGCAATGAGTTCTTACAGGTCATGTAACATGAGTCACACGAAAAACAGAACAAGAAAAAAAAAAAATCACACCTTCTTATTTTCTTCAGCTTTTTAATTTGTTTCTTTCAGTTTTACTGGATATGCCTTTCCAACAGTATAAGAAGACAAAAGCAGAGTGGTTTGCATGGTCCATTTGTTAGTTTTTCCATCTTTCCTCAGTTAGTGCCTTTCAGAACTAAGGAGTACAAGACAAAGAGATATCATCCATCTGGGCAAGTCTATTGACCCTCAGTTATTTTCTAGCTCATTTCTGAACCACCCTGTCTTTTGATTTCATATAGGATGACCCTAAACGAATTCAGCATTCAAGCGAAGGACAGTCACTGATACATCTTTCCAAAATTGTAGGAAAAAAAAAAGGTCAGGGAATGTATAGCCAGAACAGATACAACGAGGCAAGCCAAGTGGCTACCTGGGTTAAACAAAGGCTAGAATGAGTTTTTCTAAAAATGGGTAATATGCAACCTCAAAAACATTGAAAATGCAACAACATCAAAAGGCACCTTTACATAAAGCCCTAGAATGGCACACAATGAAATCCCATGTTATCCCATTCTGATCATCAGGATGACTGGGAATAACATAGAAGGAAGAAATCAGATATTCAATCTGCTCATACCTCAAGGTAGTAATTTGTTTTCCGTAACTACTGCAGCTAGGGCTCTAGGAGGCCTGGTGAGTATTTCCAGTCTTGAGCACTGCTAATTCAGTAGTGCCCATAGAATTACAATGGCTGAAATGAGTATCCATAGCCATAAACAAAGATTGCTGAAGACTTTAACGGGTCTTTTCCCCAAAAAAGCTCTCATATAGATGGGGCTAAATGGAACTATGATGGTAAGAACCGATGGCGAAATAATTTCTCAAGTCATGTTAAATCACAGTTTTGCTCATTCTGTTTTCCATACTTTAAACTAGATGACCAATAGTGGTAAAATTTGCGTTTTGCAGCAACAGCAACAGATTTTTCAGCTGCCCCTGACTACTGCCAGGAGCCTTGAATTTTACTTGGGAAACCATAGAAGAAAAAGTCTATACCATCCTCTTAATCATTTAATTTTATGTCTTGGCTCTTGTAAGCTGCTTCAGCTGTAAAGTCTCAGACTGAAGTGATTTAGTAGTTTGTATTTTCAGAGGATATAGTTGCTTTGAATGGAGTTACTCTACTTATAAAGTAAATATGAGAATGTGCTTCCACATTACCCCTGGGAGACTGCTCCTGAAACACAGAAGGAAAGTTCTGTTCTCACCTGGAGGAGGCTGAACATAGGTGAATTTGCAAAATGTCATCTGGGTTATCTGGATCTATTTCAACATCCACCTGCACTTTGAAAGATGGAAAAGTCAAGTGGCTGATTTGTGAGGGTATAAATCTTCCTTTAGCAAAAAGTCTTAAGAATTCCTTAACATCTCTCTTGGAGGCAGCACAACAACTTCAGTCTCCAGTGCTGGTTTCACTGCCTTATGTTAGCTGCTAATTTAAAGATAATTGTAGAGCAGGTCACATTCAAGTCACTGGAAAAAAGCACAGTTACTTTTATGGCACATGACCAAGCCCTAAAAGAAAATAATAAACCCATTAATTAAACCCATTTAAAAGGAAAAACAACAAGCAAACACAACACAGTTGTTATTTAGGATTGTGTTTTTCACACAATTTTTCAAACCTGTTACTTTCCCAGGTAAGCACAGGGACCATTGCTTTGTTAAGCTTCATAAAAACCAAACCATGGAGTACCTCCTGTTGTCACACACTGCCACACCTGGCTTGGCCTTTGTAATCACAGTATTTGGGCTGCAATTTACAGTCATCTACTGGCACTTTCAGCTAACACTTTCTTTTATCCATCCCTTCTTTTGTCCAACAACATGGAAGATCTCTCTGAAACATCAGACTTAAGAAATGACCAATTCTTCCTCTGGGTGCCATGCAAGAAGTCCATTATCATCAGATGGCAAATATGTTTCTTTTTTTCCATAAAAGCGTGAATTCAAAACATTAAATAATTATCACATTTCAGAGAATATGAGTGCACTCAGGCCAAAAATACTGGCTGCAAAATACAGCATCTTCATTTTACATCTGTGATAATGCAGAGACTCAAAATATTCCCTCATTTACTTATTTATGTGCAACAACAATCAAGATCCTTTTCCAGGCAGCAGCAGACATACCAAAAAATAGATTTCAGTCTCCACTGCCATCCTGTGACTCAAGGTTGTGAAGAGAGAAACCCCAGCAGCATGGCACAAGATAATTAAAACATAATAAACTATAGCTCAGCTTTACAAGTAAAGTAATCTGTACAAGAGTGACAGGATGCCAAAGCTTTGGCATGCACAACGCATAAACAGACAACATACCATGTCCAGACTGGGTAGAGCACAATATCTGCTGTTTACTAGGCTATGTGAAATGCTCACTGAGACCTTGGATTAAGACTACCTAGTACATTCCTTCTGTTCATCCACCATCAGGCTCAGTAAAGCGAACAGGATGTGAAATCAATAGCTTCCTATTTGTTCATTTTTAGGAGAGGCACAACTCTGTTTTATGTAAAAGAGCCTGAACTGCCAACATTTCAATTAATCAGAAAGGACTTAGCAGCCACTGACCCCAAAAGATAATCAGCACACACCAGTGAGCACTTAATGCTTCCCCAGTAGAGAGATGGTTTAGTAATGGTGACATAACCTTTAACTTCTGGGTCATCAGATATAAAATATCATTACTGTCCAGTAACTATTCAGTGACCCAAAGGACACAAGAAGAGTTGGCAATCATAGTCCTTTTTTTTTGGACTTGTGATGAGCAATTTCTGGCTAGACAAGTAGTTCTCTACAGCGCCAGGCCAAAGGATGCCAAGTCTATTCTGTTCCAGCCAAGGACTCACATAGGTATTTCAATGCGATTACCCAAGAGCTTGACAATTGAGTACAAGTTTGAAGGTTATGTTGGACTGGGACCAAAGTGCTCAGCACTAAGCCTCTCTTGATGAACTTCTCTGTATGCACATGTATTAGAAAAAAATTAGAAAGACCTAGATCCTGAAAGGTATTTAGGTACCAAAATCCCATTGTTGTAACATGCTTAAACATCTCTGAAAATACCACGTCAAAACCACCCTCTATACTCCCAATTACTCTGTCTGTTGGCAGCCCTAGCGAAGATGCCATGCAGTCAGGCAAATCCCACGTGGCAGCCCAACATGCTAGAGAGAGTCATCATGGTTCATGGTACCGTAGCTCAGACTCTTTCGTAACCGTACAAGTTTCTGCTTCTCTCATTTCACTGTCATCCATCAGCACTAAAGACTCTTCAAAACAAAAAAAAATGCTTTCAGTTCTACAACAGTCCTACCAAAGTAGCCATGGTTTAATCACAGTTGCAAAACAACCGATACATTACACTGAGTCATACAGACCTATTTCTCTAATTTGTGTCAGAGAAATATCTACTTTATTTATAGAGGCTCGTTTCAATGGGTTAACTAAAACTGTTTTAGCTGGATGCCATAGCAAAGAAGCCATATTGGTCCTTAAATGGATAGTCACATTGTACATTCAGCTGTCGTGCATGTTTTCTCTGAAGTTTCCCTTATGTGAGCATGCAGTATTTGAGATGCAGAAGAATGGACAGAAATTGCCAAAGTATGATTACTCCAGAAATTGAAATACATAAAATAATAACTGATGCAATCAAATGCACATCCAACTATCATTTGCTTGGAACATAGACAATCAGATAGCAAATGATTCAATTTGTAATTAGTTCACAGAAAGAAGAAGGAGTTGAAAAAACCCCTATATAAATACATTCTTCAGGACTTGGCAGAAAATAATGACTGAACAAGCATCTCAAAAGGAAAAGTAATGAATGACAACAGGAGCAGCACACGTGTAACAGAGATAGACTGCAAGAAAATTAAACAGGTTGCTTATGGGAAAATAGCCACCTTCTCCATATTTTGCTCAGAAAAAAACCACATGGTTCCGAATTGAATTCAAGGCTATTATTCAATCGGAAGCTTCTCATGAAGTCAGAAACTGTGAAAGTATGCTTCTGAAAGCAGAGACCCCCAGGAGATAATTGAAGCCTTAGAATCACAGTGGTGATTTTCTCGAACACCCATCCCCAGGTCACCTAAACAAAAATAATCCATGAGACAAGAAGATACAATGCAGTGACATAAAGGTTACAGTGAGTGAGATGAAAATAAAGAAAGAGGAATAAAATCAAACGTATAAACAATCTTTTGGGAAAACGATGCATGAGTACCTTCACACACGTAAACTCTACAATATAAAACATATACTTGAAAAAACCTCATATTTTAAGAAATCCTAACTCCCCTTTGAAAGGGCTATCCAGAGTCTTCACATGCTTTAGCAGTGTTGTAAACCCCTTGCAATACCTGCAGTTTTCAGAACTTAACCACAGTTTTCAAGATCTTGCTCGAGCAGGTTTTCTAAAGGAAACACTGGATGAAAGGGACACGACGTGTATAAACGCCCCAGACATCGCAGCAGTGTTGCACAGCAGTGTCATAGCATAGCCACAATCTCTGGCTTTAAACTGATGGAGATGTAAACAGAAGCTAGACTCATAAAGCAGATCACAGCCTGAAAATTCACACATTACAACTGCTTTACTAACAGCAAGAAATATTTTTATGGAAGTTATAAGGAGGGGAAAAAAAGGTTGTGAGTTTAAAATTCAGTTCATAAATCCTATGATGCCATAGCATTGGAGAAAGAAGAAAACAGAACAGCTTTTTTCTTCCCAGGGTCAGTACTAAAATTAAATCAGTGGTCTTCTCAGCCATACACCCAGATCTCAAGGACATCCAGTGCTAAATTAAAATATTGGAAGACCCTCATATTTCTCATATGAGGAAGTACACCCCATTCTGTGTTCTGTTCCAGATGTTAGCAGGTAATGGCTTCCTAACCTTATAGTTTGCCTTCAACGTCCCGTCACCACCAAATAAACATTGTCACTGCTGCTCTGAAGTTATGGTTAGAGGACAGCAGGGATAGAGACCTGTTTGCACCATTTGCCATTTAGTGCTACACAAAGTCGGGGCACTCATTAAAAGTTAAATGCCAACCATGTGAAAAATCCATTGGCCAAGTCCTGCAGCCACAGAGCGTGATGCAATTTTTACCTAAATGAGAGAATTTAGCCACCCTTCAGTCCCAAGCTAGACAGAATGCACACTATACATCATACAGAGATGCAAAACCATCTCTCTCTGCAGCGAAGTGTAGCACCAGCAAGGAAGGCTTAGGGAAAGTATTATCAACCCAGGGTATGGCAATGCAAGTTGGCACAGTCTAATTTATGGGCTAACAAGTGTGAGGAGAGACCTTCAAATAGGGAAGCAATACAAACTACTCGGAGCATCTAAGACCCAGCGGGCAAACGTGGCCAAATAATGGCAAGAAATTAAATAGACTTAATATACTACTGGGCTCTCATAGGTAAGTGCCATTAGCTCACACATACTTCATTTTCTAAAAGATCAATTACAAAAGTCCTGCCACTGAATAAAGATTGCGGCTTTTACTCTTCGGCTTCTAGAGAGAAAAAAAATAATCTGGACAATGCAGAAATTATACAAGAAACAAATAAAAAATGCCAATAGATTATTTCTTAACAAATCCCATGATTTCTTGAAGACTCATGGCATTTAATTTTGGAGTCAGTAAAGCTGAAGATATCACTACAATACACAGGTGCACAGTAAAGCTTGATTTATGATGGCAGGGGTACTAGCGCGTCATAACTAGTATCAAAAAAGCCTGAACACTGCACCAGCATGAACCTGTTGCTTGTTCAGCTCACACTGGAGTAAGAAAATATATATTCCAACACCACCAAAGAAAATCTAAAATTTCACATTCCTGTTTTATCCAATTAGGCTGATAAATTCACTTGAAGAATATATTAAACTAGTGTCAGGCAAAACCCTACAGCACTTGCTCCTCATAAGGAGAAGGTTTCCAGTCAGAACAAAATTTGGCTGCTACATTCATGTCCTTATTACTATAATGTTTTCCTGACATCTGCTGCCCTATAATCAGTGCTTGGATACTAATAATGACATAGGATATGATACTGTACATCTAATCAGTTCTTCAGTAAATCAAAGAAAAAGACAGAATCAGAAGCAAAAGAAAGAATTCAATATCTAACATGGAATAGAAGTTCTGGGTTCTCAAGTGTTCCCATTACCTGATACATTTTTGATACACAGTAAAAAAAATGTTATTTCTATTAAATGAGGTACTACCAAAAATCAATTCCTAAATCACAATTGTATTTCAAACAATTGCTGCAACACATGCCTTTCCTGGGAGCCCGAGGGCAGAGGTGGCTTAACCTCCTAGAGTTTCTTTTCACATGATGCTGAAATGTGTGCAATTTGTGCTGACAAGGCAGAGTACAAAGCTCTCTTAGCCATCCTTCCTCTTCCTGCTAAAGTCACTGGACATAGGTCTTTATTTGCATGCAAAGAAGCACAGGCAACATAAATACTAGCTTGCTTGAATCCTGGAGCCCAAAGAACACAGTTGTGATTTCACACCCCCCGTGATTTGAACTTGGGTGGAGGCTTACTTGCTATAGAAATCATTCAGATGTATTACAAATTGGCACCACTCTTAAAGACAAAAGGCAGAAAGAAAGAAACACTGTTCTCAAAAATGCTGGAGACCAGATACAGAAACTGATTTTCAGTTAGCTCCTTTCACACAGACAATACCTGAAAGAACTGGGATTGGAACTGGATCTCATGAGAATTGGTTTGGTGACTATCCTACAACTGTAGGATGAAACTGTATGTTGGAGTCTTCAATACTTGAAGTCTTTGAGTAAGATTTCTTTCAAAATACAGGCCTTAACAATACAAAATCAAAGTTGCAAAATCCCAGAGAACCCTAGGAACTGACCCTCTGTTACTCAATTGTCCACCACAGAACTTTCTAGGCTAGTTTGATGACAGGTAGGTACTTCTTAGACACAGGTATTCCTAAATCTGTCTTCCAATTTTTAAACTAGCCTGTCCAGCCCTGCTATCCTGGATACCCTGAAGAAAGATGCTGAGACGCTGGACAACGGAAGAGTGGTTTAGTGCTCTTTGTACCTGTAAACAGATTAGCAAGACTGAAACAAGCTCCAAGACAAAAGCAAGAAAACATACTATCAGCACCTCCAGCAGTACAGTAACTTTGTTATGCTGACCAGCTCGCTTCTCAAGCTTACCACACCAGCAAGATTTTGCAGCTACTTTTGCACAGTGTCTCTGAAACAGCTCTTGTAGCCACCAGTTGTACCTCTGTTTCAAGATTCTCTTTGCTACTGACCTTTATACTGAGCCTTTCTGATTTATTTTGCCTAAATGACATTTCAGAAAAGAGAGGAATGGCACAGAGTAAGGAGCTGGGATCCTCTCACTGTTTCCCAGCTTCAAATGCCAGAGCCCTGCCCATTTGTCCTTTCAAAGGTCACTTCCACTTCTTCGTTAGTGGATCCTGTGACACCGACACCCTCCCCCCTTCTTTTTTTTTTTTAAATATCTCTAATTTTCCTTAATTGCGTTAAATTTCTGGCTTAGCTTTAAACTGCATTTGCTAGTTAAAACCCTAATATATAATGATAAAATTTTACTAATCGTTATCACACCAACTTTGTAATGACACATGCATTAGTCACATAACTGAAATCACTTCACATTCAGGAGCCAACACGATCTAAAGCACAGTACTTGAGCATAACTTAATTACAGGATTAGACAACGGGTTGTCTGATGTGCGTGACATGCCTGTATCCCTTCAGAGGGATGCTTGAAGGGCTCAGACACGGTGGTATGATGCTTGACCTTCAATCCTTCACTACACAGGGGCCGCAGTGGTTTTAAAAACCAATGACCAGCCACCCTCTCGGTATTTAAAACTGCGCGGCAAGGTTTGGATAGACTGCAAAGGAGTATAGCAGAGCCATGTAAGTACCTATCACAGTATCATTACAGGAAAAACCTAGAATGAAACGCGTAGTTAAACAGCCATGCCATAAAGGCTGTGCAGAAGCCAGCAGGTTAGACACACAGCTGCGATGCTAAGAAACTGCTGTTGTTGGGACAGCAGGAGCAGAAAGAGCAAAGTTACAATAGAACCCATGCCCGCAGACAGCGCATCTGGTGACACTGCAAGACAAGGCTCCTGGACAAAGCCCCGTTAGGGTGCTTTCCAGGCAGCAGAACCTATGGAGTTCGCTTTAGAGTCTAGCATGCATGATTTATATGTCTTTTAGGGTTATGGCAGAAAGGGAATTGCAAGGCCAGAACATGCCAAAAAAAGTGGATTGCCTGTGAAAGTGTCTGCTTCTCTTGCATCTCCAACCACAGACTTTGGGCAACACCTTTCCCTTGCACTGCTCCTGAAGGTGTTTATCTGTGGAAGATTCACTGAGCAGTGTTGGGGGGCTCATTCATCATCTCCCAAGATGGACAAAACACTTTTCTCCACGGTATGACACAACAGGACCTGAAAGGAGCAGTTTAAATTATGCAGCAGTTATACTGGAGTTAGGACTCCAGCACCCTACGGCCATGAGCACCCACTATATAGTGCTTTGTAAGTTTTAGGCACACATTCTTAAGAGAGCTCTTTGACTTTGAAAGAGAAGCACATTCAGAACCTCACTGCTTTATTGGTTACTGATCTTTGTATTTCCAGCATAAATTTATTCACGGCCAATGTATAACTGCTTGTTCTTTACCTCAAATATCTCTTTTCTTTACCTCAAATATCTCTTCTCTGTTCTTTTTTTTTCTCTGTAAATATATTTATAGAAAGCTATTACATCTTCTTCTAGACTTTATTTTGTGAGCCTAAAGAAATTTATCCTACCTCACAGAGGATAAATTGTCCCTTTTCATCCCAAATAGGCTTCATCTGCACCTGTTGCAATTCAAATGAATTTTTATTGCAAATGAATGATCAGAACTTTATGCAATACTTCACGCTCAGTTATACCAGTGTATTTCCTTCTCACTGCTGAAAAAGCTGGATCTCATATCTTTTAGCAGCACATTTGCTTTTTCCACATCTGTTGTACATTTTTAAGGTCCAGTCTTTCTGCAATAAGGAGGCAGATGGTAAGTTTTTTCAGCTTGGAAGCAGAAATTTTGGCTACCAGTCACTAAATGTGTGATTTTTAACTTTGTATTATTTCACGTCTTTTTCATACTCCACCATCTCCTAATATTTTTTTACATGATTTTCTAGTCCTCCTTTGCCACAAATTAAAAGGAATCATCAGTACAATTGCAGAACTTACCGGCATGCTCCCACTTCTTATGACAAATTTATTATAGAAATACTAAAAAGGACCAGTCCCAAAGCCAATTTACGAGAATTTCCATTTCCTTGGAGGGAAGCTACTCCTACTTTCTCTTTCACAGAGTCTTGCCATGTCCATTACAATTCTTCTGTTAGTAATTATTTCCCCTAGCTGAACTAACAACTTCCCTGTGATACCATACCAAACGTCCCTGGGAAGAAAAGTGAAATAAGACCTACCACAAACTCCTTTCACTAAAGAGTAAAATAATAATCTCCTCTTTCTCAAAAATTCCATCACCTAGCTCTTAAAAAAATTCAATGGTAAATCATTATGTCAGTATATAATTGAAATTCTAAAATTATTGTTTCAAAATGTGTTTTAATACCTAAGAGTATAATTGCCTGCATCACTGTTTTTCTCATTCTGAAAAATGAGATACATGACACAATGTCATGTACTAACAAATAAAAAAACCCCGATTCTTTTTCCCTACAGAAACACTGAAAACCAAGGTTGAAAAGGTGAAAGTTGCTCTTTTTTTCTTGAATGAATACATTTCCCAATTTAGTTGTCTTAAAAAAAAAAACACCACCATGTTTCTCACAAAACCATCTGCAAAACAAACAATCCTCCCCCTATTAAAATAAATATTAAGCCTTGACTGACATTCAATTGAGAATGTTTTTGGTTTGTATTATCATTACAGGGTGAAGAGGGTAGGGTATTTCTTTGCTAAAACGGTTGGATAAACTCACAAGAGATCTTTCTGAGTATCCAGGTTTACAAAGGCTCCTCTTTCAACAAAGTGCTTTGTATAATTTGCTTTAACATCTGTGGGCCTGCTGAGTTCCTTCTTTATTCACGTTTCACTAGACCTATAATTAAACTCTCTTCAAAAACGCATCACTTCAGGTGTCCTAACGAAGAATCCTGAGGAAGCTTGTAATAGTTTGCTGAGGGAGAGCAACAAAGCTGCTTCGCTACTTACAAGTATTTCACGCAAGATTCATTCTCTTCAGCAGATGGAGGGTTGCAGTAAAAGACAGAGACTCAGGGCTGAAGAGGTCATAAAACTCTCAAGAGCAGGAAATTACATCGGCATATCTGACACTGCAGTCTATTTATGAAAAGTCATTAGGCGTTCCCAGTCTCTTCAGTTCCTGCTTCCCCAAATAGGAGAACAGTATTTTAAGACCAGTAAACTCAAATCATCTTGTTTTAATTTAAGCTTATTCTTGCTATTTGGTTTTATATGCTAAGCATATAACTCATGCCAAACGCAAAAGGTATCCACCTGCTACACACAAAACAGATTTATGAGTAAGCAGGGGATTTTCTCCCTTGAAACTTGATCCTGCAACCTATGCAGAGATTTGAAGCACTAAAGACCTTCTACAGTATCGATACCACATGATTCAGCTTTTGTTTCAGCATGAGTTTTAGCTCCCAATTCTAATAACATTTGAAGGCCCTGCATTATTATGCCACAGCCATAAGACTCAGGGAGAAGTCACCAGCCTCCCAGGAGCTGTGTCTCACACCAATTGACCGGACCACACTGTGGACCCTTCTTCTTCCTGGGCGGGTGAGCTGCCTGAGCCGCCTTCTTCTTGGGGTCCAGGCAGTCACTGTGAGCAGCTGAACCCGCGTGGCTCCATCAGGGACAGCTATAAACCTGAATAAGCGAATTGTTACTGGAGCCACTGGGATTTTTGCCAGAGTGCAGACAGCAAATTTAGACTAACATTTGTAAGTATAGCAGTGCGCAATGATCATCAACATGTGAAGTTGCTTGTATAAAGACTAGCAAAAAAAAAAAGTGATCAGAAGAACCCTGACATCCTCATGTAGTCACTTTATTTGCAGGCATTATCAGGTACTTTTAGAAACAGTATGAGGTACTAATAGAAGTGAAAAGTTGAAAAGTGAAAGTAATCTTCAAGAAAAGATAATTACTAAATGCTGTTTGCAGTCTTGTACTGATTTATCCTTTTGATTTGTACTGAGTATAAAAAAGATGATAAAATACTGAAAACAGTAATTAAGCTAGGATAAACAGTGTTGTGCTTTCTTGAATACACCACATTATATCAATAAAAGAATGCAAAACTTGGAGTAGAATACACTCTTAGAACAGTAAAAGGAATAGTACCTCTGGGAATTAAATACACTAAGTGTTCAAAATAACATCCTTATTATAGAGACCATGAAAACCAATGTATAAATAGACAAATAAAGAATGAAGACAAAGAAAATTTACTGTATAATGAATATGAGGCCTTGTCATTAAATATGTCTATATATACACACAAGCATATATACACATCTACCTACACACACCCCTTCTATCTGCACATTTATGTAAGAGGTTACATACTGATGACAAAATGACTTGCAATTGGACACCAGTTAAAATAGTCATAAATATTATCACTGTATAAATCCCTAAATAATATTTAGCAGCAGAAAAGAAAGAAATCCAGGATCATAAGACCTGGCAGCCCCTTGTGCACACTGCTCAGTGCTCCCCAGACCAGCAGCTTCCCCAGTGCAGAGCTGAGCTCTTCAGGAATCAATGGGAACTGTTCTTCAAGAAAAACATATTCAAATGCCTTGTGAGTATGTGGGACTACTGATCAGAATTGATCGTGTCCCAAAACTATTACCTTTTTTATCTATTTTGATTTCAAAGACTAAATGACTGGAATTCAATTTGCCCCCAAGTGAAAGGCTTAACTAAGCTGTAAAAGCTACACATTACCTGGTATTATTGTAAGTGAATAGAAAATAAGCTCGCCCAAACTCAATGCAAAATACAACCTTGTATATTGAACATCTAGAGGTGCTTAAGGAAACTTTTGGCATTTAGATCCCACTGATGTCAGTGCTAAATGCCCAAGATTAAGTAATTAGGAAACTGTACAGTAACAGTTACAGAACTGCATGGTATAACTGTAAGTTAATTTCATCTTATTAACTAAATTCTCATTTTTTCAGTTTTGCTGAGAGGGCTCAAAATGTATTGTAGTCATTGTAAAGCCAAACATTCCAAGCCAAATGGAGCACATGTCTCATGGAAGTTATTAAGCAAAGGATTAGAAAGCTTTTAATATTTTTTTCCTATAAATCTGCTTGAACTATTCAGACAATTGTAAATCTTTCAAAATTGAGACAATAATTTTACTTGATAACTTGATTAAATTTCCAACCAGATAATTGTTCTTTAGAGAAAAGAAAAACATCCAGCTGATGCACCTAATTTATAGCGGGCCTTAAAATAAATTGTATAGGTCATTAATTTCATATTGCAAAAGGCCTATAAATTAGATTAAATGCTCAGTTGCATATATTGCACAAGAAAATTAACAGTTCACATTCGGCTGCCTTTTCTTGGTCATCATTTCTTTGGGAACAACTCTTCAGCAATTTGGCATATTTTTTCAAGGTAAAGTGAGCTGATGAATTATTTATATATTTATTTCTAGGCCACACACTATACAATCTTCAGATCAAGGAAAGAATCAAAAGAATTTCTGTGCTGGTCTCCACATCCTATAGAACATGGGATTCTTCTAACACCAGAGCTTAAATTTCGGAGTACCTCTGTTGCTGGTAGGTCCCAAAGCTGAGCTCAGTCACAATATCAAGCAAGTTTTTTGCTGCCTGCAAATACGTAGTGTGATTCAGTGAGAGACCACTTACATTTTATGTGTAGGCCAGAAGAAATGTTAGGAAGTCACATACTTTTTCTTTTGTCCTTGCACACAGAGGCAGAGAAACTCTTGCTCTTAGTGAAATGTATCTGAAGGGAGCATCATTTGGAAACATGTCTTAGTAATGTAGCTATCCTTGGGCTATGGCACTTCTCCAGATTTGTCCTCTTCTAAGGAGATTTCTAGGGCCTTCACTATCTCCTTCACAGAACACAAGAGAGGATGAACATCAACCTAGACCCTTCTAGACCTCCACTTCTCTGACAAGTCTTTGCTTCAGGACAGTGTGGATCTCTGCCTGTTCCTTTGGCCTCACATAACTTCTTACTCATAGCATTGAAGGAAAAATTAAAAAGTAAAAAGATGAGAAAGATGAAAACAGAACTGCAGGAAGGCTTTAAAATATATACAAAGAAATACAATCCGTAACTAAATTAATAACTTCACATGGAGGTAGGGGCTTTTTGGGTGTGTTTCGGTTGTGGGTTTGTTTTTTTTTTTTTTTGTAAAATTTGTATTAGTGTTCCCATGGCAGCAAAGCAAATTCCCTAATTACTCTATGAGACTGCAGCTTTACTCAGTAGTAAGCTTGAATGGCATCCTGCAGCAACAGAGAGAGGAAAAACCCAGTCCTGGATTGCCAAATATTTAAATGGAAGTTAAAGAGCTGTTGGCAGGATGGTGGAGTTCTGACAGAAATTGTAAAGAGGCTATCGGCTTGTGTTTTAGTGAGTAGTTCTTGTATATTCAATTTTAAGTCTGTAGTTCCATCAGTATGAGGTATAGACAATGTCTGCTCTGAAGGTTAAACATGAAAACACAAATTAGAACTGTGAGATTTTTTTCTTGTGCCTACACCAAATCTGCTGTGTGTGATCTCAGCAAGTCATTCAATACTCAAGTGCTCCATTTGTAAAATGAAAATAAATAACAGCAGTTATCAGACATGGCAGTTTTGTGGCGAAATCCATCAGTCTTTACAAAGTACTTTAATGTACGATGATGATGAAACCTATAGAAAAGCTTAAAAATAGTTATTTCAAAATTCAAAACCATCCATTCTAAATCCACCCATTCTAAATCCACAAATGCTAAGTAAAATACATTACAGCATAAATAGCAAGAGGGATGGGAGGGAGAAAAAGCACATGACATGACTTTAAATCATGAAATGCACATGGGATTTCTCGGTGTGTTTGTAGAATGATGGCTATTATTCTTCAAATGCCATTTGGCTGGATAAATATGAACAGCAGGAATAGCTATAGTTCAATGAACTTCCTACTAATACCTTGGCAGGTGGGTATCAAAATCCCTAAGTGAGTAAGAGCAGAGATGCCTTGTTACTGATAAAAAGAGCAAGTGAAAGGGTGATGGACATCTCTGAACCAGAAACATGTTTTAGGATTCCTAGGAAAGATGAAGACTGGAGCAATTTACCTTGGCAAACGAAGACAAATGATCTACCATGTCAGTTAACAAGTTAAGGAAATACAGCCCACAATTGCAGAGGGATGCACAGTGACTGCAGAACACGTTTACGTTCAGCATCTCATTTATAATGAAGGCATTATTTTGGGTTATATCTCAGTGCTTTCTGCTGTGATTTGCAGTGCCACAAAGATGGTCAGAGAATACTCTGTCAAGCAACAAGTTAAACCACTATTGCCACAGCACAGCTGTAAATACACAGAAAATTACCATAGGGCCAAACGAACTCAGCCTGTACTTATCCTTATCATCATTATTCATTTTTTTCTCTTCCCCTCTTAGAAAAGCATGTTTATAGGAATGTATAAACAGCTGGAACTTTGAAGAAATGCTATGGACCAGAAGGGCCCCACTCTGCCTTCCTGGCCTGTCCCCTCGCCCATCCTGCAATACCTTGTTAAAACAGGTGTTCAGGAATGAACAAGGAAGTATTGCTCCTGAATGCCTAGAAGCATAGCCCAGGACAGACCCAGACAGAAAGTCTTTTCATTCCTCAGATATTTTTTACAAGGCAGCCATTGATAAGAGCAGTCACCTGGCATGGAGAGACAGGTTTGGAACCTTCTTTTTCCAGTTTACCTGTCCTATATAATTAAGAAGTTTCTGACATTGCTTAAACTGTGCAACAGACAGTTCCCCCCTTCTGTGATGTTCAGGAGTACAGAATCAGAAAAAATATCTTTTGGGTTTTTTTACTTCTTTTTAAAGACTGAAAAAAGAAACTGAATTAGAGTAGAGAACACAGTATTTTCCCCTAAAAGGACACTGCTTCCCTACAGAGCTTCTGAATATATCCTTTCCTATCTCTGCTTTCTGGCTGCCTACAGATTTAAACTAAAGGAGTAGAAATTTGTCCTCAAAGTAACAAATTTTTTTAATCAATATGGATGTTTTAATCTCTTTCCTCTACACTTCCAGGCTGAATAGCCCCACAGAATTAATATGGCTGCTGAAATCTATAGAGTGAACTAAACCAAGCCTTTCATTCCTGCTCAGCAAATGCTGGGATAGCTCTCACAGTCAACCCATGGACTCTGCACTACTTGCTCTTCTTCTTCCCATTTCAAAAGCCTCGAGCACTCTGAAAGCCAATACATTTCCTTTAGCCTTCCAATTAAGTAAATTATATTATCATAAATTATAAGCAGATGATAAAAATATAAACATCAGCAACAGGCAACCAGAACCTTCCATGCTTCAAATCCCAAATACCTTCAAAGAATATAATGAACAACTTTGGGAAATGCAGTACATTTTCAGTACCAAGGTAAAAAATCACTCCCATCCATTCTCCTCCTAGAAGTGTACAATCCATGCTTACTGCCCATGGGAAAATGGCATCTAGCTGCACTGTGACCAACGATCCCACACTGCCATGTTTCACATACACTAAGGGTTGTTGAGTACATTACGGAATTAGACAGAAGGCTTTGTGGGCTAAAAACTCACTTCAAATTGGCCCAAACTGCTCTTATAGGAGTAAACTGTGGCTGTGTTGAAGTATGTGAGGGCATAATTTAACCTCTTTTTTCCTAAATTAAACTCTAGATATAAAAGGCCCTATAAATATTTTAGCAACACCTACCAGTGTCTTCTAGCACAAGTCAGTTCTGCGAAGACCTTACATATGCACTTCTCTTCAAGCACACACTTCAGTCGCATTTTTAAGTGCTGTGCCAAATTAAGACTTGTGAAGGCAGCAACTATTCTTCTGTTTATAAGGAACTTAGATCTTACCTCTCTTTGCCTTCTCCTACTTTACGGGAAACCTCAAAGTGGATTTGAATGCTACTTAAAAGTAAAAAAACTTTCCCTAGATCTCCGAACAACAGATTATTGGAAAAAGAGGGCTAAGTGGCTGGTTCTACAACTGTAACAGCATCAGTCTCAAAGACTCTCAGATAATTAGAGAAGAAGTTAAAACTGCAGTGGATTTATGATAATCAGTAAAACATGACTGTGTCGGTGCAACACATAACCAAACACTGGACAATCTCCCTGGCCACAGAGCTTTTAAATTTCAGGAGGAATACTGGCTTGGTATGCACCCCCACTAACCTGTGCCATAAAGAGCAGAATAGGAATAAAATGATGAAATTCAAATATAGGCATGGGAGGGTCACGGCTAAAGCTAAAAGAACTGGTTTTACTTTACAGCTTATACTAACTACAGCCAACTTCTGCAGATAAAGCTGGAGCTAACTTCCTATACTGCAGACCTCACCTTCAGATTATTATCTGTGCCTGCCTGGGGAAAAAAATGTGACTCATGAACATCTCTGGGTCATCCCTTGAAGTTAACAGCAATTTTGTTTGTGTAAAGAGTAGAACAATAAACCATAAATTTGCATTCAAGAAGCAGTATGTAATAAGTGTTTACACTTAAATTTGATGCGAGCTGTGTGTGCCTATTGTTTCTCCAGCTTAGACCACATTTCAGTTCCTTGGAGACAGATCATAAAATCTAAGCTAATATTTGGTTCATGCATCTCCTAAGTGTGTCTTGCACATCATAAAAAAAAAAAAAATATAATCCCAATGCCCGGCTCTTAAAGGGGAATGCAACATGCATGCATCAGAGGATAGATTAGTCTCCTGCTGTTATCCACTACAACAATATGGGGAGGTGGCAGTCAGTCTTTTCTGCAGGCTGAAAGATTCCTCTCTCCAGAAAATTTTTCAGCATCTGCAACAATGCTGCAAAACTTACCGTCACTGTTGCAAATGGTCTGGGACTTCTGGACCAACTAAATTTCAAGCTCCAAGATCAGAGAGAAATCTTAAACACCTACATCTTGTTCAGTCCACCCATTTGTAGGACACTATTTGCATAAATGGTTACTTAACAGCAGCAATGTAAGTGCAGTACTAAATAAAGTAAGTTTTCCATAACTGTAGCCTAGGGATGCAAGCCCAAATATTCCAAAGCAGAAAGTCTGGTTTTGGTTTTTATTGGTGGTGGCGGTTTGTTATGTTGTTTTGGGTTATTTTATGTTTTTTTGTCCACCGATGGCTTTATTAGTCTGGAAAAGATAATTTAAATTCCTTTTCAAATTGAGGGGGACAGGGGGGAACTCACATACTTTGCAAGCTAACAGCTATTTAAAATCTAATAATTCTTTTAAGTCTATCACTATTTTTGCAGAACAAACAAAACCCACCGTTGGTGGTAAAACAGCAGAAGCTGAAAAGCACTGATTTTATTAGACCTATCAGTTCTGTTTTCAGCCAGATACATAGTCTACAGAAAACTTCAGCATGATTAATAGCATTGGAGGCACAGCATTGTATGTGGACTCTGTAAATACATGTGTTACATATAATTTGTCAATAATCTTTCTGCTTAAAAGTTAATGAAGATACACTCCCAGTAAAAGCTGCTATGATATTTATGCAGTAAAATAACAGTATTCTACCTATTAAAATGCTCGTTTTCTGAGGAGGATAAACTTTTTAAACAGTCGAAGAATTCAGTGAGCAATGCTGCAAAGTGATTGCTTTGGAAAGCTTTCTTCTGACTAGTAATTACTGAATCTGGATTATTATTTTCAAAGTTTAATTACAGGAAAAATAATTTTACAGTTTGTGAAACACTATTCTCTTCTCTCCAAGAACTCAATGGCAAAACAAAAAAGATTGAGACATAATCCTTCCAAACTGTCAAAGGGCTAATCAGCAGAAATCTGACCCAGTATTTTGTCTATCCTTCAGACACACTTGTGTGTAGGAAAGAAACTTACTACATCAAACTATAAAATGTGGCAGTTTGTGATCTGCTGTATAAACAGCTGAGAGACATCCTTCTCCTATTGCAAGGCTAAGTGGAGAGAAACATCAGAAATGGCAAAATCTACAGCAGTCCAAATTTAAGCCTTGTTGTCTCTGCAATGATCAGAGCCCTTAGTCAACTCTAATCTGGATTTTTTTCCAGATAGACATTTGATATTTGATCAAAGATCTGACTGGGATTTAAAAGCTTAGATAACGGAATTCAGGGATGAAAATGAAGTGAGAAATTACAGATCTGAATTTGCAGCAAAGGGAAACTGGGCTATTGCAGAAAAAAGCAATTCATACACTGAGACACGAACGACACATTTCTAACTTTGGCAAGGTAGTCTCTTTTTCAAAACCACCTTCCTATTTGTAAAATTAGGATATTACCTTACTTCTACAAAGTCTTCCAAGAATGAGAATACTAATGAATATAAAGTGAATAACTATGATGACTATGGGAATAATTGAGAAAGCTGTAAGACAAGTGTGGCCTGCAAACAGCAATGGAGAAGTAGAGTGCACAAACTGCATGCTGAGAAGTGATGCGAATCGAAGACTGGGTTTGAATCTCAGAGATTACCTAAACAAAGTTAGGAACACAAGCTGGATTCAAGCTTGCATTAAGACAGAACATTAAAGGATTAAAATTAGTCCAAGGAACTGAAATAATGCAAATTCATATCCAGGAAAAAAATATCAACAAAACCCCCACAAAAACCCCACAATTAAGTACAAGGTTTGACCTTGTTACAGCGCAACTGTCAATCCTCAGGCACCTCAGCTGATGCAAGAGTACAAACCTGCCTCCTTTTAAACACTAGATTCTTTTTCAGGATGTATATGTGGCTAGCTGAAGAGGCTGACAAAAGATAACAGTAGTTCCTTTTCTCCACTCAAATTGACAAGTTTACTATAGGAAGAGCCATTTTGCAGGTCATTTACGCTATTCTAGAAAAGGATTCTGAATTGAAACAAAACCAGTATTACCAACTCTGCAATAAACATCCACACAATCCTGCATGAAAGAAAACAGAGGTTGGAACAGCCAAGCATATTAGGTCAAAAAATAAACAGAAAGACAGGCTAAACAAAAACATATAAAGACAAGCTCTCAAACAAAGTGTGCTAAAATGAAAAATTCTTTGCTATTGTAGAAACTTAAGCTGTTGTCAATGCCCTCGTTATCTTCTGTGGCACATTATACTTGAGGCTGCTGCTATTTTACCAGGGCCCTGAAAAATGTTATGGGGAAGAGCATTACTGACAGCCTGCGGTGCATGGGAGCATGTAGAACAGACACCCATGGCACAACTGCTTCTCATCCCAGGGAAAGACTTGATGACCACGGTGGTCCCTTCTAGCTATGCGGTCCTCGGAAAGAAATTGTTACAACAACTTACTACAATTATTATGATTTTATTTGTGCATTGGAAAGATGGAAATGCTTCCAACACCTTGTAGTATTAGAAGTGAAACGAGAAGTTTTGGGAAGGGTAAATACATTAACATTAGCAAAACTGGAAGCAATTATGGTTTTGCTTAGCTTGATGTCTAATATGGGAAAGACCTCTTCGGTTTTCTGTGGCTGAATGCAAACATGAAAGTCTGTGTACTCCCACAGTGTACAACTACACATTTAAATTATTTATTATGCAAACTAAGCAAATCTTAACTAAAAAGCATTGCATTACATATACTTTACTTATTAAAACTGGTTTTAGATAAAATAAATAACAGATTAATAAAAAGTAAATGGAAACCAGAACTGTTGATAATCCATAATGGTGATCACCCTATTCATTTTCTTTGTTTTGAGACTACAACTGAGATCAGTATATATATATGTGTGTGTGTGTGTGTATATATATATATATATGTTTAAATAGGAACCAGTAATAAATTGTGTTGATAGTGAGGTCAGGTTTCTGCAATACACCAAACGCTAAGCTTCCAGTCCATAAATGCCTTCACTGCAAATAAACCATAAATCTATTATCTTTACAGCAGCTGCAATCTGGAAAATGTGTTCTCTTTTAATTTAGTTGCCTCATGAATATCATATTAACCAAGAAGCAACCTGAATGAGAAATATGCTATAAAGTTAAAAAAACCTAACTGGATGATCAAGATGACTGGTTTGTTCAGTCATTCCCCCCTTTCCTGTCATCAAATAACAGTAAGTTTTCTACAAGATAAAATGGTCTGTTCTTATAGGGCTTACAGTATGTAGCCAAATTCTCAACAATGGTAAGTCTCAATTAAAGAATACTAGAAAGCTAATTTCCAACTCTAAGTCAAAATTTTGATCTTGTTCTCATTAAAAGTAGATAGTCAATGTTTGCTGTAGGATATGAAATTAAATACATACACACAAAACCTCAAAAATAAAGTGTTTTCAATTATGTTTATACATCCTAATATAATAATTTCACAGTCTAAATAAAAAATTTGAAATGAGACATTTTACCATCATCAAAATAAGAAACTCAAAATTACCTATTCTGACAGTTGAAATATTTGACAAGAGCACGTCAACTTTGACATACTTTTCCAATTTCAACCAGTTGTTCCTTTGAACATTTTTTTAACTAAGCCTGTATTACACTGTATTAAAAAGAGGTCAGGTATTCCACCTTTCCAGAGTTTTCATGTTGTTCTAACAGGATTTATAATGCTCAGGGGTTTAAAAATACCACATTCTCCTCGTAAAGTTATTTTTACCTCTCCTATCTTTCCAAAATGTTGCCTTTTCTCTCTCTCGCTCACTCTCTTTTTTAAAATCTCACTTGACTAATAAGAGCAGGTCTGATCCATCTGACCTAGAGCATGGCTGCATGAACTACTGAAACAGTGCAAATGAGGAGGAAGTAATCTCCGAAGCAGTCAGGAAGGGCAATGAGGAGATGCAGGATGGGAGAGAAGAGCCTAGGAACTCTGAAACCAGTCCTCCCGCAAAAGGATTCCTAACAGAGGGCCTTGGATTTATATCTCAGGGTGACTGAGGTGGACTTGCAAATAGAATCAGAATCATAGAATTGTTTCGGTTGGAGAAGACATTAAGATCATCAAGTCCAACGGTTAACCTAGCACCGCCAAGTCCACCACTAAACCACGTCCCCAAGCACCACATCTACAAGTCTTTTAAATACCTTCAGGGATGGCAACTCAACCATTTCCCTGAGAAGCCTGTTCCAGAGCTTGATAACTCTTTTGGTGAAGAAATACATACTGGCTGGCATGCAAATTCAAAAGGAGAGTCACAAACACCCACACAAGAAAGCAGAAACATGCAGCTGGAGAATATCATGGAGCAACTATACTAATAAAGACTCATGCTGGCTCCCAGTTCTCCATGGAGGTCAAGATAGCGTTTTCCAATGGATTATTAGTTCAAATACTGACTTGTCAAAAGAAAAGTCTTTACAGTGATGAACTCCCTTCTCTTTAACACTTCATCCTTCAGAAAACACTGATGTTACAATGGATGACACTTGCTTTTTAAAATCAGCCTGCTAATAACTCTGGTGAAGAGAAAAGCTGTAATTACTCAGCCCAGATGAGGTATTGCCCATTTAGAATTTGCACGATTCACATCATGACCAAAAGGGGAAAAAAAAGGTAATGCTCGAATAGAAGAAAAAGTTAAATATGACTCAAAGTGCTTGTTACTGGATAACCACCACATCCTCTTCTGCTACTAAATGCAGACAAAATTTCCAAAAGAATCTGCCTTACTAACTACAGTAGTTAAGGAAAGCTGCAGTAAAAATTATGACATTGCACCCCTGTAAAATAAGCAGCCCTTTGACACAGTTTAATTACATCTATAAAGAAAAGGACCAGAGCTCTTAGCATCAACTGTGAAACAACATATACTTGAAACATTACCAGAGCTAGATTAAATGGAAAGGTTCATATATTCCATTTGTAGAGGTCTCCTTATTCAAGTCAAGTATTTTTTACTCAATAAAGTGACATGGGATAAGCGACGTCCGCTTGAAGTCCAAAAAAGTCACTATAAGAGTATCTTAAAAGAAAAAAAAAAATCTACTTATAATGGAACCTAGGTAGTATTCATATTGAAAGATAAGAGTTCTAAACAAAGTATGAATAAAATGATATTAAAAGCTTTATTTCATGACACGAGAACTCTAACTAAAGCAGCATTTTAAATGTCTTTATCTTGTCTGCAGCCAGAGAAAGTGTATGTTAAAATCACATTAAAGCCACATATATCATTGATAAATGAGAGGAAGAGGCCTCAAGCTAAGATAGCACTTGAATTCATGCTCGTGTTTTATCTAGCTGCTGAGTTCAAGGTGAACTTTTGTGTACTTAAAGCTACCCACACAGAATGATTCAAGATAGCTGGGTGAGACCTTGAGAGGTCACATTGTCCAGCCATTTGCTCCAAGGCAGGAACAGCTGCCTTTCCGGACAGAATGACATTTCAGACGTATGTTTATCTAACCTGTTTCAGTGATGAAGACTACTCAGAGATAATCTACTCTCCTAGCCCTAGATTTAGAAGTCTGCTTTGCTGCGATTTAAGTCATTACTTCTTGTTGAGGACAAGTTATTCCCGTCTTCTCTGTGGAAGTCTTTTACACATTTGAAGATTGTTACCGTGTCACCTCTTAGTTTTATTCTCTCTAGCAGTGTTCTTTCCCTTTTTTTCTTCATATGACACTCCTCTGCACTTAAAGTGCAGTGCTTGAAACTGGAGGGAATATTCCTGTTTGGATCTTACCGTTGTCAAGTAGAGCACATACATCATTCTTGTGATGTCTTTTCTTGTACCTATCCTCATATCAATCCTTACATTTCTCTTGATGTATCAACTCATCAAGATGTTCGCTACTTTTGAAACTGTGTTCAACTCGAGTGTCAAGCCTGACCCTGGATCTGGCCGAAGAACCTGCTCTATTCATCCGTTTCAGAAGAGAAAAAGGTTGGGCCAAATCCAACTTGAAAACACACTCCTACGTGTCGCCTTTTGGTTGAGGGAGATGAAAATGTTACACAAGTTCCTGCAAACCCAGAATTTACAAGGACACTTAACACAATCGATTGCTCAATGTTGACAGCAAGGAGTGCTAACTGAAGCTGTGTTTATTAGTTGGATGAGGAAACAGAAAAGAGGAGGAAGCGGAGGAAGTGTTCCATGATGAGACACAGCATCCAGCACTCACAAACATTACCTCAGGGCAATGTCTTATGCTCATTTGTGAGAAGCCACAAACAAAAACAAAACCCACGTGCACTTAGCATGGCTTGTCTGCATAGTTCTCCATGGAAAGTAATCTTCTGGGTTCTTCCAGTTCCTGCTGTGATTATGCAATTCTCCAGTTTAGTAAATATGACATCTGCTAATTGCACCGTACTAACACTCCAAGCTCAGGCGTCATCAAACCTAATAGTTAGATATAATTTCAGACTGCTGTCAAGCTTGCAACATCTCCTTATACTGGACGAGAAACGGTCCCATCAAATTACCTTTTGTTCACTCTGTAGGGAGCCCCTAGCACACGCTCACCTTAACTACTGCCTTCTTAAACTGCTTTGGTACTCATTTTCCTTAGGAAGCATGAACAACATCAGGAATTCAAAACACACTCACACCAGTTACTCCAGCTGTATCTGCAGCCTAAGAGACTGAGGCCTCGACAAGTTTTGAAACTGGGGCTGCTATAAAGCTTTCTTTTTGCTAGCGCCTTCAAGGTTACCAGCAGCAGAACTGCTCAGTACTTCAGACAGTCCAATGAAATCACAGTGACTTTTATCAAAAACAGAGTCAAATTATGCTTTTATTTTTATTTCTTTTAATAAGAAATTTTCATTTAGAAAACCAGTAGGATTCAACTGAGCATGTTTCTTGTGTGATAGCTGTCTTTAGCGTAATTCAAAGCAAAGCAGCTTTCCGGGCATCACTGCACAGTAGTCCTGCAGGAAACACAACCTTCAGGCCCAAACCTCTGTCTCCTGAGGTCTTTGTAGGTGCAGGGACCTGCAGCACTGCTCCACCAAAAATGTGCCAATTGAAAATCCTAACTCACCATGGCTCTGCAACTATTTTCCTCAGTGGGTCTCTCTCATCACCTGACATTATGAATTTGCTCATCTACCTCCTTCACGATCTCAGGAGTCTCTTCCCCTAAAGGAAACAGCCTTCCTGAAGTGAAATTTTTTTTGAGAGGAATGTGGTGTTCAGCAAGGCAGTAGACATTGTCCCAGCATTTTGCTCTAAATGGCCTGCAAGTCTTGCTAATTAAATTATTGTCCAGAAGAAAGGACATTTCCAAACTATAAAGACCTTCTCCTCATTTTCTACATTTGTTTACAGTGTAGAGAGCAAGTTTCCATGTTATTTATCATCAGCTCCAACTTAAGTGTCAGACAAGACCTAGCGTCTGAGTCAAGTGGTTGCTGGGTTTTAAGTGCCTACGAGGATGTAAACTCTGAAGAGAAATATTTACAGACAAACAAAACCACTGTTTTCCCCAAGGGATTTTTAAACCTTAAATGAACTATAAGTATTGATCTTACTCTAAATTTGTGGAAATGAGTTTCTGTTAAATTGAATTTAATACCTAAGTCAATCTTATCATAGTCTTAATTTACCCACTATTTACTAGCAATATATCAAACTGCCCTTTCAGAGGAAATGACAATGACAAAAAGCATGAAAAAATAAAAGGAAGAACCACATGAGAGCTTAAAAAAGATGAGTTCTTTAAAGGGAATTCTTAGTAACATACATATGATAGGTAAATAGGATTTACTCTCAAATGTCACTGGAATTCTCTAACCGGATTGTCCTCATTTACATATCATGTACAGAAAAAAAAATATATAATTTTGAATGCAAAGAGAAAAAAATACACACACGTTGTCTAATATTGTATTTCTTTATCAAAAGAAATACAATATTAGAAGCTGAAGGTCCTAGTGTGTACAGACGAAAGTTTGGTGTCAGTTGTTTGGTTTTTTAAACAGAGTAAAGCTCAGGCAGTTCAGAAAATGTGACTATTTCAGCAGTAGATAAATGCTAGATAAACACTCTTTAATAGTAGTTTATCCCATAAAAATAATTCTACCCTTCTCTGAATGCTGATGCCTGGAGACAGCAGCAGTCCAATGAATATAAATTATACCAGGATTCTGGAATATGTTTTGACAGAAGAAAAATTACAGTAACAGCCTCCTAATTCTGACTGATGGTGTTTGCAAAAGAATGTAACATTTTAAAGGCTTCTTGTGGCAACACTTGCAACGAGCAGCGAGCCCTCACTTAAACAACTGGGAGCCTCAATTGTTGTGTGAGCTTTCAAAAGACCGTTTGCTTCATTTCACAAAATTCACGTCAGATTCAGTTCGCTTACTGTAAAACACACACGCACACAAACCTGACGTTTGAAAACCTTCATCCTTGATTTATAGCATTTTTGTCAGCAAAACCGAAGCCCTGACCAGGCAGAGGGGAGGAGGGATGGGGCGCTCCGGAGGGAGCCGCATCCCGCGCGGCCGCCGCCGTGCCCTCTAGCGGGGACAGCCCCGCTCCTGCCAGCGCTGCCGCGCACCTTGGTCACAAAAATCTGGCTTTTAAGAACACCTAGAGGCAGACAGACAAGTTCCGGCATGCCTAGAAAATGATTTGACTTGAATTGATCTGACCTGATTTTACCCAGCAAGGCAATTCCGAGGAGCTGGCAAAAAACCGCCTGTGCGATTTTTTCCATCTCTGCTGGAATCATGGCATATCCCTCAGAAATCCCCTCCTGGCTCTGCTCTGCTCCAGAAATCCACTCCAGCTCTGCCAGGGCATACTAAATGTTTGCATTTCTTGATACCGTTATTTCATTCAGTTTCATATAAGGTGTTTTNAATTCCGAGGAGCTGGCAAAAAACCGCCTGTGCAATTTTTTCCGTCTCTGCTGGAATCATGGCATATCCCTCAGAAATCCCCTCCTGGCTCTGCTCTGCTCCAGAAATCCACTCCAGCTCTGCCAGGGCATACTAAATGTTTGCATTTCTTGATACCGTTATTTCATTCAGTTTCATATAAGGTGTTTTGCTACTGAGCATTCGCAGAAAATGTCAAAACATCGTCCCTTCAAGAATTTGCAGCTACTTCAAAGATTTATTTTTCACTTTAATTCTTCAAAGGTTTTATCTGAGCTATCTGAGGCATACAGTAGATACTAAATAGAGTAAAACTTTGGAACAACACTTTTTATTTTGACTCACGGAGCCTGAAGTTGAATTTCCCTGGCTTTACATAATAATCCTCTTCTTACTGATTAGACACAATCCCTCACTGCATTTTTTCGAAGGAAGAGCAATAATAAAAACAAAAAAGAAAGGAATGATGAAAACATGTTAAATAATGCAACTCTGATTATGTTAATGACATTTAATTATTGCTGTCATAATACAGACTTTTCAAGCGGGAGGGAAGGAAAAGACCCCAAGGTTATAAACATCCAGCTGTCAAAACTGACATCAGATTGTCCATCTTACTAGTTGAAGAACACAATTGCTGGGCATATTTTCTTCAACATGTATTAAATATCAAAATAATACTTGCCTGATTATTAACTCCTTGATACTTCATATCACATTCAGGAAGACACAAGACATTAATAACTGATTTATCGATAAGCAAGCTGTCGGTATATCTTCTATTTAGCACCTCCCGATGCAGAGATTATTTGCCCACTGATAAATTGTATTTCATTTAGTCAGCACTGACACTTTCTTTTCCGGATACAAAGGCTGAAAGATTAATAAACTTTGTGACCTCAGTCCACTGCCACACAACACAGTGATTTTCTTTCTCTAATCTCACCACCACACTTTATTTTGCCTTATAACTAGCATTAACAAATACCAACATTTGTTGCCTACAGCCCTGAGAGCAGCAGCATGAATTTTGCAGCAGTACATGAAAAGTCTCCTCCCGTTTTTTTTCCCTTCGGCCCCAAGTGACATGTGAGTCCCAGCAACCTGCTGAGCTACCTTGTCATTTAGCAATTCCCAAACTCAGTGGTAGGCCCTTGCCTGGGAAAATCCCAGCTCTGTCCGGCACATTATCTCACCGGACATTTCAGAAAACTCCCCAGTCTCTCTTGTTCGGGTCAGTTAACACCGTGACCACAAAACTCGTCCCATTTTTATCAAAGCTTTCACATAAGGAAGAAGGGACAATTCTGTTGCAGCAGGGAGGCCAGTGGGCATGTTTCATCTGATAATAATCTGGCTGGCATTTCAAACATAAAGCACAGCTACTAAAAAAAAATCTATAAGCTAGAAGCTGCTGCAGCAAGGTCCCCTGACACACAAAACCCATGACTTTCCTCATTTGTTCCTTAAACATCTATCTGCAAACACTACAAGCTTTCCTTTAGCAGCTTTCCCCTCCACAGCACAGCAACGCAGGACACAGGAGGCTTTAGTGATGAAAAGGGAACCCTACGCTGTGGGAAACAGAGAGAAAGCACTACAGGTGCTGTGTGCCACGCATTAACAGGTGTCTCCGAACAGGACCCTAATACTACCACAAGCAAACCGAACCAACAGAGCGAGCCTCTCGCCCCCAACGAACAGGTCCCACAGCCCTGTGGGGCTTCTTTCATTATCTTGCTCCTTCTCTCAGAGCCAGGTTTCCAGGGAAGGCTGCGAGCTACTGACTTCCGCGGGGGAGGAGAGTGCCCGCTAGCTCTCCCAGGCAGGATCTGCAGGGAAACTTTGCCTCCCCTTCCACGGCTCGCTGCCGGGAGAGCAGCGGGGCCCCGCCGCGGGCGAGCTGGGGGAGGCAGCCGGGGCGCCCCGGCCCGCCGCTCCCCGCCGCCTCGGGCTCCTGGGGGAGCCGGTGTTTCCGCCCCTCCCTTCCCGGCGCTTGGCTGGAGCCCTTCGCCTTCGGGAGCGTCTCGTACACGGCTGGGAAGGAGGCTCCGGGGACCCCGCCAAGGGGCTGGGGAGGGGAATAGCACTGGCTCCCGGTGATGGTGGGGCAGGCTTACGAAGGGAGGAAAGTCCCGAATTCTCATTAAAATAGAAAATGAATTAAGGGAGAGCTCTGCCGCGAGAGGAAAGGGCGAGAAGCTGGGACCACGGCCACCCCGGGCCTCCCTCGGGGGAGCCAACCCCCGAACGGCGCTTGCCCTCTCCGGCTACGCGGCCCGCGGAGCTGCCGGCGGAGCCCCCACCGCGCCGGTGCCGCGGGAAGGCGGCGCGGCCCCCTGACCCCGATCCTCCCCCGGCCCTGCCCGGCCCGGCCGCGCTGCCCCGGGCTCCGCGGCGCTGCCCGGGCCGGCCCCGCCCGGCAGGTACCGGCCTCGCTTACCGCGGCTCTGCCTCGGCGTCTCCCCGCCGGCGAGCTGGCAGCGCTCGCTCAGGCACTGGAAAAGTAATAGAAATCCAGCGGCTAGTTTGCTTCTCCGCAGCCTCGCCATAGCACGGAGCCTGCCAGACAACTCTCCGGGGTGCGGGGTGCGCGCCGCTCCTCGTCGGGGGTGGGAAAGTCCGGGGAGGGCGGGGG